>CM060869.1:30139698-30239698 GCA_030737845.1 Acorus calamus | reverse complement strand
GCCGACCAAAACATTTGCACCTGTTTCACCCTGTCAAGACCCGAGAACATTCAAAATGGGGAAAAGATAAACACATGTATGTACAAACACACACATGCAACACACACAAAAACACCCTCTATATCAGAGTATAGATTCGTAAGTGTATTATCATGATTCTCCCTACTAATTGTGTTCCAAATAAGTTTTACTTAATTTACAAGGACTATGGACCCTTATAGGACAACTTATGTGTCCTCTGCCAATGTGCGAGGGGACATTGTTAGATATGGATTCATATAATGTGAAGAATATTATATCTACATCATAAAACTGCAAACCATTCTTCTCTGTACAGCTTAAATTTGAAGGTACGGAAGATTCTCAGCTAATTAGGGAGATGACTGTAAGCCGCGTATGTATTACCTCAAACTTCTAAAGGTAATCATACATTTAATATTCAGCCTAGTTTATCGATCAGAAGGAAGACTGCATGAGTAATTTTTAACCATACTTTATACTCATGTATACAATCTTCAAACATCTGGTCACCTGAATATTATAAAAGGCTATTACATCCATTTCCCGTTATGTAAGTCCATTTTGCACAATTAACTATAATGTGAAATAACCGGGTCCGGGTTTGTTATGGGGGCTCCAATAGATACCTCTTCTACTGGCCCCAATATGATGTCCCCCCCCCCCCCCCCCAACCACCCCAAAAAAAAAAGATAAAAAAAATGTAGTTAACATTGTACTATGGGTTTGATAAAATTGTACGTGGTAGATGGATAAACAACAGCTTATTAGCCCTGCTTGTTCGAAACCTACTTATTAATAAATTGACACTTTATCTGAAGAGGCTAATGCACTTCATTTGTATCTATACATTTGCCATATTTTAGGCTTCATCTCTCTGCAGATATTGTAGGCTCCAAGTTCCATTAAACATATAACATCTGATGAGACTTGCAAGGGCAGGCATGTGTCATTAATTTGAGAATAGAATCAATACCAAGATTTCAAGGATGACAAGGCCTTGAAAGCATTGCTTCATTTGAAACACACAGATTGAGACATGAAGTAGAAACATGTCATTTGGTTTTATAAGAAGCAACCGAAAATGACAACCTACAATGAAGGTAGAGATGCAATAATAGAACAGAGAGGAAATAGAATAGATTTAAAACCTGTGCTCGATAATGGAATAGGCTAATATTCCAACAAGGACTGAAGGCATTCAAGAAATTCATTAGAGCACCCGGCCTCTCGGGGAATACAAATCGACAAAGAAGTTCATTTTCAAGATTTGAGCGGCCTCCCATCTGAAATATTTCACAATAAACATAAATCAATATCTTCACATTGTTGTACAGATCCAATGAATTATCAAGTGAAACTTCAAACCAAGAAACAAACATATCACAAAGTAGGCTCATACAAAATGCATTAATCTAGGAGATATCAATAGACAATGAATCTAGAAAAGAATATTAATATCACATGAATTTTGTGGTGTGCTTGCCTGTATATTTCAATACGTGTGTACATCTCATATTGCACAATAGATCTTAATTTCCTGTTTATATCTTTTTCTTGGTGTTCATGTGTTGTGCCTGAGTGCACTTTCTGTTTTAATGTTCTTTTTTCTTCTCGTTTTCTTTAAGTGTGTGTTGTTTATCTTCCTCTTTTTTTCTTCTCTGGTATGTGTTGTGCATGAGAGCATGGATGAGCAGATTGGCAGTGGGTACTGAATGATTCAGGATTTCGGGGAGTTAAGAGAAAGGAAGTGGAATGTTAACACATGTCCCAATGCCCAAGAAACAGATATCTTTGAAGGTTGCATGTAAATATACTAGGCAATGAACAGAACAGAATGATTGCTTAAGGTAGAGATAGGGTGTGAGGCCTGGATTTCATCATGTATGGTCAGTCTCCAATAGAAGACTGAATTGTGGCATTCTCCCATGATAAGCATGTGAGACTGATAAATTTCAACTGTTTTTACCACAAGCCAAACTCCAACATGTATAATTAAATCATATATACAAACATTAAATCAAGAAATTTTTATGCTGGTAAACTACCAAGTAATCCTACAGCATTGATACTGCTACAGCATGCCATTTCTAATTTTTTTCAAATTCCATCCATTTCTCCTTCCATTTTACATATTAGCAAACTGCCATTTTACACTGTTTCAATTAGCACCTACGAGAACAAACTCCAGTAATCTTCGACACTTTTTATTGTTTAAATATTAAAACAGCTGATAAGATTCTGTCATTATATACTTATGGGTGATTAAGGCCAACTAAGTACAAGAATGACAACATAGAGAAAAATCATTAGATAAGTGAAGTATCTACAAGATGTCGTAGATGATCTTTCGCCAAGTCATTCTTAGTCAGATCAATAGTTTTGAGTTGAGAGCTTTCCATCCTGTCCATCATTGCTTTCAGTTCACCAACAGTATGAAGACCAACACTACAAAAAAGCAAAGAAAAAATGGAACACATTAGAAGGATTCAAGGATTGTCAGTTTTTCCACATAAGACCATAAATATAGTCTATATAGAAATCTTGACATCAATCCTTAAAATGAGAAAAATGCAACTTTAAAGCAATATACCTGAAAACTAGTGGATTCAAAATTATATACCACACATAAAAGGACCTATGCATAAAATTAATCTTAAAAAAATCTCAAAAATTTATGCAACAAGACAAAGTTCCCACCTGTATAGAACAAGTGCTTCCCCTTTATGAGAATCATATCTGTACTTGAACTCTGTAATATTCATTGGACCAACCTATTGCCAGGAAATTATTTTTTAAGAACAATCAAATAAAACACAATTACAAATCTGAGATTAAAAGATTTGGTGCCTTTCATAACCTACAAGCTCACAAAAATGTTTGAAGCTTCCTTGCTCCTCTGGCATAAAAGTTGCAAGAACAGCCTCTCGTTTTCGACCAACATCAGCGAGTTCAGTTACCAACCTCAACCTATCAAAGTTCATGTTTGCCCCACTAGTTATTGCTACAACAGTTTCACCTTTTAGACCATAGTATTTGCAGTATGCTTCTGCACCAGCCAGAGAAAGGGCACCAGCTGGTTCCAAAATGCTCCTTTTCTCCTCAAACATATCCTGCATTTCATTAGAGTATTAGAGCTCCATATTTTAAGCGATTGAAATGTTCTTCCATGCAATAACTTCACCAAATGTTCATGGTCATAAATTAAGTTCAGTAAAATTAAAATTTTCACATAATATAAAATGAAGACAATAGGATTCGAAGAAATGAGAAATCATTTTCCAACAGGCAAAAGAAAGCCATTAACACCAGGAAGATTAGTCCTTGCCTCGAAGGGTTCGGGATACCTCCGTTGGAAAAAAAAATTATATCTACCAGCTAAAGAGAAAGAAAGAAAGTTGGACCGTTATCCCTGACCGATCACTGATAGATAACTTTTTCACAAACAAAATAAGATTTTAGCAAAGATCTCCGTTGATACTGTTTCAATTCTGTATATTTATGAAAGTATTAAAAAATTGTTAATTCTTGAAAGAACCGTACCAAAGCGCCATGTGTTGTACATGCTTTGAACAGTAAATAAATATCATATAAATTTTCAAAATCTGATGCATGTCTTGATGGCTCCCTAAAGCAGAAACAATGGTAATCAAACTCACAAAAAGATATGTCTATTGACTACTGGAAAGCGACAAAATCACCTTTATTGATGCACAGATAGCATCACGGCCAACTAATACAACTCCATCTACCAATTCACGGGATAAGCGAAAAGTTTCCTCTCCAACTACTTTCACAGCAACACCATCGGCGAATCCTCCCACCTGTTCAAGCATGATCCTCTGCCCATGGTATAGTGACAATGCCATTGCATTGGCATCAGAAGGCTCCACTCCAATAATCTTCACCTGCATAGGATATCTGATGAATGAGCTATTACCAAAGGGTTTATGGAATAGGAAACATATATGCAGACAATTGAGGAAAACGGATATGAAAATGTACATGCAATCTGCCTAGACAACGATATAACAACACCCGCCAGCTAAGACATTATCTTCACATAGTGGGTCGAGGGAAAAAGAATAAAGAAAGACATTAACCAAAGGGTAAGAATGTCAAAACAAATAAAACTAGGGTGTGAATGAAAGGCACTATTTGATATCGAACAGCTCAATGCAAGAATCAAAATTAACATCTTGTCCATTGGATAGGGGTCAATGATAAACAAAACAAACAAAAAAAAGTGTTAAGACTATGCCCTCATCAGGATCACTGATTCACCATACATGAAAAATAAACCATTGTAGCATAGAACAGAATGCAGACGTGTTAAATTTGGCTCTAAAAGGAGCATCTCTGCATTTTCTTGTAATGAATGCAGCAGCCTCAACAAAAATTAGATGCAGTTCCCCACCCACAGTTCAGATAATCCTTGTCACAAAACCAAAATGTTTCAGCAGATATTTTTTCTCGAGACATACATACGTATTTTATAAAACTACAAATGACTGAAATAAAATGAAATCCGCAATTGAGATGTAGTTTTCCAAACATATATGCATAAACAAGCACTTCTACAGTATATATGTGATCACCAAAACAAATACCAATCAATAAAAACTTGAGAACACATACACCCATCACAACAGAGAACTGACCTCTGGACGAACACTTTTAACATAAGTTGCTATGCCTGCTATCAGTCCTCCACCTCCCACTGGTACAAAGATCGCATGTAGTGGTCCTTTCAATTGGCGAACAATTTCCATCCCAATAGTTCCCTGCCCAGCGATGACATCTGGATGATCAAAAGGAGGTATGAATGTCCGACCCTCCTGCTCAGCTTGTTGCTTTGCATATGACTGTGCTTCATCATAGGAATCCCCTACTAGAACCACTGTTGCGCCCAACCTCTCAACAGATTTCCACTGAAAATAATAGACCGAGAAAGAAGTAAAACAATTAACAATAAAGCAACAGAATAATCTAGGAAAATAAAAATATAAATGAACAAACCGAAAAGTGAATTACAAAAGATGCTAAAGTGTTGTTTGGTTGTGTGCTTCTGGACTGGTTTCCTCAATCTGGAAAGTTAAATTTTAGAAAATCGACGATGATTTTTAAGGTTCCTATGGTGTGATTTCTTTCTTTTCTTATAAGATTTCTAGTCAAAGAAAATGTTTATCCAAAAAGAAGAATAACTACAAAGAAACTCATTTTTTCCTGTCTCAAAGTAAAGCAATACCGAAGAGACATCTGGTGACTAGTAAACATGTCCGGAGAACATCATATCCCAAAATGCATACAAAAGAAATTTTTAAAAATGGTCTTGAACCTTGATTTCTGGTGTTGTGACAGGCATGACAATCACAGCATTGCAACTCAGTCTTTTGGCTGCCAACGCAACCCCCTGGGCATGATTCCCAGCCGATGAACAAATAACACCCTTATCCAACTGCTCCCTGGATAGTTTGACCATCATATTGTATGCTCCTCGCAGCTTGAAGGAGAATACCTGCACAGAGAAATATGTTTAATTATAAAGCAGTGTAACATGTACATGCATTCAATAAACTAATATAAAGGAGCCCCCATGTAATGCTGCATCACCCATATCATATGAACTAATATATAGAGGTTCCAATCACAGAATTGTAGTATGTGTAACTGTCAAGAAGAAGAATAAAAAACAATTATTTGGTTATTTTACTCTAAAATCTAACTATCAGTATTAATCTTATAAGTAATAGATCACATCTCATTTAAAAAAGATTAGTCAATGTCACAAAATAAATCATATATCCAGAAACCAATATCATTAAAAAAAAATTTAATTCCGACCAGATAACAAAACAAAGGTTTCTTTCTGTCCAAAGGAGATAAACATATCCAACCATCACATCCAAGATAAGCTTCTATTTTTATTTATATAAAAAAAAATTTGGTAGCCCAATGCATTCTTTCATTCGATTCAAATCTCCTACATTACTTCTGTATTAAATAAAAACCCAAAAGAAATTTGTGCCGCAATTTATAAAGGCAATTATTCCGGGGGGGGGGGGGGGGGGGGGGGGCTTACGGGCTGCAAATCCTCCCTTTTGAGCCAAACATTGCAACCAACCCTGTCCGACAGCTTCGGCGCGAGCTGCAACGGAGATTCAATCGCGACATCATAAACCCTTGAAGACAGGATGTCTGTCAGGTAACCCATGGCGTTCGGGACCCCCTCCGCCTCCAACGAAGAAGAAGATGCGCTCGTCTTCTCCGATATCCCTCCAAGGCACCCGCTTTCGCACTGCAACGAATCGCTCGTGACCTTCTTCAGCTGAACAACCGCAGAAGACGAAGAAGAAGAAGACAAACTCGTCTTCTCCTCCTCGCGGGAGATCTCGACCGAGGTCGCGGTGGCGGCGCCGCCGCATCCGCCGAATCGTTTAACGGGGGCGGCGGAGGATGTCGTTAGGAAGGTCATAGAGGGCCTGGAGCGAGCGAGGGAGGGAGGGGAGACACGTGCATGGTGGTGGAGGATCGGCACGTGCGGCGGCGCAGAGAGGGCGAAGGTTTCCATGATTTGGGGATTTGCGTAATCGCCGCCGCCGTTAGTAACTGGTCGTTGGAGGGCAAGAGAGGAGGCGTTTAGGGTGGTTCGGGAGACGTTTATATTTCGATTTATATATGATGGTTATGGGGCGTATATAAAAAATCTACACTCTCGAGTGTAGATTTGATCATCGTGAAATCTGAACCGTCCAATTAGTGAGAACATTTTAATCGCATGCCGTTTGATCAAACGTTGAAATGTGAGTAATGTTTATGAAATAACTAAAATAAGTTTGTAATTCTTCTTATTTATGGAGGGGCCTTGATTTTGATTATATTCCATAGCAGTAAAAAGATTTAATCAAGGAAAAAAAAATTTAATATCAAAAAGAATATTTGCCTACCAAAATAAAAACATGCCAAAACAAATATAACTCTTTGTTTAACCATTATTTTCTTTGGAATCGCAATTAGTTTGTGATTTTTTTATTTATTGTTTCAATTTTTTTTTTATAAACTTGGGACTCGAACTCCCGACCTCCCTTTTAAGGAGGGTGTGTCTCGACCACCCCGTTAAGGGGGTTTTCCACTTATTGTCTCAATGTTATACATGTGTTAATTTATTTATTTATTGATATTATTTTTTAGATGTCATTACATATCATTCCCAATCTAATGAATGAGATATATGTATTTTTATCATATTACATTTAAATTTTTTTCTTCTACAAGTGGATTCATATAATTTATTAACAAATATATATTTCTTTTTTATGAATGTACAAGTGGTGTTGCATGCCAAAATGTTTCTCTTTTAATTTTTTTTATAATAGCAAATACTCAAAAAGATCATGCATTAGTTGGTATTAATTTAGAGTGGATTATGATTCCATCGTAAGATTATCGGACAAATGTCAAAATCTACTTGTTTGATTGATAGTATTGTTAGAAAAAAAAAATAGATCTCATTAGAATAAAATCTAAACAGAAGGAAAAATACAGGAGAATCAAGGACATTGAAAATCCTCATGATTTATTTTTCATTGACTATTATATCTCACAACAAATAGCATGATTATTTAGAGAGATTAGTCTCCTTTTATGTTTTAATTATAATTATATGTAGGATTGTTTTGTTTAATTTTTATTGACTAGCTTGGTGTTTTTTTTCAACACAGACTTATACGCCCACGTGAGAAGGATTTAATTTTAAAAAAAAAGTTTGAAAAGGACCCACTTCACATAGTGCCAAGGTGGGCTGCGCCTGTCGGAATTGTTAAAACGTGACGACACAATGAACAACGTTTTTTTTTAAAAAAAATCAAAGCATCATCGCTGCAACTATTACGTGAAATGGAATGACAAATTGACAAACAATCAAATACCACCATTATATTACACCAATTTCTTAAAAATCATATCACATGCTCTGAAAACCATGGAGAAAAAAAAAATTAAAGCTTCATCGCTGCAACTATTATTCATTTTTTTAAGAATTTTTTTTGTAGATAGGTACCTAGGATTAGGGTTTCATCTTTGGTTATTTTTTATGGAGAGGGTGATGGATATATTTATTAATATGATATAAATTTGGGGGAGGGCTGCGGCGGTGGGCGAGGTGGGATGGGAGGAGAGTAAGAGAGAGGATAATGGGTGGAGGAGCGCGATGATGGGATGGGGGGAGAGGAGGTGGTATCTCTCTTTTCTTTGTTATCCTCACCCCCAAATTTTTTTTATAATCGGAGTGGAGACTACATAAACTGGGGTGAGTGTAACCGGGCCCAAATTGTGTTTGTAAAGTCATATAAGTTTTAGGAAAATGTTATACTCAATTCTTTTTACAGTTCAAAATGCAAACCGCATGTATTTTTTAAAAATAGTAAACATTATCTAATTATATATTTTGATGAAAAATGTATATCATTCCATTTTGAATTAAATTAAATCAAATCATTTTTAATAAATGTGAAAAAAATTTAACGATATATATAACTCGTCTAACGATGCATATACTTCACTGGATTTCTAATGATGCATATGAAAATATTTATTTTGAATTGTGAGTGTGACAACACCCTCCCTAGCCATTTCAATATTTCATTTTACTTAAAATTGGAGAAACTACATATCTTTATTATCTTATGTTTTTCTTTTTTTACTTGTTATGATGTAGTGGAAGGATAAAACATAGGCGGGGTTGACTTAAGTTGTTCCAATATTTAGACAGTTTGGATGCTATTGAATTTATGTTAAATTTAGGTTAATTTTTATTTAGTACAATTTACTTTCAAGTCAGAGTTCAAGATGAGATGCCAAATAAGGAGAGATGGCAAACTCTAAAAAAAAGATTTGTAATGCATAATAGTGAGCAAATAAATGCAAATTTGAATGCCAATCTCAATAAGAGATAATTCACACCTAAAATTCAAAGCTGTGGATCAAATTTGGGACAAATCTTGGGTGACACCAAGTTTTTTTTCTCTCAATTTTCGTATAATAAGTCCCTATTCTTGATCCAAACCATCCTTATTATCGTTGTAAATTGGACTCAAATCTCTACCAGTGTACCATGAAAACATTTGAGAGTTGGCTTTATGTTTTATCAAACATTGGTTTACTTGTGGTGTGACCTTTTTGGGTGATCACCTCACAATCATAGAGTAGGTAAAGGCAGGATTTTGTAGAGCTCTTTTATCTAATTTTATTTCTTTTTTGTTTTTTTCTAACAATGAAATTCAGTCACCTGGCGGCCTATCATTTGAGAAATTTTTTTTGTTGTAACCTCAGAGAAAACGATATTTCTTATTAAAGAGAGCACATGAAAAACATGTCAGATGTCTTGTCATTCATATTGATAGAGATGTTTGCTTTTCAAAAAGATCATATATGCTAGTTTTTTTTGTTCTCTAATCAATATAATAATATAATTGATTTTGGGTGTCAGTTTGTCTTTAAGTTCTTCACTACAAAGTTGTGAATTGAAATAGTCACACACACACACACACGGAAATCAAAAGGTGAAAGATGACAAATAGGAAAGATGACAAATAGGAATTATAATCCAAATTTATATATCGGCTGGGAGTCTCTTGGTCCTCACCCACTTCTTTTCACAGAGGAGTTTCAAACATGCTGATGATAACCAAACATTAGAAACACAAACTTCAGGAGGTTACAATACATGATTATCATGTACTATACTACTAAATACTAATACAAAAAAAAAGCAATAGATCATATGGTCCCATTTGAAAGAGTGAAAGTGATGCTCTCCACCTTTTCTTTATGGCCAGGATACAATATTGTTGTGAGATGTCTTGTATTCTAATATGAAGGGCTTGTTTGTGAAAGGTGTAGAGTTGAGCCGACCATGCATGCACCGATACCCTATGGGGGTTCACAATTAGCTCTCCTGAACCTAATTTTCATAGGGATTTTTTTTATAATTTTAGTTAATTGCATCATATTTCTTTAGTCTCTACCTTTTTAGAATTTTAATTGAGAGATTTTTCTGTAAGAGACGGCCGTTCTAGGGTTTCTTCTATGAGAGAAATCGATAGTATTGAGGAGAGAGAGATTGAGAGTTTTGTACTCCGATTACTTGATATAATGAATCATTTTATTTTCTTCTCCGTGGATGCAAGCATATTTTGTCGAACCACATAAATCTGTGTGTTCTTTATGTGATATTTTGTTCTCTTGATCCTATAAACGTTGTTTCATCAACAAATCTCAATTATCTCCACCCCCACCCCACCACACACTCCTAACACCATACATACCAGATAAAACCCTACATAGAGTATCAATACATTTAATCTGTTTTACAATCCTATTTGTAACTGATTCCCCAACCACCTATATACTAAAATAATACAATATATATACCAAGACATGTTTTAAACAGTGAATCCATTCTTATAGTCACGTTGTAAACACAAATGACAAATCATCAGGTTAACTTAGTTGACCACGTTGTAATTTCAATCTAATAAAGTTCATCTTTTGGATGAAAATTTAAACTTTCTTATATTGAAAATTCTTTAGTATATCATAATTTAATAACCATGATTTCATGCAGGACGTCTCCAAACATATCTTTACAAAAAAAAATGAACCGTATGGTTACAGAGAGTTCCTTGTAGATAGTCAATGAGCACGCATAAAGGTAAAAAAGTGTGTCTTCTCATTGGCTAACTATAGAGAATGCCCCCACGGGTGATTTGATCTCAACTTACCTAGAGGAAGTGCAAACTATAAGAACGATTGCGAGAAATGACCAAGTGTATCACCACTCTCAAAAAATCGCTTCTAAATGAACTTTTGTTAATGAATTTTTATATACTCGATCATTCTTGCAATCTTAACTCTCTTAACTCCGTATATGAATTTTTTACTAAAATACATCATCTATCATGCAGATATGCATTCTATCAGAAAAATATATAAATATATATGCATTCGAATAATTCAAATACTTTATTTTTTGAAAGTACATTAGGACAAAAAATGACTAATGCTATATCTTTTTTAATTGGAAAATATTATGCTTAACCATGTTTCCTGCCCTAAAATGCAATCCAAGCCCTTTTAGATTTTTTTTAAAAAAAGATAGGCCTCATTTAATGAGATATATAGTTATATAAAAAGTCAAGTATATATTACAATAAATTGTATTGACTCATTTATAGAATATATGTAAAAAAACTCTAACAATGTATATATCTCATTTTTTTATGGTAATATATATTTCGTTACAGTGAGTCAGTAAATGGAGCTGTAAATGGGTTGACTGTAACAAGGCTTTTTAAAATTAGAGCAGTGATACACTCGATCCGTTTTGCAGCCCGTTTTGTGACCCCATACACTATGATAGCGTAATATATACACTGTTATCATAGTGTGTGACAAATTTTTTATTTTTTCAACACAAAAAATACAATAATGTATCTCAGTATATATTTTATTTTACATAAAAATATGTATTTCAATGTAAAAATGTATGAGTTTTTTTTTAAAAGCCGGGTTGGATTGCAAATGAGGCTGCAAGAGGGTGAAGGATAGTCTCTGACCCAATTAGACCCGCCCAATTTGGGCCTTTTGGGAAAGAAGAGGAGTTTATCCTCACCGTCGGTGACTGTATCGTGAGTCTACTATCGTCGTCACTTGTGACATCAGAGATCCTCAGCCGTCCATCAATGACTTCCGCCTCATCAGCGGTGATAAGATTGCTTCACAGGCACGGAAAGACCGGTTTTTACAGATACACCCCTACAAGCACTGGTATTCATAAATAAACCCCTGATGATATAAAACACTCCATAATATGTTCTATCAAAGGTTTCTCAAAGCCCATTGTTTTATAATAATAATAAATTGTTAATAATAACAACTTGTTGAGCGTCAATTGATAACCACCAAATGTAATGTGGCACTTTTAAATACTGTTCTTATTAGACTCTTATTTTCTACAATAGTGGAAACCATATTATATATTTTAAACTTGAGATTATGATTTTTCATTAAAAGAAAATAAAGCATATATGTTTATCAAAAACTAAAGCCTATACAACAAAAACAACTTGTAACATACATAGCATTACAATGTCATATAATTTTTTTGTAGTGTATAACCCTTATATATAATTATTCACATGTTTTTAGAAAATAAAACATATATATACTCGTTTATCCAAAATAAATAATTACATGCTTTTCTAACGAGCTATTATATGTAATATTTATTTGTGACATTTGATAAAACAATATTTTAAAGATTTTGTGTAAGTAAAATACAATTTATTGGAGTATACAATTCAACATTTATTTTCATTATGTTTGAAAAAAACTACATTTAGAATCCCCTCATTCAATCACGACAATTTCAAACATAATTTTTCAAATATATCAAAACCGGATTCTAAAAAAAAAAAAAAAAAAAAAAAATTCTCAAACCATCTTTAGAAGATTATATAAATCAAAACAAGATGAAATTGTATCTCCACACAACATTATCCTCATTGCCATAGGAATCTTCATTGAAGGATTAAAAGTAGGATAAAAAAGTACAAAGAACCAACAGTTAAAAAAGAGAGATTCCAACACAAACACCCTTTGCTTCAATTTGATGAGATGCCTACATGAAAATCCACGCATTAAAGCTGCGTGCGTTTGTCCACAAAGAAACCCAAGTTTTTTTTTTTTGTTCTTTCGAAAAAAAAAACATTTTTTTAAAAATAAATAAATAACATTTGAAGGAAAGAAACTACACAAGTTGAAAATAAATAAACAAATAAAAATTTAAAAAACATAAAATAAATATAAAACATACACGCTACCTCACAATCTACCACCCTCTCCCTAAAATGGGCTTTTTATAAATAAAAAAAACCCGAATATGCCATTTTGTGTTCCTTCAAAACATTCTCAGATGCCCGACCTCCCTATAAAAGAAACTCGTTTTCAGTTCCCCCCTTCAGACCCCTCGCGCGTTCACAATCTCTCTCTCTCTCTCTCTGATTCTTTGAAGGTGAGTGAGTTCTGTCTCGCTTTCTCTGTCTCTGAATGTATTTTTCTTCATTGGTTCATCTTTTTGAGAATTTTTTGGTTTCTTGTGAAGTTTGCGTCGTTGGGTTTTGGGTGGAAAGGGGAAAAAACGATTTTGACTCGACCCATTTCAAGTTCGAGTGATTTGACTTTTAGGTTTCGCTTTGATTCTTGAAATTATCCCTAAATGGTTCACTTGGGGGTTTTGTTTAATCGGATGTTATCTGGGATTCTGGGTCTCTGTGTTGAATTTTTTTGTGAATCCTGTTGAATTGGAAAAAGTTGGTCAAATGATTGTTGTGTTTTCTGTTTTATTGTTGTGAATGCTTGATGTTTTGTACTGTTTTATTGGGTTTTGCTGATTAGTGTATTTTGTGGGGGAAAACGGCAGTTTGTTTGGCAATTTTAGTGTTGCGTAGGTAGATAATTTCTTGAAGAGACTACTTATGAGGTGCTTGTGAATTGAGTTCATGAAACGAGCGGTTTGGGTATTGGTTGCCGGACTGCATGAATTCTTCAAGTTAAGTGTAGCAGACGAAGTCATTGAGGCTTAGAAGACTTCCTTGTTTATGGCCATGGGTTGCTGGGGGGACACATTACTCTCATTTTAGTGGCTCACTGTTTTTTTCTTTGCGATATTTCTTTGTTCCAAAAGTATGCAATCAGCTTTTTAGAATGATGCTCTCAAAATCATGAATTTTTTTATGCGTGTTTGTGGAGTAGGGCTGATTAGAATATTTTGTGTACGTTTGTGAACCTGAGAATTTAAGCTGGGAAAAAGAAGGGATTCTTAATTAATCCTATTGGCCATCCTATCAAGAAATTGGAGAAATGAGTGTTACAAATACAATAATGACTGTATTAGCCCTGCTTTACATTTTAGCAATTTCAATTATAAGCATTCTTTTGTAATTTGAGTGCAAGGGCATTTTGTGTTGTACATCTTTTCCATCAGTTGGTCTAATCTATTTTTTTCAAAAGAACCTTTTATTCCAATGACATATTTTACCTTGATTTTGAAATATTCTCACCCTTTCTGTTCACTTATAGACGTATAGGCAGCTTACACTCTTCAAATTATAAAATGAATGAGTTGCAACCAAACAATAGCTCTTTCATCTAACAAAAGAAGAGGATGCCATCTTAAATTATTTCAACAGAAAATGCTTGTACAGAAAAAATAAGCTGACCTGGATACGTGGCTGAATCAGTCTAGTTGTCTACTAGTATGACGTAGATTGAAGATCCATTTGAGTCTTGCTTTGAACCATATGTGTGGAAACGATGCTTCAAAATTTACCAATGGTTATGACAATTGTAATAATTATCGGCAGTTACATAGTGTGTGTGTTTATTTTTCTTTCTTGCATCTTCTTGGACATCATACAGTACTTCAAAATACATCCTGATTCTTTCAATTAAGTGTAAGTATTTTTTTTATAATCCATCTGTTTGTGTGCTGCAAATATGATCCACTAAAACCTTATCCCCTAAATGATATAATACAAGTTATGTCCTTTTTGGATCCCATATTAAAACACAGACATTGAATGTCTTTAAAGTAATACATTTGATTTTCTCTTATTTAGTGTATGATCTCTGCTTAATTCCAGCTCCATTTTAATTTCTTATATGCTTGTGCTATAGGAAATTTATTTAATGTGGTTTCATGAGAATCTATGCCTCCTAAGTCATCTAAATGTTTATTATTGACATTATTGCTTTTATTTCCATCCCTTAGTCCAGAACTTGATGTTTGGGATTTTTTTTCTTTTTGCAGGAGATTTGGGGTTCTGTTTTAGCAACTATTTGAAGTGATATGAACTGCACATCAGTATTTCATTGAGATAGTATGCAGTCAGTGAGTCCATTGTTGGAAACTCTGAAAATGGAGAGTGTTCGGACAATTTTGACCCATAGATATCCTTATCCACATGAGCACTCACGGCATGCTATGTTTGCCGTGGTGGTGGGATGTCTTTTCTTCATTTCGTCTGACAACATGCACACCCTTATTCAGAAGTTTGAAAATAATGTCAAATGGTGGTCAATGTATGCTTGCTTGCTTGGTTTTTTCTATTTCTTTTCATCTCCATTTATTGGGAAGACTATCAAGCCAAGCTACTCCAACTTCAGTCGTTGGTACGTAGGGTTTTTATATTAGAGAATTACATTTCTCAAAGACAACATGATGATCTCCAATTGATTTCTTTGCAGGTATATTGCTTGGATTCTTATAGCAGCCATGTACCATCTCCCTAGTTTTCAATCAATGGGGGTGGACATGAGAATGAATCTTTCTCTATTTCTCACAATATACATTTCCTCTGTTATATTTCTCACTGTTTTTCACATTATATTTCTCGGCCTTTGGTATGTTGGAGTTGTTGCTCGTGTCGCAGGAAAGCGACCAGAAATCTTGGCCATCTTCCAAAACTGTGCGGTGAGTGTGAGATATAAAAAAACTGCTATTTTCTAATCCTTTGACTCATGTTGCAATATATCTTCCCTGGTTCTTCACTTCGCTGATAGTTCTTCATCTATTTGTCTTTTTTCTTTGATGTGTAGGTGATAAGCATAGCGTGCTGTGTATTTTATAGTCACTGTGGAAATCGTGCTGTTCTCAGGGAGAAAACTCTGGAAAGGAGAAATTCAAATTGGTTTTCACTTTCATATTGGCGTAGAGAAGAAAAAAATACATGGCTATCAAATTTCATTCGTATGCATGAGTTTAAAGATCAAGTTTGTTCTTCTTGGTTTGCTCCTGTTGGATCAGCCAGTGACTACCCATTTTTGTCAAAGTGGGTAATCTATGGGGAGGTATGTATTTCCTAAATTTAACATTTTGTGATATTTTCTCTTTTTGGTGTGTCGGTTTATTGAATATGGCAGACAAAGGTTATTTGTTGATTAATTCTTGTTTCAGTTAGCTTGCAGCGGATCCTGTGCTGGTCCATCAGATGAAATATCTCCCATATATTCACTGTGGGCTACTTTTATTGGTCTTTACATGGCAAATTACGTGGTAAAGCGGTCTTCTGGGTATGCCCTTAAATATTTTTGAGTTTAGAATTATATGATAGGTTATTCTTCGTGTGCCTCCCCATGTTTGTTGTGTGTATAGCATATCAACATAACATCGTGCTTCAGTTCTCTATGATAATTGGGTTAGACTTCTTCTATTGAAGTCTCTTATGAGTAAAATTAAATATCTGATTGAGCATGAAGTGGGAATTGGAAGATCTTTTATCCTTCATATTATCACTTTTTCCCTGCTTAACAACTCTCTACTCTACAGATGGGCTCTTACTCACCCACTGTCAATATCGGAATATGAGAAGTTGAAGAAACAAATGAAACCGGATTTTTTGGATATGGTTCCTTGGTATTCAGGGTATGCCCTTGCTGAGTTACCATTTGGTACTGTAGTACAGTATTGTAGTATGGTACTCACTGTTCTTGGGTTCTCCTTGCAGAACATCAGCTGATTTGTTTAAGACGGTTTTTGATCTTCTAGTATCAGTCACTCTCTTTGTTGGCCGTTTTGATATGCGCATGATGCAGGTAAGCATTCTATATTTCTGTCTATTATATAAATATGTAACATACAATTAGGTTTTATTTTTTTAGAATAGTTTTTTTTTTCTCTTGATTCTTTCTGTTAAGCTTGACGTGTTAAACAGTATAATTGATGGTCAAAATGATCATTGGAAGGATGTTTCTGATATTTGTTTTCTTATTTTTCCATCAGATTGTAATTGTAGTTCTGTTTGATAAGTTCTCTCTGCTCATTTACCTCATAATTCATCCTTGATTCTTTATCTAGGCTGCCATGAGCCGGATTCAAGATGAAACTAAAAAAGATGATCTATTGTATGATCATTTTCATGGAAGAGAAGATTTCTGGTTTGACTTCATGGCGGACACTGGAGATGGTGGGAATCCATCATATGCAGTTGCTCGATTACTGGCCCAACCTTCCATATGGGTTAAAATTGGTGGCTCACTGCGTGCTTTGCCACGTGCAAACTTGCTTCTCATTGGAGGGGATCTTGCGTAAGTTGGATGTTTCATGTTTTATTAGTTGATCATAAAAGGAAAATAAAAATGGATTATGATTAAGTAAACAAAAACTGATTGCTGGCTCATTAGGTTAATTTTTATGCGTGAAACATTGTGCTTATCCATCTGAGCATCCATCTGTCATGTAAGCTAATCAGTGAGCTACTTTTCTTTCCTTTATTTAATAAGTAATCTGGGTTTGAATACATGATCTCATGGTTGCAAGCATTTTAGTCAATCACTAAGTTATGGGATTGAACCCAAATCAGTGGCCTACTAGAATCTTGAGAATTCAATCGCAAGAATTAATTTCTTTTGTAAGATCATTAAAATACAGGTTGTTACTTGGAGCAGTGGTAAAATGGTTAGAATCCTGAGAGCAGTCATTTTGTGCGAATAATCCAAAAGTTAGGACTGCATTCAGTCTCTCCCATCCTAGCACCTTGTTATGTATGGTATCTATATGGGTACTGGCCTTATGGCCTTCATAAAATCACTAAACTATATGAAGTTGTGAACAACATGTAGGACACTGATTTATGGAAAAAGGATGAATGAATCTCACCATTTATTTGTTTTTTGCCTTATCATATTCCTTTTCCATTAGAAACCTATCCACCCAAGCAAATTATAAGCTGAAGAGTACTAAAGTTAAGCCTTTTTTTTAAGGATGTACTAGTTGATAGGGGTGCAACTTGGGCGGGTTGAACCCGACCCAACCCGACCCAACCCGACTCGTGGGCGGGTTCGGGTTGGTGTTTTTTGGCGTCGGGTTCAACCCGACCCGAACCCGAACCAACCCGAACCCAATTCGGGTTGGGTTCGGGTTGGGGGGTTCAACCCGCGGGTTCAACCCGAACCCGACCCCCCAGGTTAACAAATGTTATGCTGCCATAACAACATATCTATATCCAAAACCCTAAATTCCTAAAACATAATAAACAATTACACAAATTAGAGTATCACTGTGTTTGGGTTAATTATTATAGATATTCACTTTTAATTATTTGTATATAAGGTTTAATTAATAATTAATTAGAGTTTGTTTTGTTGTTTTTTAAATATTTTGTATGATATTTTATGTGTTAAACCCGACCCGACCCGACCCGAACCCGACCCGAACCCGACCCAAACCCAGCCGAACCCGACTTGAGCCCGAATTCAACCCGAACCCGACCCAAACCCGACCGAACCCGAATTCAACCCGAACCCGACCCGAACCCGCGGGTTGAGATCGGGTTCGGGTTCGGGTTGAACACTTCGGGTTGAGGTCGGGTTCGGGCTCGGGTTCGGGTTGGACTCTCTGCAGTGCGGGTTAATGTCCAACCCGACCCGAACCCGACCCAACCCGCCCGAGTTGCACCCCTACTAGTTGATATGTATTTGCATGGTCAGCATAAGTTGTATCTGCAGGTGAGAAACGGAATACTCAATTTCTGTAGACATGTTGTTATCGTGTGTTACATTCTTTGAAGAATTCCATTCTTTCCATTCAGGTACCCCAATCCATCAACTTATACATATGAACGGCGCCTTTTTGTCCCTTTTGAGTCCGCTCTCCAGCCACCGCCCTGGTATAAGCCGGAACAGATAGCAGTTGACAAACCAGAGCTTCCTTGTGGGGTGTCGGAATTGAAAGAATATGATGGACCACAATGTTTTATCATACCTGGGAACCATGGTTAGTTGTTATCCTCAACCCTAGGCTTAAAAACTAATAACATTTCTTTATAAATAAAGGAAATTTGGACTTATTTCTGTATATATTTCAAAGAATGTGTCATAACTTTGTACACTGTTTACCAGTTAAATTTTAATCATTATGATTTCCTTGCTACATATAATTCTGAAGTGGTATTGTTTCTGATACAGATTGGTTTGATGGGCTTCACACTTTTATGCGGTATATATGTCATAAAAGCTGGTTAGGTGGATGGTTTCTGCCTCAGAAGAAGAGTTATTTTGCCTTGCAACTTCCAAAAGGATGGTGGATATTTGGTCTTGACCAGGCTCTCCATGGTGACATTGACGTGTACCAGTTCAAATTTTTTGCTGAGTTATGTAGGAAAAAGGTGTGCCTTCACTCTATCGCAATAATCTTCCTAGTTGTACTGAAATGTATTAAATAAATTTTTCTGCACTGGGTGGTTGAATTGAATCACACTATACCAAGCTTAATATGAAATAAAAGTAATATGATGAGGCCATTACCCCATATCAGGCTTCAGAGTTTTTTTCATTTTTCATTGTTCTTTAGTAAGCTACACAAATTATATTTGGACGCATTTGGTTTTAATCTATGTTGCATGGTTGAAGTAGGGTTCTTTATTTAACGCCCGTTACAATGCTCAACATGGTAGAAGCAAACTTGAGTCTTGGACTTGTGCCCGCCCTAAATTATATGAAAATGTGAATGGAGAGTCAAGCTGAAAGGGGGCAATATACTTTGTTCATTTTTTTCTTGCATAACTTTATCTCTTTTTTTTTGTTTCTGCATAGCCTTTCTTTTATTTACTGAGTGAGAATAAAAAATTTCTCTGTTATTCTTCTCATGTCACGTATATCTAAGTGCTGTATCAGAGTTGCGGTTCTCCAATTATGTTCATGAATCATACGATGAGCAGAACACCATTACTTGGCTAAAATTATTCATGATATGCCCCTTTTAATTTGTTAACTTTTTTGGTCTGTTTTTACATTGTAACTGTAACTGAATTCTTACTCAAAGAAAAGCAATATTTTTACAGTCTTTTAAGAATCATACTAATAAAGAAGATTACATTTTTTTATATATATTCTGTTGAAATGGTTAGTAAATCTCATGTAAGATGCTTGAAAAGTTTTCAGGTTGGAGAAAATGACACTGTGATTATCGTGACACATGAACCTAATTGGCTCCTTGATTGGTACTGGAATGACAATACTGGAAAGAATGTCACTCACTTGATATGTGACTATCTGAAGGGAAGATGTAAGCTTCGGATGGCTGGGGACTTGCACCACTACATGCGTCATTCTGTTGTTCCATCAGATAAGCCAGTCTATGTGCAACATCTACTTGTAAATGGTTGTGGTGGAGCATTTTTGCACCCTACTCATGTATTTAGAAACTTTAAAAGTTTTCATGATTCTTTTTACGACTGCAAAGCTACTTATCCTTCATACGAAGATTCATCAAGGGTAAGTTAAGATTATTCTGTAGCCGTAATTTATACATATATATAGACACACACACACAGAGTGACTTATGAAGTTACTCTTTCTATTTTACTTGACTGATAGAATTTGTATTGTTTTAACATTACCTGGTTTCAGATAGCGCTTGGTAACATCTTGAAGTTTCGAAAGAAAAATTGGCAGTTTGACTTTATTGGGGGAATCATATACTTCGTATTGGTCGTCTCTATGTTTCCTCAGGTAAAACATCCTTTTAAGCTTTGAGTTATTTCCATTTTTTTTTTTGATGGATTGACTTCTTTCCAATTAGGCTCACTCCAATGGATTCAAAATTCTTTTGAACTTCTAACAACTTTAAAAGCTATCATGATATGTATTAAGTAGCAGCCTACTGGAAAATGGATTTGCTGCGCTTCTAAGAAATATAATAACGAAATCAAAATCCCGTGTATCATGTGGCTTAAAAAATTAAACTGAAGATGGAAAAGAATAGATGAAAAGACGACAATAATTTGCATGTCCTGAAAATTTATTTGGTTGATGGAGGTTTGATATATGCATTCTTCTCAAGGCCCATTATTGGTCACTCCTTTAGCAGGTAATGTCAAACATTTTGCAACATGTATGACCAGAGATTTGCATTCTTCATAAATATGGTTCTCTCTCTCATCTTATCAGTGAGACGAGAAATGCGTTCATACCACCTTGTGATTATGAAAAATGTTATATCATCCTTTATAAGCAATTTTATGGTTGAAATCAGCACTGTGCATATGGAAGTTTCAGTTTCTCCACCTTTTTGCAGTGTAAGCTTGATCATATCTTCAAGGAAGAATCTTGGACAGGCCGATTACAGAGTTTTTTTGACACAATGTGGATGGCTTTTATGTACATGGTGGAGCATTCATATGTGTCGTCGGCAGGGACCCTGGTATTGACAATGGTATCGTATATGTTTATTCCTTCAAAAGCATCACGTAAGAGGCGGGCTATAATAGGGGTTCTTCATGTTTCTGCACATATGACTGCAGCACTCATTCTCATGATGCTTATGGAATTGGGCATTGAGATCTGTATCCGTCATCGACTATTGGCAACTTCAGGTTTGTGTTCCATTTGTTCTTTTGCATATGGGTGCCCTTTCTTCCTCCCAACTATATGCTTTGCACTTTTTACAAATGTGTTCCCTTTGGATAAGTTCCACGTCCTTCCTATTACAGCCGGTACCATTGTTATGCTTTGATACATGTTCCTAGGATTAGTTGGCATATTGTCAAGAAAATCACGATGTTATTTTGTATGTTGGCCTTAGCTGGCCTAATTCTGACCTTTATGCACATTCTTTAAAACCTTTTTCTCATCGTGCAAGAATGATAGCAAAAAGAAGCCTGAGACACGAAGATTTCTTTAACCAACTTCAGAATTTTTAAATTTAAATGTAAATGCAAATGCTGATGTTCCAGGATATCACACTCTATATCAGTGGTATCGATCGATGGAAAGCGAGCACTTCCCTGATCCAACTGGGCTCCGATCTCGTATAGAACAATGGACATATGGACTGTACCCCGCATGCATTAAGTACTTGATGTCTGCCTTTGATGTCCCTGAGGTAATAAACTATTCACAAATTTATTTTATATTGACATTCAGATATCCAAATCAAGAACTGAGTTGTTTTTCCCCCCTTTTCCAGGTAATGGCTGTCACCAGAAGCACCATATGCAAGAAAGGGATGGAATCACTTTCTCGTGGAGGTGCTTTTATATATTATGCCTCAGTCTTCCTCTACTTCTGGGTGTTGTCCACTCCAGTGGTTTCGCTGATATTTGGCAGCTATCTGTACATCTGCATCAACTGGTTCCACATACATTTTGATGAAGCCTTCTCTTCACTCCGCATTGCAAATTACAAGGCATTTACACGTTTCCACATCATGCAGAATGGTGACCTTGAAGTGTTTACACTTGCTGTTGACAAGGTGAAAATCCTTCACTTAAATCTTGGTCTCAGGACAGAAAATTTGACTTCTCCGGAAAATGAACTGCTTCTTCCATGTGTCCTATTAATAAAGTAATCAGATAAATGAAATACCTCAAAATTGAAAAAG
The DNA here is from genome assembly GCA_030737845.1 of Acorus calamus. Lineage (NCBI taxonomy): Eukaryota > Viridiplantae > Streptophyta > Magnoliopsida > Acorales > Acoraceae > Acorus > Acorus calamus. The sequence continues at coordinate 30,217,242 of CM060869.1, read as the reverse complement.
AATATATACTTTATGGAATAATATCAGAATATTCTAATAAATAAGGATAAAGTGATTTTGTGTTTGGTTGTGTTTTGAATTATTCTCGTTGAAAAACCCGTAAGAATAAATTTTTTGTTGTTTGGATAAAATGTGAATAAAGTATGGATAATGATTTATAAAAGGTAAAAAAGTAATGATAGTTGATTTGACAAGTGATTTATAAGAGGTGATGACAGATTTGATTTATTCTTTGGGTGGATAACATTTATTCTGGCATAAATGAGTATAAATAAGGATAAAATGATTTTGTGATTTATTTGGTTGGCATAAATGAGTATAAATAAGGATAAAATGATTTTGTGTTTGCTTGTGTTTTGAATTATCCTCGTTGGTAAACGTAAGAATAAATGTTTTGTTATTTGGGTAAAATGTAAATAAAGTATGGATATGGATTTATAAAAAGTGAAAAAATAATGATAGTTGATTTGATATGTGATTTATAAGAGGTGATGACAGTTGATTTGACAGTGGACCCACATATTCTTTGGGTGAAATAACCTAAGATAACTTTAATTCCAGGGGTTGGTTGGAATCCATATACCACTTTATACCCGTTTATTCTTCATAAGAAATTCCAGGATATACCAGGCAAACAAACGGGTTAAAACCCCTATTCTAGTCAATACCAGATTATCCGGGGGTTTATTCCTGTTCCAAACAGGGGCTAAGGGAATACGTAGTTTCCTCTTTGAGAACTCTAATATCCAGGATATAAATGTTGTGCTTGAAAGTCAATAGGCTGGACTTGGATTTAGTGAATTGGGTGGAATTGGAATTTCAATTCCCAATTTCATGTAATCCACCTGTGTGGATATGGAAAATGAATATTAAATTTGGATGGAATCGGTATTCTGGGTTTTCCTGAATCCAACCTCTTTTAAAGTTCCCATCCTACATAGGTGAGATTTCCAAGTCTGACCAATTCATGGAATTGCAGTTCCATCCAATTCCAATTTTATCGATTCCATAGGAATTGGATCTCAAGTTCTAAATCAATTCCCCAATTGTATGACCCATAGAATTTGAGATGAGTTGCTTATGAAAAAGTTGAAATTCTGTAGTTCCTCTGGTTGAGAAAAAACTCTTCGGGTCCGTCTCTCTAGTCCTGAATTCGCAAGAGAGCCTGATCAACTAATTTCTTATGATTTCAGGTTCCAAAGGAGTGGAAATTGGATCCCCATTGGGAAAGCGAACCGAGGCAATCGCAACTGCTGAGCCATCAGAGGAGGTTCCCTAGCAAGTGGAGGGCTGCTGCTGCTCTACAGGACCCAGTCAGAACTGTTCGAATCGTAGATCATTTTGTCATTCAACAACAAACTCCTCCGACTCACGATTCCGTGAATGGCAACTGAACAGGTTGGTCGTCTTCTATTACATGGAAACCGTTTCATTCTAGAGTCTAGACAGATAGGATATGATGATATGTAGACAGTAGAGTCCCATATTTTGGAGGACAGAAAAGGTGGAAAGAAAAGCTAGAACAATTCTTTTTAGTCAAAAGTCATTCATATTTCCAGCTTGATAGGTTTGGTCTTAGAATTTCTTACATGAAGCACCTGATTTGAAGTATTCAATCAAAGATTGTATGGTCTGAATTTGTGGTGGAATTGGTTAATGTTGCAAGGCGTGGTCCAAACCAAATGATGTAAACTAATGTTTACAAAATCTATTCCTTAATGGATTGAATGGTGCTGTAGAACCTTTTTTTATTATTAAAAAGGCTCAGACTTATTTTCCTTGTAACTTTCAATGGAAAATCTCTATATGTTAAAAGGGTGTACTCTGATTCCAGTGTACAAATGGTGATGTAATTTCTGATAATTTTTTTCTCTCAATTTGTTTTGTGCACTTCCAGTATTGGTGATCTTAAAGCTGATGTTAATTGTGAACAGTTTTGCTTGCCTGTTCGGATAGTGGTGTCTCTTCCTTGATGAGGTCTGATGCCAAATGTAACGATCCAAGCATACTGAAAAGATATCGCCCACTTTACCTTTTGGGGTTTTTTGTGTTCACATACCAAAGACAGACTATTCTTTCTCGCTAGATTATGTGAATGAGCTATTGCCTCTTCAATAGGTAAAAAAAAAAAAAAATTAAATGAAGAAATCATGAGACCAATGATATAATCAGAATATTAATGGTGAAGAGTTCCCTGAATTGGAGGTGTTCTGATGGAGGGGTGAGGGTGAGGGTGACGGTTGGAGTTTTAACAAGCTCATGTGGAAAAGGATCAGGATGAAATGAGTGTGGTAGACTCTATATCTTTGTGTGTAAGTTTGGAATAATATGCTTGGCATCTCTCTCCACTACATAATAGATTTGGTGTGGTCTCACTGGGGCACAACCAGACACAGGATGAGGATGTGTGAGATGTGTGATCTGTTTAGGGGATGATGGACCGGGCTGTGTGTGGTGTGTTGAGAGGATGATGGACTGTTTGAGATGATGTTTACATGCGAGTACAATTCTCACACACCAAGACGTGTTTTATTTTTCTAAGTAAATTTCAACCCTGTAACTACTTGGCACTTTATTGCTATTTCTTTTTCGGGATTGAGTTAGGTCAACGCTAATTAGACAATTTGATTGTTCAACGCACTCGTGACCGTTAGATCTGATCATTTCAAGATCACATATTAAAAGTTATTTTATGTGATTCTTATTTAAAGAAAGAATTTAATGACAAAATATTCAATCTCAATAACTATCAATATGTCTATCCTGATGTGATAAGATCTGACGGTTTACGATTGTGTTGGACAATCAAATTGTCCAACTAATATTGGACCTAACCCGTTACCTTCTTCGAGACATCTATCCTTCTTATCTCGGATTAATGAATGCTTGAATCATTGAAAAAACAATTGATTTAAAAAAACATCAAAATATATATATAAATGATGCAACCAATGTCAGTGGGCATACAGAAATCCCCAAGATTCTCAGTGGCAGAATGTATGATTCTTGAGCTATCTAATCTCCAATTCTTAGAATGTAGCGACTCAAAAGCCTAATAAAAAAAAAATACAATATAATGCCAAAAATTGGTTTATATATATGCTCTATTGGCCTGGTTCTGAAAAGGAGAAGAAAATCATGGAGAAACTGTATCATCCTAGTTAATCCCATAAGAGGTAATGGAATTTCCATGTCCAGATACAATATGAATAATGAAGAAACGGACCATTTACAATGTTACATCACATTATGAGACCAAAAAGAACACAATCAATATGGCCTTGGGAGTCTGTACAATTGCCAAGATGTTCCTTCCCTGTAATACTCCGCCGGTAGAACATGATTTACAGTGTCACAGGAGTGCTCCTACTCAGGATGATCTAGCTTTTGTTGATGCAGACGCATAAACCACGCCTGAATTGAATGGTAAATAATAAGAATCTACAAAGCATCAAATGTTATCTCATTTAAGTTACACGGTGTTCAGCTTCCGCAAGAATTCCAAAGTCTCTGCGTAGGATGGATCACTGCGATTCACTGGCTTGCATGAATTGATATGATCAGTCCCATCTAAAACCTGTACAAAAAATGCATATAGTGATGAGGAGGTGGCCGGGTCATTATTCAGATACCGAAACATACATCAGATATCACTGTAATTTTAATATTATCAAACAAAAACACAATACAATAATTCAAAATACAGGTTAGTAAATCATTGACGATAAAATTTCAGTTCCTACTTACGACAAGTTCACCGAATCCAGGGTACGCTGATTCAATAGGTACGATTTCCATCCTAATGGCCCATCCACCATAACCTTCAACAATTGGAGTAACTTTTGTCTGTGTAACAATTCATATAACCAACAAAATTAAGCTAGGAGATGGGGTATGGGTGAAAACGGATGTTCTTGGTACTGGTTTTGTTACCTCGCTGAAGCTGAGAACCTCTAGTAGTCTTTTATTATGTAGATGACGAAGAAAATCATTGAGTTCTACTAGTCTTGGAGATCCGCTTCTTAGCTCCCATATCTAAAATGACATATCACTTTTAAGAGTTTGCATGGCTACCAACCAAATTGACATATGCAGTACATAGAAATACTTACTGAAGGGGCAGGACGGAGTACATAGCCCATGCGCCAAGGCATGTCTGCAAGTCTACTCCCAAAATGTGGGCAGCTATAGAATACCTGACTCAATAAGGATTACCATTAAATCACAGAATCAAAGTGGTAAACCATAGAACTGAACTAGCTCTCAAGGCAAAAAGTAACCTACAACTCCAATGGTGTTGTTCACAAAATTATCGATATTATTTTCCCTTGCTTCATATAACATCTCCTTAACTATAAGACCTCCCATGCTGCAGCCAAAAAAAAAAAATTTTTTTTTAGAAATTTGCAATTCAACCAAATTTCATATGATCTTGCTCCAATACATCTACAAGAACCATGGAGATTACTTGAACATCAACATATGATAATTGATTTAAATTGCAACGGTTTAAAATATTTAACATCCTCTGACGCTATATTTTATACACGGAACCAGAAATACAAGAATAAGAAAATCATGCTATTAGTCAAAGAAATGAAATCCTATTACAAACCTGTGAGTTATAAAAACAACAGGACGGTCCCCAATTCCAGCAGCAACAAGCTTCTTTAGCAGCATAGAGCTAACTTCCTGCACATACAAAGGTGTAAATTCTTGAAAAAAAGGGCAGAGCAATGCCATGAATTCTTAAATCATAAAGCCTAAATTTAACATTGAACCTCAGGTAAAAAATGCAAAGCTGACAATCAGAATTGTCATTAGCTGAACAGTACAATACCACAAGTTTGTACACCAGAACAACATGGAGAGAAGTATAATAAGCTAGGAGAGAAGTAAATAAGACAAACTGTGTGGCACTTGATAACGTGTATGATAGATTGCATTCCAGAAAAGGAAACGATAGCTTAAATCTGCCAAACTATGCATTAAAGAAGCAAAAATAAGGAATAAAGTAGGCCAAAAGACCCTCTTTATGCATAATAAAAAATCAAGAAGTCTTCATGAAGGATGAGGAAACAAGTAAAAGAGGGTGGGAACAACTTTTAAGAATCTGATAGAGAAACACCAACAAGATTTCATATCTAAATGTAGATCATACAACTTTTGATCAAACGATATATTCAACAAAGCTCTTAAAAGATGAGAGAAGATTTGTCATACCTGAAGGGGTAGGCTCGCTCCCGACCACTGAGTCAGATTAGTCTGCATGAATCATGGTAGATGTTCATCAAAGGTGCCCAACCTGGAAAGGCCTTAGAAAATTAAAACTGCTAAAGATGCTAGGAGATGATAATGATTGCGATCTACATGGCAAAACAAACCTTGTATTTGACGGAAAACATTCGCACATGAGGAAGGTCAGCTGAAAGCCATTCTTTTGGCCAACATGTTCCTTGTTTTCCAGCTTCTTGATCAATCTTCTCTACAAGGCCAGATCTTGTTGTCGAAGACTTGTTATCTGCTATGCGCCAAGACTTAAATGGCCCACCACGTAGGCCATGCACAAAGACAATATCCAATCTGGCATCTGCAGATTCCGAGCAGACGTCAGAGCCACTAATGGAACAAGAGCTCCCATGATCTGAATCTCCCGTGGATACCATACCCCCACTCCCTCTAGATTCATCATGAGATTGAGATGATGAATCATCAGGACAACTTGACTTATTTGCACCAAATACATTTTTTGTGGATAATTCTTTCCGACACATTTCCAGTGTGGCAATTCAGGATTTATCAAGAAAATCTGGTCATCATATACAGGAAACAAATTCATTTGGTTCTCCCCACCAACATCATCCATCATTACATCTGGTCAACTTGCTCTGAGGAAAATGCATTCAAGAGTGTTGCTCTGGCATAACTTTGAATTTTCGGGTCATTGCAACCAGAAACCCTTCCATTAGCACAATCCTCAAGCCATCTGCACCAAACTTCATCTGTTACAATAATTTTATGTACCTTTGGAAGTGAAGAAAGAAGTGTCAGCAGCCGAGCAGCATGCTTCCGAATATGAACTGTAAGGGGAACCTGAATAACAGGCTGACCATTTATGGCAGGATTTTCACCAGTGACATCTGAAACCTGCTCAGACTCCAGGTTTTTTGATGCATCATAAGTCCCATTAGCAGCAAGCTTCTCATAATCATCACTCATAAGAAGGCGCTTCAGCAAACAAAGGACTCCAAAATCCACTAGTTTGTTTTGGCATGCCAAATCCTCGGTACAAATCTCTGCAAGGGCTTTAACACCCTTAAGAGTAGCCAATGCAGGATCAGCTACATTAAATTTTGTTGCACTACCTTTGTTCATATTTTTATATGGCACAGAAAATGGTTCAAGAGATAATAAATCTGCGAAGGGGGATCTATCTGCAGAATCATTTGAGGTTGCAACTGATGTCCTACTAGGCTAACAACGGTGCTAGCTAATTGATTGGCGACCTGAGCTGCTGAAACAACATTTGACTGATCAATTTGAGTCTGCAAAAATCAATCATCTCATATCAGAAGTAGATAGATACAAATAGTTCAATTCAATCTTTTATTTAGATGGAAATTATGCATGATAATAAGGTCAAATGGTGATACATTTGCACATCTTGAACTTTTTCATTTTGATATAACAAAGAAGCATTTGAATGACATCATAAGCATGAACAATATTATTGAATGCAGAATACTAAATGTACTTTGCTGATGTCGTACACTAAAGTTTCTTAAAGTTACATGGACAAAAATGATATGAAACGATGAAGAAAAGTTTTCAAACCTTCACTTTGTTGTTCTTAACTTGGTTGGTTCCTTTTAAACCAGCCGACTTGCTGGCATGCAGAATCTCATTAAGCAAAATAGTTAACCATGCTTGAGAAATTGGAAGAGAAGCTTGTCCATAGTCTTCAAAAATGCAGGATAAAATTCTCATAACTGAATGACGTGTAGCATCAGAAGAGTCTTTGCCACAAACCCAAGGAAGAAGAATTGCTGACCACCTTTGACTTTCTTCAAGGGACAAGTGTTTTTCTCCCATACTAAGTATTTCCAGCGCTCTAGCCAGTGTTTCTTGCAGCTTTCTATGTTTTTCAATCTGTTTAGCAATCCCTCTCATCAGAGGTAGACCCTTCTCCATTACAACCATCTGAGCATCTGTACTTCTTTCCAATGAAAGCAGAAAGGCAGACACAGCCACTCGAGCTAAAGAGACGTCATCAGACTTGGTGGCCTGAGAAACGGTGGAAAGAAGACTAAAAGACCAATCAGGAACAGAATCAGACAATGACAAGTTCTGGTCTTCTAGAAGAACCCGAGCCACCAAACTTCCATGCCACTTCACAGTTCTCTCTGGTGCCGCCAATGCTCTCAGTATTGCATGTCCATCCCCATCAAGTTCTTGAATATGGACACGGTTGGCCTCCGATGCCAATGCCCAATTTGCCAGTGCCCATGCAGCAAAAGGTACAGCTACATGTTCCCTCTGTAGATCATCCCAAAGGCCGGGGGCAGAAGAAACAAATTTTCCTAATTTAGTCGAACCAATACGATGTTCATGCCGCAGATGTCTAGCGTGAACAGACCCAGTTGTTTCTGTGTAATCATAATCCGAGTGGTCTACCTCAAGAAGGCCTTCGTTCCTAGCAAGACCTAGCACAGTTGTACCATCCAGTATCTTAATCCCAATTCCTTTTATGCCTTCATCACCATCACCATCATCATCCTCGTCCTCATGGTGTTCATCAAAGTTTAAGGCGCCCTCCATAATAACTTCGATTGCAGCCGCTATATCTCTCATATCAGCTTGGGCTGGCAAGAGAGGTCGCAGTGACGCTTTCTCAAATGATTCACAATTCGAAGTGATGACGTCCATAATGGCAGTGACAAGCATGCTCCTCCCTCTCATAATATCATCATATGAACTGTGTCTAGGATGCTGTGCCATCAGATACACACAACTTAAGGTTAAGGATGGTAATCAAGACAAACATAATGCTGGAATATAAAGCATTGGAGTGTGCTTAAGGATTAGAAACAGCAATTTTGCATGCTAAAAGATCCCCCCATAACAGCCCGACCTTCCCAATTCTATATCGATCTTTCTCTAGCACTAGCAATTCCTTCAAGAAAATTTCATACTTTGAATCCCGTTCAACCATCCGTCACCCAAACTTTCGTCTATCACAAAAAAGAATCCTCTATCTCATTTGGAAATGACTAATGGACAGGTTCTGCATTTGCATAACAGATTTTCTGCTAAATCGTTCCAAAAACATACTTAGGGATTTTTCTTTTTTAACATCTTGCTTTGGTTTTTGACATTTGTCTGCAATAAAATCATTCCTTTTTTGAAAAGCTGGCAAAAGGAAATATTTGTTTTTGTAGTTTTTCCAATGATCTGTCCATCAAACCTATTTTCAACATTTAGTTCCAAATGGAGCAATACAGAACCTTATATCTAATTCTAAGCTTATCCACCCCATGTATACTATCAACTACGATTCAATTTCCAAACCAAAACAAACAGTGTTAAAAACCTAACCTTCTTATTCCGTCGCCGAGGCTGATAAGAGAAGATGAACCGGAGCAAACTCGGCACGGCGTGGGGCCTCCCGAGAACGCCCGCGCACATATCCGGATCCCCAATCAAATACGCCAACGCCCTCGCGGCCTCCGCCTGTGCCCCGCCACCTCCACCGCCACCACCACCGCTCCTCTCCCCGCCGACCGCCTCCAGCAACCAATCCACAACGGCCCCGTCTCCCGCGGCCATGATCGCGGCCCTCCGGGCCCCGCTCGCCGCCAGTATGTCCGCGAGCAGCGACGCCACCCGGAGCTCAAACCCTAACCGGACCTCGTTGTTCGCCGACGTCAGCACCGACATCAGCGATTTCCAAAGCACGGCCGCGGCGGCCCCGGTGTGTCGCATGCGGGAGGAGAGCCTCTCGAGGGACTCGCGGCACCGCTTGATGGAGTCGTCGATCTGCGTGTAGAGGTTGTCGGAGGAGGAGGAGGTGGAGGAGGCGAAGGCGACGGAGGAGATCACGGCCAGGGAGAGGACGAGGTAGGGGAGGCGGGATTTCGTGGGAGGGGGAGGGGGAGGCGGCGGAGGGGAGAGGGGATTGAGAGGGGGTGGGGGCGGGCGGGAGGGGATGGAGAGGAGGCGGCGGAGGGAGGCGGAGGGGGGTGGAGAGAGGCGGCGGCAGAGGAGGGGGAGGCGGCGGAGCATGATTGGATGGGTGGTGGTGATCTCATGCGTTTAGGGGCGGTTGTTTGGGAGGGTTTATTTGAGGCGCCAATGGCGGCGGAAATTTTGGTTTTTTTTTTCGTGATCTGTTGATAAAAATAGAACGGGAGTTTGCGCGAGAAGAAAACTCGGAAGGGACCGAGCGGAGAATCGATGGAGAATTTTATTATTTTATATTATTTTTTTTAGGTTGCTTATTTTTCGAATATTTTGTTAGGTATATTCGATTTGATGGTCATAAGATCATACGTTCTGTATTAGGCACGTGAGCATGTCATACAATCCGGTTTACCAACAAAAAACAATTCATACAATCAAATATATCCCCACTAACTTATGGATTGATCCTATATTAACCATATTGATTATATTCCAAGATCACCAGAATTGTTTGGAAAAACGATAGAACATTTGAAAAGTATTTCATGGATTTTATAATAAAAAATATGACATAACGTGTCACCGTGGATCAAAATATTTTTTTTTAAAATTTTTTGGTAAAACATCTGGCAGCGTTCACATTCATTTGTTTCAGCGTTTGAGAAGACCGTTGAAATGGTGGGTATCAATTATGTCGATGCTTGACAATATGTATACATAGGCCAATTGATTTTTTTACATTTTTTTTTCTTTTGGTACATAATGTTGGAGGGCACTGATATTACCACCCCTTATGTTTTCTAACCCACCCCGTTTTCTTCCTCACCCAAACAAATTTATTAAGGTTTCTAACCCACCCCTAGTATATATACCTTAAGAGTAGCTTCACAACCCTACCCCCAAGCATTTTTATTTTAAAAGATTCTCTTGAATCCCTCTCCCTCCCTTGTTCATCTCCATCTCAACTTTTCCTCCCTCTCCGGTTCCACCTGTGGCCGCTACTCCACCTCCGGCTCCACCCTCCGCTGCTCCCCCTTCGGCTCCACCTCTCGCAGCTACTCCACCCATCATCGCCGCTCGTCCCACAACTCTACCCGTCGCCGCCGCTCCCCCTCTAGCTCCACCAACCACCGTTGCTCCTCCTCCGGCTCCACCCACCACCGCTGCTCCCCCTCCGACTCCACCTGCGGCCACTGCTTGCTCCCCCTCCAGTCACTCACAGGTTAGGACAAACCCAACCCTAGTTTTAGTTAGATAAGTGATATATCATTGATTATTAATTGCACCTCTTAAATTTAGGATAGTTTGGAATGGATTCATAAATTTGATTAGCTATAACACAATATTTTCATCTACTCAATTTATCCCCCTTTATGGTGACCATCAAACTTCAAAGGCTTCTTCGAAGCCATTAAAAATATCTTTTTTTCCATCAATTTTCAAATATAACATGAGGGTTCATGGAGAGTTAAAACACTTCAGTTTATCCCAATTGATTGACTTATTTTCGAAATGGTTGTGTTGGAGAAGAAATGGTTGTGTTGGGAGGACAGGAAGGAAGAGTAGAATCTAGTTGATAGTACTAGGAAGATGATAACTATTAACTCAGATTCTTTAGCACAACACACATCAGTAAACATTGACAATTTCTATTTTATTGTCTAATTTGCTGTCATTTATTCTTTATTCATCTGGTTTAACTTACTTAACATGTGAGCCATCTGTTTAAGAACTTTGTGGATCCCCTATCTCAATATCATATTTTGTTTTGGAAGACAAAAATATGATCAACCAACAAGCCTAATATTGAAAAATGTAGCGAGAGATCTAATGAAATAAACAAAAGTATCTATGTTCAAGTCAGCACCTTCCTCATATATGGTGACTTCATCTTTGGTTTCAACTACTAATCATTTGTCATTGTATTTATTTATGTATCATGGTAATATGTTTCTACAACTTAAATATGTATTTACTGACTATTGTTTAACTTCCAAATTTGAACTTTTATTTTTTTTTGTTCCTAGAGACCATTGGCCAGATATATAATAAAGACATCATTGGTCCATATCATTGATCTTTTTATGTGCCGGTCCATAAAAAAAGAAGGATACTCACTCATTGAGTATGGAGTAATACACAGTCTTTTAGCCCTATTTTTATGATCATAAATGATATGTGCACTTGTATGGATGCATATGTATTGATATAGAAGTACATTCATCATTTATATGCATTCACACACAGTTATATTCCTCGAAAGCTAGAATTGGAGCTAAAAATAATTAAAGAACATTTTCTCTTAGCCCTCTGTGAAATTTATGCTTTGAATGATTTGACATAAACACTAAGGTATACTTATCATGATTAATATAGACTACACTCTTCTGTGGCTGTTCCTAAAATTTTGACTCGACGTTCCATTCCACTGTCCACTTAAATACATCAATCTCATATGAGCAATTATACTCTTGCTATTCTGCTTGAGTGGTCACTCATGCTTCATGCAATCAAACTAGGCATCCATAAATTAACAAACCTATAGTAGAGAATATATCATTGAATGATTTAGTACTTTTGGTTTGTAACTTTGGTTGGATGAAGTTTATTTTTTACCTTTTTTATTTTTTCTAAAGGAAGTACCATTGAATGATTGATATTTTTTGTGTATTGGTTATGACAAAGAATGAAAAAAATAGGGTAGGAAAAAATAGGGTATAGTGTTATGTATTAGGTGGTTTGTGAATAATGAGTTTAAATTTACCTCTTACATTATTTGACTATATATTTACTAGATAATGAAAAATATTGGGTGATTTATAATGATACGTAGCATTGCTTTTTAGTAAATGATTTGTATGATTGACTCATTCAATATTCATTTCATATTGATTATGGCAATCTTCTTATTTTTTTATGCAGCATGGCTCTAAAACTACGCATTCCACAAACATCGTCGCATCAAAGATGTCAACTCGAAGATTTGGCAGTGATGTACCTTCAAGTTCAAATATTTCATTTGTAGAACAAGAGGTTGTAGAAGAGGAAGCAAATGAGCCACAGGTAGAGGAAGACGAGTGTAAGAAGAAGATACACAGAGACCAATCAATTTAGAGATAGATGCATATAGTTTGAAAGAACCTTTCCCGAGAGGACAAAAAACAAACAAAATCTTGGTCGATTATAGACACAATGTTGTATGGTTATTGATAATAATAATGTTTTGGGTTTGGTATGGGTTTTCGACATGTTTCGAAACAAATGTGTTTTGTATGCATGAGTTTTGAAGATATTTTATAGATATAATGCGTTCACATGTTATGGTGTTCTCAATGAAATGATATTTTAGAAATATTTTATTAATACAATGCGATCATGTTGCTGCTAGCCCAGATTTTATGCAGTACGGCTCTGTAAAGTCGACCTGGGATATAAGTAATGACTTCACAAAGTCGAACGGGTTACAAAGAGGGTCTTAAGTCTGTTTGACTCGTTCGACCCTCTGAAATCAAGTTGGGATATAGATGACGACTTCACAATGTCGAACGGGTTACAGAGAGAGCCTTATATCTTTATGACCCGTTCGACCCTGTGAAGTCGATCTGGGATATAAGTGATGACTTCACAACGTCGAACGGGTTACAGAAAGTGCCTTAAGTCTCTGTGATCCGTTCGCCCCTATAAAGTCGACCTGGGATAGAGTGGACGACATCACAATGTCAAACGGGTTACAGAGGGGGCCTTAAGCCTCTGTGACTTATTCGGCCCTGTGATGTCGACCTGGGATATAGGTGACGACTTCACAAAGTCGAACCGGTTACAAAGAGGGTCTTAAGTCTCTGTGACTCATTCAACTTTGTGAAGTCGAACTTGTCTTGAAAGGGATGACAACACAAAATCAAACATGTCACAGAGTAGGGGTGGGTGAGATTTAAATGAAGGATATGAGGGGTGAATAATACAAGGGGTGGGTTAAGTTTGGACGGGGTGGGTTAGGTCGGGGTGTGCTCACCCCTTCAAAAAATCACATTATTGTTTTTTAAGCGGGGTGGGTTGAATAACTAAGTGGGTGGAAATATCGGTGCCCAATGTTGGAACAGGGTGACACTGTAGACCTGGGCAACAAATACCCAGATGAAGCAGTGGGCAAAAGCCCACTAACCCACAGCTTAATGGTTGTATTTCACTTTTTTTTTATACCATACTTGCTCCTCCAATAGTTTCTTTTTATATTTAACCAAGGGAATATCACACTACTAGATACCTACTAGATACCAAGTTGGCCTCTAAAAAAACAGGTACAAGTCTAACCCTGGGCCCAAGCCCGTGGGCCTCAGACAGGCTGGCCTGTTCGATAAAAACAGGCCTACGACCCGCTCGCGAACTTGAACCGAAACAGGCTGGACTCGGGCTTCAAGTCCAGGCTTGCGGGCTACTTCAAAAATAAACAAATAAACACAAATTGGACAAGTGTACCCCTTTCTTAAAGAGCGTTCATACAAGTAGTTCTTTTTGCAGCCATATGTTATGATAACGTAGTATATATTGCGTTATCATAATGTATGAGTCCTACCATAGTATATGACTCAATTTTTTTCTTCATTTTTTTATTATGAAAAAAAATATACTAATGTATCTTAGTATATACTTCATTTTATATAACAGCATGCACTTCAAAAGTTGAGTGTATGATTAAAAAAAAATATGGAATGGATTGTAATTGAGGCTGCAATGGGGGCTATGTTTATCTTTTTCCTTTCTTAAAATGGCAGCTGTCTTCATAGGAGCGAGGGTGTATCAAGAGAACATGTGAAAAATGTTTCAAGTTTGCATGAGATATTGGAGACGATACATCGCGAAGGCGGTAGATGTTTGCTTTCGAGATGGGAATTTGATCACCGCGGGGTGAGTGGCAGATACGCGGATGTCCCACTGGCTCGTCTAACCGGGGTTTGGACGACTTCCTTAGCCTAGGTTCACTTGTTTGCTTGTAGGGTTCTTATCCCCTTTATTTTTGTTTTGGATATATGTTTATTCTTCCACCTTTCGGAATTTGTAATTCGAATTCAATAATGAAATCGGGTAGCAAATATCTACTTTTCTTCAAAAAAAAAAAAAAAAAAAACCGCCTCTAACAAAAGTTTTATCAATTCTTGAGAGTTCTTTGGATGAGAAGACTCGGGTAATGTGACAATGAAGAAAGTTGGTTGATTTTTCGGAGATTTGAATGAAATCAGTTCTCAACTACCAATGTAGTCCTAGATGACATCATATGTTTTTGTTGTGCACTTATACAAACACAAAAAGATTTCAAGAATCTGAACCACCTTTATTGAATAATGAATAAAAGAATTACATTACATACTCAAAGAATTAAAAGATTTTACAAGTGCATACTTGCTGATAATAACCAATAATCACAATTAACAATGAATAACAAATAATACAACCTCCTACAGCTACCATACATTATGTCACAGTTACAGTATTGCATCTAACCATTTCAATTTTTATGAAGATTTTTTTTTGTTGGGTAATTTTTTTTTTGTTCTGATTAAATCTTCTCCTATTAACAAAAGCAAGACTGGAACCAGAATCCCTCGGTGAAAACGGATACATCTACCAACCTCAAGAGGTGATTTGGTATTATTATGAAGACTTTTTGATATTTGGCGATCTTGCCTCGCGGTGCTTCCTTTCTTGTGATAGTATTCGAGCAATTCTGCAGTACACATTTGTAAACAACATCAATTCAATGTTCATAATTCATGAAATCTAGGAAGACATAGGAAGAAAAAATGATATCACCTTATGAGAGCTTCTTCATTAGTCCCCTCTCCATTGCCAATGGGCTCAAAGATACCTGTATCCAAGTTCACCCTCGATACTGGTTTCTTCAACAACCTTTCTCCAATGGTCACAAGGTCCTCCAAATTTTCTCTCGTAGAGTTATCGACAGAAGATGCAGTTGCGCTCAACGTATCATCCTGGTTTTTGACATGGAACCATTAGCATCACTAAGGGTGCGTCTGGAAACAGCTTTTGAAAACAACTTTTTCAGGAAGCACATTTTCCGTAGATCTTATTTTTTCGCTTTAGACTATATTTTATAGTTCTACCTGGATGCGAAGATAATTGGATTTAGTACGGAGAGCTTGAAAAACCGTCGATATATGGATATCGACCATATCCCCACTAGACTGAAGGAACACATCTGCTAATGGAGTTGAACCGCCACCAAGTAACCAACCAAACACGCCCCATCTGCTAGCACGGGCCGCGCTGTATCTCTCCTCCAACTTCGCGGCCCCCGTGCCTAACGAGATCACTAGAAATCTCTGGTAGTCCATCGGCCTATAGGGAAAGAAATCTGGGTTCCCTTTGAAAGTCTCTTTGGTCACCTCACCAATAGCAATCAAAGCCTACAAATCAGACAGAGTAACATAAGTGAAGGCATAGATATGGTTTAATTTATGGTACTTGACAAGAGGTTTGGTGTTCATGTATACCGGATTATTCGCAGCTACACCGCCATCGATGAGGTTGAACTCCCTCACTCGTCCTTGAGAGTCTCTCGTCTCGAAATAATGCGCGGGGAAATAAGTTGGAGCTGCGGATGTGCCAATGCAGATGTCTGATAGTTGAGCATCCAATGAGTTTTTAGTCTTCACCTGTAATTGTAGTGTTTGAGTAAGAAGTTGAAGGGGAAAAAATCTAAAGGGCATTTCCTGACCCTGGTACAGAAGGAGAATTCTTCCTTCTATGTGGAAAATAAAAAATGAATGGAGTTTTTGGACGCCAAATATCTGGGTGTTTCAACAGAAGAAGATTACGAAGGACTATATAAACTGTCGCTAAATGTATGTAGAGGGAAGTTCGAACCTCGAAAGTGGAGAAGATAGTGTGATGGAGCAGCTTGACATCAAAAGCAGGTATAATGACGTTCGTCAAAGTCTGGCTCAGGCGCGTCGTCCCCAGTTTCTCCCTGATGAGTGAATGAAGGTATCTCCCACCATACTTAGGTCCCCACAATGCTCTAAAGATCTTCACAAATGGAGCCAATATGTATCCTCTGAGATCATAAATGAAACAATGAGTAATTCTAGTTCATGTGTTCAACTTTATAGAAAGTAGCAATACATACCCATATTGTGGAAAGATTTTAGGTGAGTGTTCAAGGTAGAAGTCCTTGATCTCCTTCGCTGCGAATAAAGGGCGATTTTCATCATTGGGTGCGGTTAACATGGCGGTCACTAGGCCTCCTGTGCTCGTCCCTGTGATCACATCGAAGTAGTCTGCGAGTCTGACGTCCTCTCCATCAATTTTCTGATCCAATTCAATTAAACACATGAATCAATTTCTTATAATTTCATAATAAGAAACTGTTATATGAATTAAGCTCCACCTGAAGTTCTGACTCCAAGAAACTGAGAATAATCGCCGGTATAATTCCTTTGATTCCTCCCCCATCGATGCTTAGCACTGTGATCAAATTTCCATAAGTTGGGGCTTGGATTTGGTTTATGTTTGATTTTGATTTCTTCATGATTGATAAATAGGAGATATTGTAAGGTATTGAATGTGTTGTGATGCTTAGTACTAGTAATTTATAGACGTTGAATGAAGAAGACAATGATACGTTAAAGCATGTTTTGCGTGTTTTTTTATGATATTTCAACTTTGAAAGTTATAATATGGCGTGCGGCCATCGAAACTGTGGTTGGTTTAAATTTGAATTCTTAGTGTTTATACTCTTCCAAGTTCATTAGTGGCTGGTCATAACTCTTCATAGATCCATTTCTGGGGGAGAATTGTAGGTAGGACTCAAATAGGAGTATGTTAGGTTGGATTCACCTATACAAGCATTGACCAACTCCCAATTAGTATGGTGACACGATTATGGATATTGTTTTGTTCTTCTAAACAATGATTTGTTGAGGTTTATCGACGCTTCGAAACAGAATGTCGTCAGATGATTACGCAATGCTTAGCCTCTGATGCGGGCAGCATGAAGGATTTGACTTCAAAATCAAACATGGATGATTGGAATTGGATATATGAATTCTGGTGGGGATGCATGAACGGCTCATCCGTGTTGATTGGATTATAGATAAAGACGACTTTGGCGAAAGGCGTTGATTCAACTCCTTCACAAGTTATTTTTAATTTAACACATTGTTTGATTGCTGCACACACGTTGACATAAAGTGATTCCAGCTAATGCAACAAATGAAACATGCAATACCATTGGGAATTTTTTACATTATTGGATTTCTATCTTGAAAGGACCAAAAAAGAGACAGGGCAATATGAATAGATCAGAAATACAGTTACTGTGGGCCTTAGATCAAATCTTTCCTAGTATAAGAGCATAGTTATCCTGTAGGTTTTAGGTTCTTATAAATGTAACAAGGGCAGTTCAATGCATTTGTCAAATTGGCTTACTCATCCTAACATTCCATTATGTGAGAATTTGGAAAATGTTAGGTGGTTGTATAACTAATAGAGAAGACAGTAATTGATGCCACATTGGACTTCCATCCAAATAACCAGAATTAAAGCACTATTACTGCTATAATGAGCTACTTTTAGTGGAGGATTGGTCTAGAGGGGACATGTAACTGATGTTCAAAAGAAACAAGAAGAAGAAAAATAAACATGGAATGAATGATAACAGTGTTCCCCCCCCTTTATCTTCGATTGTTAAGACACTGGGATGTTTTGTGAGAAAACGTTTAGCAAGACTTAAAAACAATTTTTTCAGCATAAAAAGTCCTAGAGAGCTTTATTAATACCAATATCTTTAATGAATTTTTTTTATTCCACACTATACATAGAGACTCAAAAGTACATATACTAAGGGGCAGGCTAGTAACTCTGGTCTAACTTTTGATAAATCTAGTTCCGCTAGATTTTGTAAAATAAGAATTTTTTTATGAAATGTTAAGGAATGAACATAGAAATGAAATATTCCTCCAGTGTTTTAACAGGAGGAGCATTAACATCAAACTGACCCTTAGTATACATATTCTCTTCAATCATACAAATCACGTATTGAAAGTCATTGCATCAGTTTGCTTTACAGATATAGTTCCTGCTTGTGCTATTGTGCATGCATCATTTGTTTGTGTGGAAGCATAAGCTTTGAAGTTCAAGATCATGTCAAATGTGGGTAGTTTAATTTCAAGATGATCAATATATCAAAAGCTCAAAGTGAAACATGATCAGTTTGGAAAGATTGTGTCTCTCGCCGGATCCATCTGATGACCGACCTGATCAATGTCCATTATTATGCATTGAAATAATGAATTAGTTTGGTATTACTTTCTAATTTGATGGTTATATAGAGGAGGCCTGAGACCATCTCGGAAAGCTCAAAGTGTTTGAAAAAGTGAGCTTGAGAAAAGATTTTGGACAATTTTCATTTTTAACCCAAACTTTTTGAGTAATCTTAGCATCTTGGGTCAGAGTGACCAAGTCATCGTTCCATCTGAATATTTTTTTTAAAAAAATAGATCTTGCTACAAACATTTTTATATAATCGAATGGGTACAAATATGAATTAAGGATGAAAGGAAATAGATAAAGAAAACATAAAAAAAGGAAATAGAAAACAAGGTATCATAATTGTATATATATTTTTAAATGATCTTTGATGAATGATATGCAACCATCTCTCACGTAATGTTAGCATGAAGGTTCTTAAAGATCACCTTATTGCAACATCAGCATTGAACTATTTTTGCTCTTTTAAACAAATTAACAAATCACATTTCCTATAAACTAGTTATTATTTTTCCGCGACCTTAAATTTGAATCTTAATTTTTAAATTTAAAAATAATGGATATTAATATTTATGTATAGATTTGATAGATTCACTGCTATTTTCTCCCTTTTTATCCATAAAATCTTGATTAAATATATCTATCAAAGCTAACCATATTAATTTTTATAAAATTAAGATTCAAATATGAAATTAAAATAAGAAAATTTAAAAGTAGAATAATTAAGCTAGCTAGATTCAAAATTTTAAATTAAAATAAACCAGATTTAAATTTTAATCTTATAAAATAAGCGGGTGTCATAGAACAAGCGTTATCAAAAGTGTGAGTTCCAAGCTTTTATGAAAAATCAACCAATGAATCGGTCCACAACCTATGATTATAACATCTTGAGGTTTTAAATTCAATTAATCCGAGGCTTGTGAGCTATTTTTTAATCTAAAATGAGGGTTGTTGATTAGGCACTCTCAATTGGTAGGAATATTGTGTCAACTTAACTAACTTGTGAAATTGAACAAACTATGCTTGTACAAATGATTAAGGCCTTCATGTGTTCATATCCACGTTTCATTTTCAAGTGACATCAAGTTATAATAAATTGTTATGCATGCACTCCTCGATGAAATTTACATAAACATGTCTAATACGTAATATGATACGTAAGACAGATGACACAATGAGCATAGTAGATCCAAGTATTCAAAGGTGAAATATAAATAAACAAACATAGTTTCAGAACAGCATATATACTGTTAATGATCATAAACAAATTATTTTCAATTGGATTTTGGAGGCTTGGTGTGTGGAGAGCTCTTGTCGCGGAGTCTCTTCTCGGCTGAAAGTAGGTTGGCAAAACTGTGACAAAAAAAAAATGTAACACAATATGAGTTTATGAAGCTACACCACTATTGGGACTAATGGAATAAAAAAATGTGCATGAATTAATTAATTACTAGGGTTGGATCAATCGTTTCAAATGAACCAGAGACACCAAATGGGACTAACTAGGTGTTATCATGTAATCTAGAATTAGTATTTTGTATCAAATTTTAAAAATGACCAAGGAAATAAAATCCTAATGGGGGTAATAGGGTAGATCAACCAAATGTGAGAGTAACCCAGATTTCATTAAAATTAGAAGAGTAATACAAGGGATATAAGAAGTCTACCTTCTTAGCGAGCAGTGTTTTAAAATTGATCTGACTGGTCCATTAAACTAGTTGAACCTTCAAAATACCTGAATTTCTATTTTATTTACTCTCAAAGTTCAACCGTATAAAAAACTGATAAAAATCAATCAATCCACCGGTTTTTAGAACGAATTAGCCGGTTCTTTATTCACATAAATATATTTTACTTGTTAAAATATTAAACTTTATATAAAAAAATCCCTTACATATATGATATTTCTAAGGCAATACATTTGATCTAGTCCACCCTAAAACGTATTTTAGATGACATGATAATGCACGATCGATCATGGTTTTGATGTTTATTATTCTTACTGAAAAAATAATATTTCACCTTATGAGAGCTTCTTCATTAGTTTGTTTACCACTATCAAAGGGTTCGAACACCCCAGTCTCCAAATTAACCCTTGAAACTGGTTTCTTGAGCAACTTCTCTCCCACCTTCACAAGATTGTCCAAGTTCTCCTTTGTAGCAATATCAACTGAAGCTACAGTATGTTCTAGAGTATCATCCTGTCTCAAAACATACCAAAAAAAGGGATTAATTATACATATATCACATAAAATGCTCACATTTTTTTGAAAACTACTTTCAGTTTTTATAATCTTAACCCATGTTTGAGTAGAAGAATAGAAGTGGAATATAATGAAATTTAATAAGTAAGCCTAAAAAAATGTGTGTTTGTAAGAAAAAATAAAGGGTATAAAAAGATATGGTATTTCAAGTGCCTCTAAATTTGTATTATCATAACCAATATATTTTATTAGTGCAAGAGAAAACCACATGTCAAATCAGTGGAGCTCATATATCATATCATATTTTATGAGTTTATCCACAACTTATTTATGGTGGTCAATCAAACAATAAAAACTTCATTATTATATTTCTTAAGAAATGAAAATTGGTTTATTCTACTGGTGTATGTAATTATTTATATAGAAATAACTTATGTCACTATCTAAACGGTGGTTTAACGTACACATATATATACCTGAATACGTAGATAGTTGGCTTCAGAACGTAGTGCTTGGAACACCACGGAAATGTGGATGTCAACCATGTCGGCGCTCGATTGCGAAAACACGTCTACCAACGGAGTTGAGCCTCCGTTGAGTAGCCACCCAAAGACACCCCACTTGCTCGCCGCCTTGGCGTCGTACTTCTGCTCCTGCTTTGGAGCTCCAGTCCCCAGTGAGATGACCAAGAATCTACCATAATCTGTAGGTTTTATTGGGAAGAAATCTCGGTTCCCCTTGAAGATCTGCTTTGTCACTTCGCTTATAGCAACGAGTGCCTGGAAATTAATTAACATGGTTAAGGTAGCGTTTAGAAACAACCTTGAAAAATGACTTTTATTAGATTCTTGAAAATTTATTTTTTGTTTCTTCAAAAATTGAGATCACTTGGTATGTTTAAGAACAAGTTTAGATGATGTATGATTTCTGTAAAAACATAATCTCTAAAAGTTTTCAAAACTTGTTTTCAAACGTTGTTAGTTTCTTAGGAACTTAGTCCCCTCTCTCTGTGTGTTTATTTTCTGTCATAAGTACTGGATTGTTGGCTGCAACTCCGCCGTCGATGAGGTTGAACTCCCTCACTTTCCCTTCAGAGTCTGTGGTTTGGAACTGATGAGCAGGAAGATACGTTGGAGCTGCGGATGTGCTGATGCATATGTCGGAGAGGCGCGCATCCAAAGAAGTTTCCGTTTTTGTCTAAAATTCAAAGATGTGTATATACATCATTAGATTATAATGAAGGGATATGGTGATTCTATCAGGTCTTGTCAATCCTCTAATATAAAATGAATTATAAATCTCACAAATTAAACATATGATCAGATCTGATAGGATCCCAACCTAACTATTAGGGCTGCAATTTGGGTAGGGTTGAACTTGATTTTTACATAGGTTGAGTTGGTCAAATCGGATTCGGGTTCGGATTGATCAATTCGGGTTGATTCACAAATTGGGTTGGGTTCAAGTTGACCTCACTCACAACCTTACCCAACCCGAACCCGTAAACTAATAGTTAAAAAAAAATCATGGTCATTCATTCTGTAGCTTCTAATCTAGGCAATCCAAATTTTAAGTAAATCTAACTAATCTTATGGGTTGGGTCAGCTTGGTTTATTTAATTTGCACATCATGTTAGAAAATCGGGTTGGGTCGGGTTGGGTTATTTAGTTACGGATTGAGTTTGGGTTAGTCTAATCCGGGTTGAAAATCGAGTTGGGTTGGGTTGGGTAATTTAGTTACGGGTTGGGTTCAGGTTAGTCCAATCAGGTTGAAAATCATGTTGAGTCGGGTTTGGATTGAATAGTTTGAAATTCGGGTTGGAGTCAACCGAATCTAACCCATTCAAGTTGCAGCCCTACTAATTATAGATCCAATCTTAGTATCAAGACAATATAATTCAATAAATTTTGAAGTAAATTACCTCAAATGTGGAGAAGATGGTGGGCTGTAATCGTTTGATATCAAAAGTTGGTATTACAACGTTTGTCAACGTCTGATGCAAACGTAGATCACCTAAAATTGCCTTAATAACCTCATGGAGATAACTCCCATTATACTTTGGTCCTGCCAATGCTTTAAATGTTTTGATAGTTGAAGCAAATGGACCCCTGCCATTAAAAAACAAAGTATGTTTTATGAATTACATATCTTACTTTGGTAAACAATTCATTGTTAGGTCATTGTTAACTACAACTAGCTTAGTTACCCTGATTGTGGAAAGATTTTTGGAGAGTTATCAAGGTAGAAGGTTTTGATATCCTTAGCAGCGAACATCGGTCGATTTTCCTTGTTTGGAGCAGCCAACATTGCAGTCACCAGACCTCCGGTGCTTGTCCCTGCGATCACATCAAAGTAATCTGCCAGTCTCGCGTCTTCCCCGTCGAGCTCCTAATCAAGTTTAACATAAATTTGATCATGCAAGCTATAGTTTACACGAAATATAGTATGAGAAATGAATTCATTTATAGAAAACGTAAAAAAATTAGTGATCGGGGTACATAGGACTGCAGGGGAGGGTGTAAACGTGTTCCATACATATGTACCTGGAGTTTCGACTCTAAGAAGTCGAGAATCATAGCTGGAACGATCCCTCGAATTCCACCACCATCGATGCTGAGGACTGTGACCAAGTTTCCATAAATTGGAGGCTGGATCTGGCTGAGCGTTGTCATAATGAGTTTTCGGAAGTGTGAAAAAATAGTCTTATCTGATTCTCGAGCCAACACAATGAGTATTTATAGACTGATCATAAGTTGATCTCTTCGATTTCTTGAGGAACGTATACATGTTTTTTTAGTACAATAATGCTGTTGATCATTCGATTAGTCACCCACGAAAACGTGCAAATCCCAACTTTCCTTGATTATGTTTAAAAACTATAAGAGTGGATACTTTAATTAAGGATTATGAACCATATTTATCTTAAAATAAGGTGATGGTTGGCAAGAATATATTGTTACATATCAGAAGCGTATTCAGATGCACAACTGAATTGGTCCTTTAATTTTATCTGTTCTGTCCAATTGTTTTCTTTGTAGGTACACTAACTTTAAAAAATATATGATGATCAAGATAGATCCAAATTGAATTGTTCTCTTCATTGACAGAGTTTTCTTGTCGAACCGATTTGCTACAAAATAGGCTGTCTCAGTATTATTGGCCATTTATATATAGTATGCCAAGAAATGCACAATGTAACAAGTCTTTCAACATAATTATATACTCATGTCTTTTTCCATTGCTCATCCAATGGTTGTAAAGTATAATAATGTATTGGTAGTCAATGGCAACTTTCATTTGATCAAATCACTTGGATATTGTTGAATTATAAGATTCCACAGTCCTTATTTGTTATGTAAATAAAAAAGTGCATCAATTAGATTCAAAGAAGATATACAGATTGTTTAATGATGGAGGGAATAGAATTGAAAGATTACAGGAAAAGCTTTGTTCACATAGATCATGCACTTAAATTGATGCATCTATTATATTGCAAATTGATAACATCATGATCTCCATTCGAATCATTGGTTCTCTACCTATCAATGTTTCTGGAATTTCTAATGTTTTATTTGTTATTGCCCTGTAGTGATTTTCTTCAATATCCATAGTCATTAAAGAGACTAGTAGAGAAAAATACAAGACAAGCTGATATGGTAGCACAGATGAATAAAAGGGAGATTAATTAGGGGTCTTGTGGTCACCCGTCTATTATTTTTAGGTCCTTGAAATTTTTCAGATTCTTAAGGCTGTGAAAAATTATCTTTAGGTCCCTTCAGCCTCTTGTTATTCAAAAATATCAAAAATACCCCCAATCAATTATTTTAGTACACTGTTAAATATCTCTATCAGTATATATTAACATTCGCATAAAATGTCTTCCACCCAATTATTTCAGTTTACTGTAGACACTCCCCAGTATATTGTTAAGTATCTACAGTACACTGTTAACACTTTCAAATACATTGTTAACATTCACCTAATTGGACAATGTCATTTTTGGTATTTTTGAATAACATCCGATTGAAATAATCTAAAAATAATTTTTGACCGCCTTACATACTTAAAAAAAATTTAAAAATTTTCAGGTACCTAAATGTAATAGACGGATGACCATAAGGGACCCCTCGTGAATATCCCCATGAATAAATGTATTACAGAAAAATATACCATATAGAGCAACATTAAAAGAATGGGATTTTTATTTTTTAGTCTCTGTAAACTATATGATTTAATGATTGATCCCTTACTTCTTCATATTTTAGTTTTAGTCTCTAGATTTAAAGGTATGTTCCTTATTAATCCCTGTGAAGAATTTATTACTAAATTATTTGGTTTTGTTTTAGTCCCTCGGATGGACTAAAAGTAACATATCATTTAAATATGAGGACTTAAACTAAAATATGAAAAAGTGAGGGATCGATCACTAAATCATATAGTTTTTGGAGACTTAAAAATAAATAAAAAACCCAAAAGAAATTCGTCCATGCATTACACGCACATAACAAGGCATAGTAAGTGAAACATTTACGTTGAGCCTCTCAATAAATCAAATATTTTAATAATCAATTCACATCTTGAATAATTTGGATACAAATAATATTTAAATTACGATATGCGGATTCAAAACAAATTACCGAAATATAAATTAAAATCAAGATTCGGGGTATCTCATCTCTTGTAGAGATCATACAGTTATCTAATTTTAAAAAAATGATAAATCATTAAAAATAATTAACACAAACAATATACACTATAAACATATATAATTTTATAATATATGTCAATTTTAGTTATCTTTCAGACCATACACACAGACTAATATTCATATCCTTATTTTAGATATATCCTTATTTTAGATATGGATAATTAATTTCTAATTTTTTAGACACAGCCTTTTTATTGCGTCATCAACGGAAACTCAAATTACATGTTGAAAGTGGAATCCTCAAGTTACATGTTGACTAGATTATTTAAAGAATCATACATAATCTAGCACATTATAATGTTCAAATGTAGAATAATAGATTGCTTATGCCATTAAAACCACGCCTAAGCATGCATTCATAAAAAATATGTTGAATGTATTGTTATACTTAAATTCTAATTAAGGAATTCCAATATATCAGGCTGTATTGCTTGGAAAACAGCTAGCGCAGATGTGGAAATCAGCCACCTGTGATATTTGCAAATTAATTTTTGTTGTGCAATTAGAATCTGTTGTTTTATTCAAATGTCTCATTGGAAGGTTTAATTTCATTAGAGATGATGATGGGTTGCATGCTAATCACTCATCTCACCATATGCCCCCATCATTATTGAGTCATAGCATATATATCTAATTTATTGTTGAACCTTTGTAAGCTTCAAGCGACGTACACACAAACATAACGTGGATCGATAAATTGCTTACATCTACGTGAAGGATGAATCAATTCACTGTAATAAATAATTGGTATACATAATATTGGGGATGGCAACCGAGCGGGTTTTGTGAATCAAATCCAAACCCGCCCATAAAATTCTATCACAAATCCGTTCTAAACTCATGACGGGTTTAGCTTTTTCCATTCTAAACTCGTCTCATTTAGGCCAGGTTGGGTCGAGTTTGGTTGGGTTGGGCTAAGACAGGTTTAGAAAAAAATATTAAAACACATTTTTATGTAATATTTAATCTAAATTGGAATTTTAAATAAAAATAAATATTTATTAGAATAAATCCTACAAAATAAGAAATAAAATAAAAAATATAAATTTTCAATTTCTATAACAAGTGACAAATATAATGCTTCAATTTTTTTTTGAATACCAAAACGCAAACCGGTGTGTGTTAATATGATTTCAAATTTCAATTAGCGTTTGAGTTTATTCATTCTTATTTTTTTGATATTTTTTTTAAACACTAAATAAAAAATATCAATTATGTAATTATTATAACAAATATTTAAACTTAATAATAATTGCACCGGGGCAGGTTTTGCTCTATCGGATTTCATTTTATCTATCCCAAATCTGTCCCAAACCCAAACCTGGCACGCCCCAACCGGGTCAGGTCGGGTACCCTATTGGAGTCTCACTGTCATCCTAACAAGATATCTTTATCCCACATATTATGTGGTCCAATAACAGAGATTAGGTTTATCCAAAAAGTCTTTAGCAGGTAGTCTCACTGTCTAATAGTGAATGATAATTTGTCATTACATGTGACTACAATTCTTATACACCAATGCGCAGCGTAAGTCTACTTACAAAACAAACAATAATTTTTTTTGTGTAAATCTATATTTTTTTATTTTATTTTTGCTATCGAAGTTCGAAAAATCAAGACATCTCGACTCGACAGTTGTGGCATTTGTGGGGCGGAGCCCAAATCGATGGAACATTTGTTTGTGTGGGTGGTGGGCAAGGCTTTAAGCCATGGACTGCCCCCAAGGAAGGCCAAGATGATCGCTTGTTCCGTGATCCGGACAGCGGTTTGGGCAATTTGGCGCATGCTTGACAAGGGAGTGGGGCCGCGTTTTGGTGGGTGCGCGGGGTGTCTCTTTCGACCAAGGCATCTTGGTGGTCTCGTCTTAGGCAACCATTGTTATTGGGGTGTGGGGAGCGATGGTTGACACCCTATCAACTGTCGTCCTGACACCACTCCGCGGCAATGGCGGATCCAAAGGGGGCAGGCTGGGGCCCGGGCCCTCCCAAGGCCCAAGCCTCGTCCGTGATGTATATGATCAGTAGTTTTTTTTTTTTTTGCCCTGTTGGTTTCAATTGATGGGTTTTCTACGTGTAAATTTTGTACGGTAATTTTGTGATCCATTCGCTAAAATAAAATTAAAAATAAAAAGAGCCAGTGTGGATTAAAGTTCTTGAATTGATGAGTGGGGTTTAAAAAAAAATTATATTCAATTATATTTGCATCCCAATTAGCATGTATATATTTGAATTTTTTAAGTGTATAACAATATAATAGAGTATTGATACACTCAATGTATTTTACAGCCTGTTTTACAATCCCATACGCTATAATAATGTAGTATATATACTGCACTATAATAGTGTATGACTCTTTTTTTTTTTTCATCATGAAAAAATACATTAATGTATTTCAATATATATTTCGTTTCATATAATAGCATGGTCTTCAAATGGTGAGTGTATGATTTTAAAAGAAAAAGAAAAAAGGGATGGACTATGACTGGGGCTATAATAGAGGTTGCGTGTATCTTTTTTCTTATAATAAAATATTCCAATCGTTTATAGAAAATAAAATACATCATCATATAAAATAAAAATTTACATTAATTTATGGTTTCTATAATTGTATACAAAGATAGTGAAATATATATTGAGTTTGTCAATTTTATATACAGTGTTAAACATGATGATGCAAATAAGACTGTAAAATGGAGTGGGTGTATAACTGCAAATTTGTTAGA
Organism: Acorus calamus; assembly: GCA_030737845.1. Classification (NCBI taxonomy): domain Eukaryota; kingdom Viridiplantae; phylum Streptophyta; class Magnoliopsida; order Acorales; family Acoraceae; genus Acorus; species Acorus calamus. The sequence goes on along the minus strand of CM060869.1, from coordinate 30,189,143 downwards.
TTTGGAGCCGTGGGTTTTGAAGGGTTGAAAAATCATTGTTTTTCTTGTGACTTTTATTTATTTTAAATTTTTTATAATTGATATGTAAATTATTTCAAGTCACTAATATAAAAAAAAGAAAAAAACTTATTATCTGAGTTGTCATTACTCGATCGAAGGACTCGATCATTATCCAATTGTATCAACTCGATCATTATCCAACTGTATCAATTTTATTTTAATTTTATATAACCCCTCCGCCCTTGGAACACTAACATCCTAAGGTCTTTTTCTAGTATTTATTATGTACTCTCTATTCTTTACACTCCCATCAAATGTAATCACACTTTTCATAATAAAAATGACGGTGACAAGTCATTATTTTCACGTTTTTTTAAAAAAAAATTAGCTTGTATGTTTTGCAAACAGATGACTACCTGTTTATGTATGAGGTGTGAAACTCTATGTGAGGACAGTTCCCAAAAAATTCGGTCCGGCCCGTTAAATTTAACAGGCCGTGCTGTGTCGGCCTAGTTGGGGTAAGAAGCCGGCCCACCATTTTTTTTAAAATATTTTTTATTTTTTAATTTGAAACTCAAACTTTTTAAATATTATAAAAAGAATATATACACACACTATATGTACACACAAACACATTATATATGTTTGATATATATACACACACACAATAAAATAATACATTTAATTAACATTTTATATGTCGTGTCTATATAAAAGTTAATACGTTTAATTAACATGGTTCTAGTCTCACTTTTGTCGGTAGTGTTATATTTTCATAAGTATATTCATCATTGTAAAGACATATATCCAGAAATTAAAAGTATGATTAAAAATAAGACTAATGTTAGAAACAATTTCCAGACAACAAACAATCTATACATGTTTTAATTTTTAAAAATAGTAAACGTTATCAAATGAAAAAAAAATAACGAGGTATATATCCCACTTAATGAGATGTATATCTCGTTAGATGGCTATAAAGGTATATAGACTGTCAGCAAGACTATCCACGCGGATTGCATGTAACAACGGTACGTTCATAAACATATTATAAACACCTGCCCCTCCCAAACCAAAGCTGGTGTCCGGCATGAAAGAAAGCTTGAATGAGATACCATTGCTGAAGTATCTAATATTGAAATTTTAACTAACACGAAAAATTAAAAACGAGCATTTTAATGAAGGCTCCTCTGATCTGTATGTTAACATGAAAAGCAATGGGTATCATTTACTGAAATCTTGTCAATTGATACAATGCTGGGAAACCCAATTGAAGAAAATCAGAGGCCATTATTTGACTACTCACAACAGACCTAGAAACCTCTTGATGAATACAACAGGTTGACTAGTACTCAATTGTCTTTTTATGTGTAACATCAATACAACAACACAGAACCAATACCTGGATGGCTAGGAATGTTTTAAAATTTTGTGGATGCGAAGCCAATATCGGGTTGGAGGGATTTCTTGAGCGTGTGTTGGTCTGAGCGACAACTACGTTTCAGACACCACCCTGAGCAAGGTGTCGAGCACGGTCTGTTTCGACGGCAGTGCAGGGATTGCCCCTCTCTCCATAACCGTTAATGCACCGCATGCATTGGCAAATCTAAGTGCCTCCCTCAATCGCTCCTCATCCTGCCATGTATTAATGGAAATTATTGTCTAGAAAAATAAACAACATAGCCTCAAAACTCAGTATCAACCCTTAATCTACTTATATTCAGCTTGGGTAATTGTTTACATGTTAAAAGTTTCAGAGATGTGGAAATGATCATCAGTTCATCCGAATAGTCATCATAATGTTACTTTTGAGTGGTCAAAACATGTGACGTTAAGGGCCAATTACGTAACTCTGGTCTAGAAGGAGAATTCCTCCTTCCCAACATTCCAATTCCAACCAAGCAAAAAAAAAAAATCCAATTCTGATAGATTCTGCAGGAAAGAGGATGAAGGAAATTTTGCCTGGGATGCCTGGGAATGAAGGGTTCCAAATGGCATTTGTCTAGGTGCTCCAGAAGAAAGAAAATGAAAATGAATGCTAAATTGACCCTAAGTATGAATCATTCTCACCAAGCATGCAATTTATATAGTTTTCAAACTTCTAATAGGAAGAGAGAGTATACGTTTGGGATGAATGAGTTGGTGCTCTTCGTACAAAGTATTTTTACAAAGCAGAGAAAAACTAACTAAATAATCTCACTTAATGGTTCCTGGATGGTTATGTCACAAGTTAAAATTAGTATCTTGCTTCCATGAGATTGAATGGTTCTCAGATATTTACTTCTCTTGGTGTCCAAGAAAAATCTATAATCTATAAATAAAATTAAAGAAAGAAGACAAAAAAGAAGAAGAAAAACATGGTGTTCTATGAAGTTCGAAGAATCTCCAGTGCTATGAAAATGTTTTTAAGCACCAGTTTATTGGTTTTTGCGTCTTTGTGGAGGCATTGATGTACTCTCTTATCTGTTTGTTATGTACTTCAAATGTTTTGCCGTAAAGGAAGTAAAAGTTCACCAAAACAAGAAGCATAATTTTATAATAAATAGCTAATAATATCCTAACATAAGACATGGAGTATGGACTCAAATGGGTATAAATCATATACATTCAGTACCTAATGTAAGGCATTTTTTGGATGGAACCAACTGATGTAATATTATCGAAGTAATACCTGGAGTAATGAAAGATCTTTTGATAATTGTGATAATATTCCAGCAACAAAAGCATCTCCAGCGCCGGTGGTATCCACCGCATCCACCTTCAATCCTTGGACCCTCCCAGTGAATTCCTGTAGATCATATCAGCGAGTTTGTAATTCACAAATATATAGACATAGGTTGTATAATGCACATTACATTAAACAAAAAAGATCTAAGAAATCACAAGTATTAAGACTACAGAAAATACTCTAGTTACTTTTGTCGGTTAACAGATTAAAAAAGAGGGGGGAGGATCATCAAAGCAGAACAAGACATCAACAATAGGTTCGAAATCAATCAGGACAATATCTAAACAAATAAAAGGGAGAACTGCCGTTTTGTACTTATAGGTATGCGGACTGCTCATCTGCTGCCTACAGCCTACTATTTGGCACCCCATAAATATATTTGTGACCTCCCACATTTAATAATAATAATAATAAACTATCCACAATCAATATAAGCCTCTGCCATCCATTCCTTTATAAGTTGAAACACTGAAGAGAAGCATACTGAATCACTAATGACATCTTTGTGGATCATTGATAGCAGAGGCTAGAAATCTTTTGCATTGAGGTTAAAGGAAATGGTAAAACTCAGTTGAAACACTCAAAGTACACTGGAGTGCTACCCAAAACCAAATCCCAATCCAGATGGTGTATTCCCAATATCCCAGCATAACGACATCAATATCATACTTGTTGGTTACGGCAGGAGTATTTTGTTAGAACCCAAAGAAACAGACTACTGCCCGAGTGTCCCGCATCAATGAAAGAGTAAATCTGGAAAACAATAAAATAGTTTTCCAACAATATCATGTAATGTAACACTTTAAGTGGCAATATTTTCATTTGTAGCTTACCTTCGAGTAGTATCGGCAACCATCTGCACCCTCTGTCACAAGTAGCAACTTCAAATTGGGATGGAAAAGCTTACGAACAACAGCATCATCATATGGATCTTCTCCTTTGGTCAAAAATGAAATCTCTTCCTCACTTATCTGTTTTGATCATTTTCACCATTGTACACAGATTCAATATGAAAGTGAGCAAAGTAGATGAAGCATGACACCTCTCATACTTGGCCAACCAAACTAGATCTGCTACCTTAATGATATCAGCAGTATCCCATATGCTGAGTATTCCTTCTCGAGCACTCTCCTCGGATGGCCATAGAGGAAGCCTCAAATTTGGATCATATGATAGAAGCACTCCAGCATCCTTCGCAGCTTTTGCTGCAGCAATATGTGCCGACTTACATGGTTCAGTGATGAGACTTATAGAACCATAGTGGAATATCTTTGCCTGTAACAAAAGCATCTTTTAGCATACTGGATAAAGCAGATTAAAATGTTACAAAATGCGATATTGGGCTAAAATGTTCTTATCTGTTTACCATTATATTTATTGTACACTTGCCTTCTTAATTAGATCAAGGTCCAGTTCAGATTCTTCAAGCAGCATATCAGCGCTAGGATTACGGTAGAACATGAACTCACGTTCACCATCGTTCCTCAATGTAACAAATGCCAAGGCTGTTCGGGCACCAGGATCAAAGCGCATTCCCTGGTTATTCACATTATTCTTCTTTAAGATATCAGCTAGCATGTATCCAAATTCATCTTCACCTACCTGCGTAAGAATTTAAGAAAATTGAGAAACCTAGTTAAATATTAGAAACATACCAACATGTGTTTGTCATCAAGGTTTAAAAACAGAGTATAGTTGCATTGATTTCAGGAGGTCAACCAATGATGGACGAACTTCACATAGAATAGCTGACTAGGGCACATTTAAGACCTACTCTATTTTTTAAAAGAAAATACTATTAACGGTGTAAAATATGTTTTGGGCAATGGTAAGTTTGTTTCAAAGAAAGATTCAGACCCTGCTTCTTCCCTCATCATCAAGGCTCTTTCCAAATCAAAATTAGTTAAATTTCTCCCTAGTTGTGTTAGTTTGACCCATAAAGTGATATCAAAGGGATGGTATAAGACCTATAAGTTTGATTAGCATTTGCATTGATATATAGAGAACAGCAGTCAACGTATTTAAGCAATAAAAGATATCAGATCATATAACATAAGCACGATTCGAATCTATTATCATTCATGACAGTTGTATACATATGAACTTCAAGAAACATGATGATGCACCAACCAGTCAATACTTTTAACCTAATATTGATGACGGATGATTTAAATAAGCTGCTGATTATAACATTTAGCCATTGGAATTTGTAAGGGAAACACACAGAAAATCGAAAGTAGAAATCACCAACAGACTTTAAATGGTAGAGAAGCATAAAAAAATGGCATTCCCTGGATTACTGAGGAATATGTATTATATTCTTGAGCAACAAAGAATCCAAATATCCGATGCCCATAAAACAAAAAACTTGGAATATACTTAGGGAGTATCAAAATTGATACAATGCAATTATGACTGATCTTAAAGAAACCTATATTCATCGGACATTTAGCATTTCTAAGAAAGACATTCAAATAAAAAATAGAATTGTGAATAAACATTCTAATTTCATAAGTAGCACAGATCACAGGTGAGACCTTCCCAATAAAAGCCGATGATCCACCAAGCCGAGATATGCCAACTGCAACATTAGCAGGCGCTCCTCCAGGGGCCTTTTTAAATGCAGGTGACTCAGCAAGGGAAAGACCACTAACTGTTGGTACAAAGTCTATCAGCATCTCTCCAAAGCACACTACAAGCGAGGAATCATTCGTCTTGTGGGGGACATTGTCACCTGAAAATGCTCTCGTGCAGCCTGCAATAAGTAGATAAAAGAAAAGGGAAAACATTATTGACCATGGAAATCTTGAAATTGACATTTCATAACGGATCTAAGAAATATGACTTCTGATTATGTCTGTATGATATCCACAAAGATTCTGTCTGGAGGATGTCCAGGAGCATGTTTATAATTGTGTCCTTGAGTACGATCAAGTACTTACAAATCATGTGTTACATCCATTCAACTCAACCCCACTCATGATATTATAACCATAATCACAAATTTCATGTACAACAAATATTCAACAAGGGCTTCCTCTGTACGGTAAGTGCACGCATATAAATGATATGAGATAGATACCACAAACATACGGAGATAATTAAACTGTTTTGTAGTTGAATTCTAATCATTACTATAAAAAATAGATGTAAATATTTCTCCGTCGGGCTAGTTATACTGACAAGTACGGCTAGTTATTTTAAATTATGAAGAATGTGGCAAATCATCCAAACTAAACAGATACCCCCGACTCTGAAAATACCAAACGCACAGTTCAACTAACAGAAGTATGTTCGGCCAATATGCCAAACTTTTCTGTACAATCGGATAAGTTCAGAGTACTTCGTGACTGTGATCAACATGTAAATGCCAACAAAAGCACCGGCCACCGGGGCTCCTATTGTGCGACGAGTTCTGCAACAAACCACCCACTTCCTAAACTCAAACCAATCATGCATGGTCACTTGATGAAGTAGGCGATTTTTCATTCATTCAATCTATAAAAGTCATTCAAGGAAGGAAAATCATTCAAAGCAGTTCCAAATTAATTGAAACAATAAACTGACCCAAAAAAAACATGCTAATGGGGGCACAAACAGCATGTCAACTGAAAAAAGAAGCACAAAATGCATGTCCCCAAATTAAACAATTATTTCACCCAAAAAAGGATAATTGAATCCAAAATTCTCCGAGGAATCATGAATTCAAAACGGAAAGATTTACACAGACCTTGAGGGAATCTGAATGGACGGAGACAAAGAGAAGACCCGGCCTTTCTTGAAACGGAGAACCCGAAGAGGGGACTCCTCGGGAAGTTTGGGTTGCCGACACTGACACATGAAGCGGCGGAGGCGGCGGCGGTGTAGAGAGCCATTTGAGTGGGCACCGATTGATTGCGCTTGTTGTGGTTATCGATTGAAGGGCGTTGAAACCGAGTTGATCGGACGGATCATTCGAAGAACTATTGTAGCCTCTATTTCTTTTGAAGTCCAAAGAGTGTCTGTTTTTTTCTGTTTTTTTATTTTTATTTAAAGTGAGGTTGGACAAAACTAGTTCTTACTATGTAAGAATGTGATGATATTTTACTGTGTAAATCAAAGGTTTTGAATATATAATAAAGAACAGTTGGAAATGTTGTTGGAGTTCAGGTGGTGGGGATGGGATGATAATGAGTCTTTAAATTTGGGACATTAAATTTTTTTTTTTTTTAAGAATTGGTTCAGTGTGATCATATGGGTTTGTGTTTGGTTTGATTGCAATAGAGAAATTGACAAATAGATTTTTAGGTTTACAAACGATTAATGAGATGATATTATTATTATTACAACAACTACCGCTAATACTAGTAATCTTTCAAATTTGGAGTTATTTTTTCTTTTAAATACATTTTAAAAAACAATATAACATTTTTTATATAAATCCAATTTTATGAAATTAGTATAGCTGAAAATATATCTTGAAACCATTTAAAATGTGACCAATATTAAATATATTTAATCTATATTTAAAAATAAAAATTTTAAGATATAAAAATAAAATACATTCTTGAATGGATTGAATGAATATAGTTTTACGTTTTTCATAACAGAGTATATATACATTAATACAATAGAGCATATACTACGTTAGATGATTTTATATAATGTGTTAATGACACGATGATAGTAAATTTTATCATTTAAAGTCATATTGATCTGCTTTTATTATCGGTAGGTGAATTTCGATTTTGAAATGTATGCTACCATATTTATTATTCTTAAAGAATTTGTATATTTGTGTCATTAATAATCAAGAAAATTTCAACATTGAATTGGTGTCCTCAAAAAAGAAAATGTGATGTTTCTTCTCTTGCGGCAATGCTACGGCATGAACTGATTGTGACATATGCTTAACTTTCCGGAATTTGTACTTTGTTATCCTAGCTAATTCATATAACTGATCTTTCACCTTTATCAAATCAATCAAACAGGAAAGAAGATGAATAAGAATGCATTGCCCTATCACAATTACAAGGTTTTGGAGGGTAATTGAATGCACCATATAGCTTGTATCTGTATTGCCCAATGACATGGACATAAACAATCAGAATAGAACCACATGTCCACAGAGAATATTCTTATTCAGATGAGCCAATTAATCCATTTTTTAATGTAGCCCAAAGGATAACCAAAAACCAGAACAGCCATATATGCCGATCATTCTCAACCAACTAATCTTGTTCTCTTGTTCTTTTTTTTTTGTGATTAGAAAGTGCAATCACAAAGGAAATAACCATATATGGAAATATGATCAGATCAGCACATAGTGGATCATTTTAGTTCTTCATTGTAGTTGCTTTGGCATGTTTGATTTATATATTTCCTTTAATTACCTCCATCTTTTCTCCATAATTAGCCCATAATGTTGCGAAGATGTATGCATTAGATTTAGGAATTGAGAGAATGATATACAAAGAACAGAAGAATAAATATCTGAACTATCCTTGAGTAAAGAAAATACTAACATATCTAAGGTATGTATAAATATCTAACAATCTGATGCGTTACTTGTTGAAAAAATTCCTTTTAAAACAAGGGCAATGCCAAAACCTAGTAAAGCCATAGATTCAAACCAGTATGAAAACACAGCAAAAATATTCTGCAAACAATTAAGAGAGGATTAGAAAAACATATCAGTTTGGTGGAAGCGAGCAGAGACACTCTGTCCTCGGTGAATAAGGCCCCCTCACGCATAGGGTTGACGGCTCCTACCACTGAGAGATACGACCACCAGGGTTATGCCTTCTCGGGGTGCGAGCTACGAGGAGACCACAGTGAACGGCCGCGATCCTTTCAGATGCTCAGATCAGACAGGGAGGAAGAAGAGGGATGTAGACCAGCGCTAGGACTGGTGAGTTTCGCTGATAATGAATGGAACAAAAGAAGAAAGACTCGCTTTAGGTGGCTCTGGACTGGTGAGTTTCGCTGATAATGAATGGAGACTCATACGACCCCTTTATATAGGCAGTCCAGCCCGCGGAAGGGGCCCAGTTGGCCCGTGGAGAGGGATTTCCACCCCCCCCTGCGCGCGCATGCGGGCGCGCCCATGTGTGGCCCGCAGCCCGACCCGGCCCGGCCCGCCTCGTGTTAATGGGCTGGGTTAACTAGTTTTTCCACCAGAAATCCAAGCCCACGGGTTAATGGGCTGGGCCTCGTGTGCGCGCGCGTAGGGGTGAAGCCCAACAAGTCTCAATAAAGGATTGGTGTGTCCCAATGTATAAGGTGAAAGAAAAAAGTGGATATAACCGATGTGGGACTAAATTGTTGGAAAGGGAAATGGGTATATCCAATTTTTGGTCAACCAAGGAATGGGCCATATAAATGGGCCCAATACTAACATTACTTCCCCAACAGAAAGCTGTTGCTTCTAATGGAACAAAAGAAGAAAGACTCGCTGTAGGTGGCTCTGGACTGGTGAGTTTCGCTGATAATGAATGGAGACTCATACGACCCCTTTATATAGGCAGTCCAGCCCGCGGAAGGGGCCCAGTTGGCCCGTGGAGAGGGATTTCCACCCCCCCCCCCCCTGCGCGCGCATGCGGGCGCGCCCATGTGTGGCCCGCAGTCCGACCCGGCCCGGCCCGCCTCGTGTTAATGGGCTGGGTTAACTAGTTTTTCCACCAGAAATCCAAGCCCACGGGTTAATGGGCTGGGCCTCGTGTGCGCGCGCGTAGGGGTGAAGCCCAACAAGTCTCAATAAAGGATTGGTGTGTCCCAATGTATAAGGTGAAAGAAAAAAGTGGATATAACCGATGTGGGACTAAATTGTTGGAAAGGGAAATGGGTATACCCAATTTTTGGTCAACCAAGGAATGGGCCATATAAATGGGCCCAATACTAACATTACTTCCCCAACAGAAAGCTGTTGCTTCTATTCTGCAGTCACACAATGGTCTCTCATCAGTAGAAAAAACACTATTTGGAGAACCATATATATTGTACATATACTGATATACATCTATCTATACATGCAGGGCATGCAGCCTTGGCAGAATTTTCAATTCTCTTCTATGAACCCACACCATATGAAATATTTAAGGCGTTGTTACATGCATGCTGTCTTATTTCCAACACTGATTCAATGTTTTTGTCAAGAAATTTGGGTTTCATTAGATGAAATATGTAATTTTTTTTATTAAAGTAGGTATATCCGGTTCATTGGGGGTAATACTTCATTTATATACAAGAAGTAAATACTTTTATAAAAAAATTAAAGCCTGTGGTGATTGCACGCATGACTAACATAATCCAATATTTGAATGCATGCAGTTTCATATTGTTTGGAAGTAATGATTGTACATTAAGCTTAAATACCAAAACAAATCCTATACAAACAATTCAATTCCTGGTTAACTTTGTCTTAATTTTTTGGGAAATTTTCACAAATAACCCCTTAAAAAAAGTATTTCAATTTTGATCCCGAGACCAGTTTAATTGTAAAACTGGCCCTGGGGTCTGGTTTGACCAGTCAGCGCACTGGTCCAAAAACTGCTATGGACGGAGACGTGATTCGTAATCACGTCTCTGCCCTTTCAACCCCCCGTGCGCGCACCGATCCGTGTGCGCGCCGGGGACGGGGGACAAGTCTCCCCCGCAGGGGATCGACGCGCCCGCGGGGGTGAATGTTTAATTTTTTTTTTTAAGAATGTATTGTATTATTTATATTGAGGATTGAAAAAATTAAAAATAAGCATGAAAAAATAAATAGATTATTTATTTTTAAATTTAAAATAATAATACTCATTATAATTTTTTTCTCAAATAATACCCAAAACTAAAATATAAAATCTCAAAACTAATTTTGTAAAAATATGTTTTTACAGAAATAAAATCAATTTAATCATTATTTTCAAACATGATGATTCTATATAACTAGATAACAAATAAAAACTTATTTTTAATTATCCAAATTTGGAATAAAGAAAAAAAACAAAAATAAAATACTATACAAATATCCATGCAAAAAAAATACCCATACAAAAATCAGTCAAAAAAAAAAACCCATGCAAACCAAAACACATGCACAAAAAAAAAACCCATGCAAACAAAAAACCGTGCATGGATCTTTGATTAGTTTTTAATGATAAAACTATAATATAGATTCACATATGATTAAATTCTTTTTTAAAAAAAGTCACATTAAAAACAATATTACTTTGAAAATAAGAAAAAAAATTATGATGAGTATTATTTATATTTGTGAATGGTTAAAAAAAATGGAAGAGCCCTAAGAAAAATTTTGAAATATGATTGTTTTTTGTTTTTATATAAATGGTTATCTTATAAAATTAAATTTTTATAAATTGTTTTTTCCACTTGCTGATTTTTTTTTATAAATGGTTATTTTATCAAATCAAATTTTAAATATTATCTTAATATTAAAATTAAAATTTAATTTGAATTTAAAATTTTAAACTTAATTTTAATTTTAAATCAAAGTAAAGTCTTATTAAATCAATTTTAATTTCCACTATATGACTTGATTAATTTTATAAAAAATTAATTTAATTATAAAAAAAAATTAATCAAATGCCGGCACGCACGCGTGTGCGGGTCCATTTACGTTGCATGTCTCCCACAGGACCCACTACAGCACGGGCGGGTTCAAAACGATGGAGACGTGATACCTGATCACGTCTCTGTCGTGGCGCATCCCCGCCCAATCAGCGCACCAACGTGGCGTGCTGACTGAGATCAAACTGGATTCGGGGTTAAATTTAAAATTTTTTTTTAGGAGGGTTATTTTCAAAAATTTCCTCTTTTTTTTTTTAGAGGGTAACCAATTATTACATGGGAAAATATTGTTTTCAATGACAAAGTTTATCATCATGGTCATCCTCACATTAACAAAAGAAAAAAAAAAAAAAAAAAGCCCATTTAAGTGTTCCTAGAAGAAGCCAAACACTGCCTCTGTTTTGTTGATGCAAAAAACTAAAGAAGCTCATACACACCTTATTTATAGACCCATATGTAAACATTAGATGCAGTGTTTATAAATCCATGCTCAAAACAACATACAGGATTAATTCAAACAACTCACTTGCACATCCACTTTGTTCTTCTATTTCACAAGACATGAGAAAATCTATACGACAACCGGGATCTCAAGTCCCTCCTCCCCCTTGATCTGCCGACCACCGCCCGCACTCGCCGAAGACAACTGCCTATACTTCGCCGCATCCGCGCGCATCCCCACCGCCCACAACCAAACACCCACCGTAGCCACAGACACCCCCGCCGAGACCCAACTGAACTGCAGGTTCGCGAGCGCGCGCGCGCGCGCATCCGCCTCAACCGTCGCGCACGCCCCCGCAAGACACCCCTCGAACGCGAGCCCCGGAACCCACAACGCGAACGCCATGTTCGCGAACCAGCACCCCTGCAGCACCAGCGACACGGCCCGCACGAGCGCGGCGTGGAAGCTGCTCGGGACGCACAACAGCGCGGCCGAGGACGCGAGCGAGACCGTCACGACGAGCTGCAGGAGCCAGTGGTAGTGCCCCTCGAGGCCGACGTGGTCCGTCGAGTGGAAGCGCAGAAGGAAGAGCTCCTGCGCGAAGACCGACGCGACGAGCACGTCGAGGAGTGGCGCGCGCGCGTCGGCGTCCGTGGCGAGGGAGGCGGAGGCGAAGATGGCGAGGTGGATGAACATGGTGGCGTGTTCGAGGGAGGGGAGGGGGTGGTGGTTGTCGAAGAACTGGGCGGCGATGGCGGCGAGAGAGAAGGAGAGGATGGCGAGGGGTTCGAGGCGGCGGAGGGGGATGAGGGGGGTGTTTATGGGGTGCCAAGTGCGGGGCTTGAAAGGGGTGGTGGAGGGTTTGGTGGTGTAGGATTTGATGGTGTTGAGGACATGCCAGAGGCCCAGGAGGGCGAAGGCTAGACCTGGGACTATGTGGCCTGTGAATGTCCCCATGCATGCATGAGTATGTTTTTGGTGCGCGCGCGCATACATTGCTAACGCACCCGGCTTTGCTTTATATACGATTTGAAAATGGGATCATGGATCTCATTAGGTATGTGCGCAATCCGTTGTAAGATACTGACTTGTGGCATTTTTACGTGTTTAAAATTTTGACAATTTATCACAAGTTGATCTTTATGAGAATATTGGTTATATTTGATGAGGGTCTAATCTGACTGGATCTCATCAAATGTTGAAATGCAGACTCACATTTGTGAGCTTCATGAGTTAGCAGAACAATTTATTAAATGGAAAAATGATCAGGTTAAATATTAATGAATCAATCATTAGGTTAATGGAAATTGAATCATGAAATCATCCTGACGTAATAAATATATTAACCATAATTTTAGAAAATATTTTATAATTTTTATATTCATTCAAGTCTTTATATAGCATTGCCACGAAGGAAATAGATCGTTCATGACGAGCAATAGAGAGACTTACATGTAACCCACTTATTAGTGACGTATCACATAAGTGATACCACCATGTCTTTTTCTTTTCTTTTCTTTTCTTTTTTTTTACAACTTAAAGAGCCGGACAGGCTGATTCTTAAAAACTGCTATTTCAATCAGTGGGTTGATTGATTTTAAAATTTAACTGATTCTAAGTCACGTCTGATGATACCTGAAAGTGAACAGTTGAATGATAAAGTTAGTGCTTGAAAAGGGAGGGAAAAAAAAGCTTAAGAAAGTAAGTGGAAATCGCTCATTTGGCCATATCTGCAGAGTGGAAAGCACATTGGTTCCCAATGAATGAATGAAAGTTAATGGCAGAGACAATACAATGGGTTTGATGAGATTAAAGCTTTCATGTGGAAACGTTTGCACCTTGCACCAACATTCATGAATGGAAGTGTACGTAGTGACCTAACAAAGTGAAAATGCAGTTTCATGGAAGCCACTTGCAATTGGTCTGGGATGGGATGATCCAATCAGTTGGATAACTGAGACAGACAAAACAAAGAAAAGTTCATTGTAACATAAAAGCTATACGATCGTACATGTACACTTATTTTACTTAATCCAGGTTTTAGTATTTATTGGTTATCAGTCTTTTTGGTTGGATCCTATTATACGCACTAATAATATCTTCTTTCAGTATTTTTTCACGGGTTCGGAACGTCTGTTTTGAAAAAACAGAGGGTCTCTGTTTCGGCCTATAAGAAGAAGACACGTGGTAAATCAAATATGTGCTCACGTGATCTCATTTAACAGAAAACCATAAGATTTACTCCGTCTCCTTTTCTTCCGTTTTCATTTTCTCTCTCACCTCACCTCATCTCACCCTCCCGGCTTTATTTATTTATTTTTATTTTTTTATTAATGATTAGATTTTTTATGGATTTATTTTTATTATTTTGTGGTTTTCAGTCAAATTTGTTTTTAATTTTTTATGGATTTTTTTTTTTTTGTGTTTCTAGATCTAATATGTTTTGCAATTATTTTTGGTAGATTTATTTTTATATTTTTGTGGTTTCTAGATCTAATCTTATATTTTTTATAGAGTTATTTAATTTTAAGTGTTTTGTTAACGAATGCCCTCAGGGCACTGATTAACCCACATTTATTGCTCATAACCTAATAAATTAATTATGATACAAGTATAAAAAAATAATTTTCTTTAAAATACCAACAACACCTCTAATAAATTCACTATCTTTTTTTCTTCTTCCCTATCATGCCCTTTTTTTCCTCCAATACCAAAATTTTTTGAAATTTTTTTAAAAACACCCTAATTAAAAACAAATATAAAAAATGATCTCAAAGTCAAAATATTTATAAAACTGGTCTTGAAGTCATTTTTGACCAGCAGTGTGCCCACGTGACGCGCTGATCATGTTAAAAAATATCACGATGGAGATATGATTGTGAATTACGTCTCCGCCGACCCTACACGCACCAGCACACAAGGGCCTATCTGCCCTCCGAGACGTGATTAAAATTATGTCTCAATAAGAGACGTGATGCATAATCACGTCTTCAAAGTGATGCATCCATGCATGGTTGCATGGATTTTGTTTATATGAACAGTTTTGATATAAGATTTTTATGAATAAAATAAAATCATATTTATTATAAAATACAACATATATATAATAAAATTTATATATTAATGAAGTACATTATTTCAGTTTTTTTGTGTGTATATGATGAAAACATCACTGAAAAAATCCAAAACCCATGCATGCAAGTAAACCAAAATCCATGCAAAAAAAAAAATTTCTCACGTAGAAGAAAGAAGTTAAAAAAAAAGATTAATTTTTTTATAAATACAGATATGTAATTTATAATATTATATGCTTCATTTTTTTTATAAAAATATGTCCTTAAATAGATGAGGTATACTATTTTTATAAAATTTAAAATATATATGGACTGAAATTATAGGGAAAACTCCATGTAACATTATTTATTAGAATAAAGAACAAAAAAAAAAAACTATTTATGCAAACAAAACCTATACAAAAAAAAAAAAAACAAAAAAGAACAACAAACCATGCATGGACGTAAACCCATGCATGTAAGTAAACCAAAAAACAACAACAAACCATGCATTAAAAATAAAACCAAAAAAACATTTTTCATTCTCTTTTTGGAAAGTTTTAGACTAAAAAAAAATAAAAAATCTACCATTACCTTAATCAAATTACTCCACAAAAAAAAATCTACCAGTATGCACAATCGATCATAGAATCAAATTTTTGACCAGTACCCATTAAAAAAATCGATTACCGCAACATCCTAAAAAGAATCTAATCAATAAAAAAACACTAGAAAAAAAAACTTCGATGCTTCGCTTATTTAAGTAGGATAAAAAAAAAATTCTTAAATGTTCACTTTTTAAGAAAAAGATATAATTTAGAACATAATTATATATTGGCATTAAATTAAATAACTCTATAAAAAATATCAGATTAGATCTAGAAATCACAAAAATATAAAAATAAATCCATAAAAAGTCTATATCATCCAAAAAAAAAAAAACTCCACAAAAAATAATTGCAAAACAGATTAGATCTAAAAACACAAAAATAAAAAAAATCCATAAAAAATTTAAAACAGATTAGATTAAAAACTACAAAATAATAAAAATAAATCCATAAAAAATCTAATAATTAACAAAAAAATAAAATAAAAAAATAAAGCCGGGAGGGTGAGATGAGAGAGAAAATGAAAACGGAAGGAAAGGAGACGGAACAAATCTCATCGGTTTCCTGTTAAATGAGATCACGTGAGCACATATTTGATTTACCACGTGTCGTCTTCTTATGGCCGAAACAGAGATCCTCTGTTTTTTCAAAACAGACGTTCCGAACCCTTTTTTCACCCTACAAAAATAAGCGAATACAAGCCTGCTTATTAACCGTTGAACGCCTTCTGTCCTTGTTCAATCCCCTGTGAAAAGACCATGGACCCCCTATGACGGCAAGAATGGACAAGTATAACATTTTCCAAAATTTCATCCTAGTCAAAGAGCAAAAGCCAAAAATAACATGAAAATTTAGAACAGAGAGAATCATAATAGAGGGAGGATCAATTGATCATTTTCAGCCAGCTGTGGGTTCACTATGAAGGTTTTGGAGGGACTTTCAGATGTTGCTCCAAGTCCAGTTGCATTTGTCTATCTGTTTAATTGGCGCCGTATTTGGGGGTTCGGGGAGAAACTTGATAAGTGAAGAAAAATAGGACACGTATAGAAAAAGAGCATTGATAGAAGTCCATTTTACAACTCATTTTACATTCTCATACGCTATGATAATATAGTATATATGATTCTATCATAATATATGACACAATTTTTTTATCATTTTTTTAATTTGAAAAAAAACACTGATGTATCTCAATATATACTTCATTTCATATAACAACATACACTTCATTTAAGGATAGTGATTTTTTTAAAAAAGAAAATCTTGGAAGACTGCAATTGGGGCTGAACGTATCATTTTCCATAGAAAAACTTTGCAAGGATTTGGATTACATGGGCTAGACAAAAAGGGAACAAAATTGGAGAAGTTAATGTAGCCTCCGCCCCACAATTACTAAGTACTGATCAACAAAGCCATCTTAACAATGACTGCAAAAACACACCCTCTGATAAACAAGCCATGGCCATGGTCAAGCAACGTAGACTTGGCTAAAAATGTAAATAAAGTAAAGTATCGCACTAATTATGAAAATGTGATATCACACAAAGCAGATTGAAATCTTAGGTAGAGGCATTTGCATGAACATTGCCAATGCACACACAGCTAAGGCATCAATTTCAGTCTCCTCAATGAATCGCTCAACCTAAAATATATGTATGAAAAACTACCACGATTCTGCTAACTCATTTTTTGGAAACATACAAGTGCTATCAAAGTTCTATACTTGAGTAACATTGGTTAGTCTTGCTTCAAAATCATCTAACAGTCAAGTCATCTTCAGTTCCGAAAGCCTTCCACTAACATTTTCTTTTAATGTGCAAGCGAAGATATGTGAACCATCAACCATATGTGAATCAAATTCCCGCATGATTGAGAATAAGCAACTGTCATTTGAACCAGAGAAATGGTCTGCGGCATTACGAATGGTACATAACAATTAATAAGAAATACTCAACAGTAAATCTGCAGACCTGACAAATCTGGTTTGCTATCAATTCTTTAAAAACTTAAAGACAACAGAATCACCAAAGCTTACCATTTCAAGAACTTCAATCAACTGCTGCTTAGAACGCCCATGATCAAAGTGAACAGTGACAGACCTGTGCATGGAACTATGTAATTAGCAAAATATACAATGCTGTATTGAAGAAGCGATGTGCTGCCCTAAATGTTCTAAAAAAGAAGGGTTCTATTAAATGTAAGTACGATGAGCATTAACAGTCATCAAAGATAGCACACAAATTCCTCAGTTTTGACCACTGTCACACTATTGCAGATATCCCTGATAATGAAACATGTGAAAACAAGGAATTGTTTCACTGAATCCACAGATTCCAGATTGCACATACATGCATACAAGATATCTCGGACACGAGGCTGGATGCCTATCTTTCTTTCAAAAACAATGTTATCTTGAATATGCAGAGAGAATATATTCATAAATAAGAATAACTGGAACAAACAAATGGTAACACATGGCAGACATACCATTGAAAGAGCCAAATGATGTCACAGACATCATTGACATCACTTGGCTAGAAAACCTGTATTACTCTTGTTCTTGGGCGTCGGGACTGAAAACAATACGATTCAAAGAGTTTGATTGGCATTCAAACAGGCATATCACAAAAACACAAGAGGAAAAAAGATTTAATCCAACACACATTTCATAAAATAATTCGCCATATGAACAAATAAAAAATAAAAAAAAACCAATAACCCTTATCACAGCTCTGATGTTAGTTATATGTATTGGTGTATGATCAATTAAATTTAGGGTTACTATATTGTGACTGGCCCTATTAAGGAATGTTTTATTATAATTTAATAACAATCACCTGTATAAGTAATTCCACTCTCATTATTACAGCAAATGTCCCTAGCAAACACACACAGGAAATGGTTGCATAAGGTTTGTTATATTAGAAAATTTCATGAATCAGGATTAATAACTCAATTGATTAATCATCGTGTCGTAAGCCCTTTTTTTTTTTGACTGAAATGTCGTAAGCCCTGTTGCACTTGCATGTGTTAGGTACAAAGTACAAAGCTACATTACATCTGTTAGCTTTCAGTCCTAGCAAACCTTTCACCCATTTCAAGAATTTATTATGTTCAGAGAAAATATAATTTATTAATAGAACAAGTAACAATGGAAATAGTTGATTCTCTCAAATTGTCTGCCCTACAAAGATTCTACTTACGCCTAAAGAACGGATTTGCTAAAGAATATGATTTCAATATTTCACAACTAATGTAGACAACAGATGAATTGATAAACTCAAAACCAAATTATCTCATTTTCACCATAGATTAAGCAAAAACACATAACTTGAGCAACACAGACCCAAATCCTCACCATTAAGAGAGCATGATTTCAGTCATATTAACCTATGCACCCGCAAAAACTAGCATGCATTACTACCACAACAAAACAGAAGTGTTTCATAATAGAACTCATTTATTCGCTAACAAAAATACGAAATAAGAAATCCTTTCAATTAAATAGAACAATTAGAATAAAATAACCATACCAAAATGGGGAAGAGTCAACCACTACAATCAACTGAAACCGCCAGCTATTGGTTGGTCACTTGTCATAGCCTCTGATATCAGTCTGAGGTCAATATTAATGAGCTTGTTCTTCTTCATTTGTAACTCATTTATCTTCCT
Source organism: Acorus calamus (assembly GCA_030737845.1). Lineage (NCBI taxonomy): Eukaryota > Viridiplantae > Streptophyta > Magnoliopsida > Acorales > Acoraceae > Acorus > Acorus calamus. Next base: position 30,170,087 of record CM060869.1, on the reverse strand, counting down.
AGAGAGTTTAACATCTAACATTCATAATATCATCTACTTTCACTAGGTGACCTCTTTCTTTTCCAAAAGTGTCAAACACTTCTTCAACATTCCTTCTCCGAGCAATATCTTTCTCTTAATAGAACAAACTTTTATCAATGCCTTCAAAAAGGGTGGAAGCTCCTTGTCCACCACTGGTATCATCTTCATATCCTCAGTGTTGTTTTCCACCAAATTTGTCTTCATCTTTGGGTGCCCTTATCATCATTCTCATAAATAGTATCCACCTTCCCGCCACTCCACAACATTTCACACATGTGAAAGAGAGGGCAGGGTCCTTGATACACCTCCCCTTCAGTCTTCAGATCTTGTTTTTCAGTTGTTCCTTAGTGACATCAGCATGGAGAAACTGCCCCACCGAGACGTGAAAGCTCTCAAAAAGATCCAATACGTTGTTGTTTGACACTTCTCCGAGGAAGATGAGGTCGCCCTCATGAGGGACCTCGCTGATTTCTGTGCGACAAATGACGTGGATGTAGTAATTGTCCCAGAGAATAAGGACCTTTTTGAGAGCTTTCATGCCTCGGTGGGCGGTCATTTCATGCTGATGTCACTGAAAAACAAAATCTGACTAAAGGGGGGCGTGTGAAGGACCCTACCATGTCCTAACATGTGGAACGGTTGTCGAGGGACAAGAAGGTAGATATTACTACTGAGAATGCATCAAAAGACGGAAAAATATGGTGAAAAATAAAACTGAGGATGTGAAGGTAATACCGGTGATGTACAAGGAACTCCCACCCCTTTTGGAGATATTTATATAAGTTTGCTGTAGTAAAAGCAAGACACTATTCGGAGAAGAGCTGCTGAGAAAGAATTTGACACTTCTTAATAAAAAAGAGATCATCTATGAATGAATGAAGAGAGTTAGACATTAAACTCTCAATGAAAAAGTGCGAGCTACATAAAAAAACCAAACCCATTAACATCGAGCGAGACTTACAAATGGCAAAGACAAAGAGAGAAACCCCATGGGTACAGTGAAGGGGTTGGAGATCAAGGTCCTTCACCACCACAGAATTCGACGCGCACCTCATTCGGTGGGATTTCGATTTTGAACCGTGCGAGGATCTATAAAAGAAAGAGAGAATGAACCCTAAATGTGGCGGCCGAGGCTCATTTTCCCCCCAAAATCCACTCTCCTCCACCCAAAAAAAAAAATTAAGAGAGACCTAGTTTGAGAGGAAACCCTAGTTTTTCTTGTGTTCTTTCTTCTGTGACTCCTAAATAGTCAAATTTATTTTTAATTATAATATATATATATCACTTTTTACATTTCATTTTTTTTAGATTTAATTGTTTAAAAAACACGTATTTTTTAATTAAATCTATACTCAATTCGGAGCCAAACTGAAGGGTTGGGTATGGGTGATTTTAACGAGTTGCATCTCTAATCAGAATTCAATGTTAAGGTTATTTTGATTTATAAATTAAAATTAATTCCAAGTATTTTTACAAAATGTTATTTTAGATCCCTCAATTTTTTTAACATATCAAAACATATCACGTTTTCTCCGGTTATTCGTTCAACGTCATCCATATATGTAGTTTGTTAATTATATATAAAGAATAATTAACATGTAAGTGTATATAGGATGCATAATAATGTACAAAATTGATATAATAATATACAGAGGATAGATATAACAATACACACAGAGTACATAGCCAACTCAAGAATGTTTTAATATGCTAAAAAAGTGTAGATTTTTTTCTTTCATAAGCTTCAGATTTCTCAACTAGAGATCATATTCGAGCTACAATGCTGGTACATATAGGGCCGGTAAACGAATCAAGCCGCTCGGACTCAGAAATTGTCCATCCCAGTAAAGCCCGTCTAGTACTATTTATGCACCAAAAAATGTCTGAATTATCATAATATCAAAGTGATATACAATACAACAAAATAAATGATTGGATGAAGGCAGAGAATTTCTTCAGCTGCTGCTCTTATATACTCATATTGCTTTCCCTGATGAGCCAAAAAGTTGCATCTTCTCAATGACCACAGCTTTCATGGTCTCAGTTGCTGATGCCATTACATGGACAAGATCTTTACTTGGGCTACTAAGTGACTCCAAGTATGCCTTACGGACTTCCGTGTTTACATTGAATTTTCTGACGCCAAGCTTTATGCATTCCTGTTCAAAATTTGATATCGATAATGCATTAGTTCTTTCTTTTACCTTTTTTAAGACTCCTCAACTTTCTATCAAACCACTCTTGATAAGTTGGTAGAAGTACGTTCCCCTTTACCAGGGGTCATGAGTCCGAATCTTACCCCTATTGATATGAGAAGATTTGACCAGAAAATAATATAAAAAAAAGTTACCAAACAAAAAAAAATTATCTTTAGTTTTTTCTTTCATCTTTAATCGTCTTATATATTTTATCACAACTGAGATTTATAGTTATGATATCAAACCATTCACAATCATGAAAAGGATTGTGGAATAAGTGAGAGGACATGAGATTTGATAATCATGGGGGAAGGTGATGGTGAAATCATCAGGTCGTGTGTTTATCTTATCCTTTGGATGACATAAATTGGCACATTCTAAATATATTCACAGGCATTTTCATTGAATCACATATGAGAATATTTTGTGTTTTTTTCACAATGTGCGCTGACCCATATCTCCCAGTATATCAGTCAACATAGTAAAAAAACAAAATAAAATAAATCCCATAATAAGTCCAGCCTGAAAGCTACATGAAATGCATAACCCATCACATTTACATGCTTATGAAAGGATAAATAACAATATATATCTATAATCTGTGAAGCTAGCTTTTATATCCATATTTTAATACTCTGAAAGGTCGAGTTTTCTTCATGCATCTGGTTTTCAGGTCCTGCATCTAAGAATTTTTTTTTAAGTAGAAAGATGTGGCATCCTTCATGAAAAAGTGACTTGAGTCCGTTACAAATATATTAAACCATAAGCAGCTATGATACCCAGATATGGATACAGACATGGGATTCATGGATACAACTGTATAAGTTGGCATTATTTTCCAACTTTTAGGAGGATATAGCAAACAATCTATATTAAAGAAACACTATGTTCTTACTTTAGAAATACAAAATCATACTTGTCTTGCAAATTTTTTGTTTTGTATTGTACATCTAAGCTAGTGATATTGTTTTCGATATATTACATACCACAGTTCATGTAATTGTTTATAAACAGAACGTGTTAAAATGAAATGCAGAGTTCTTGAGGTGTCACTTGCAACTTGCAAGGGAGAGTAATGCATCCATGTCGGTATCATGAGTGTCAGATGCCTGACATAGATGCATTGACCATGTAAAATTATCTTAGCATTATTGAGACAGATTCCAAACTTGATGCAGTTATACAATAAACTTTCTTTTCGTTAACATAATTTAGGTTGAGGATCTCAGTGCACAAGTGCAATGTTCTTTGTCGTCACAAACATGTTGTGAATGATTTTTAGTGATCCTAACTCATAGCAGCCAAGATGGTGGTGGGCCATTGAGATCCTCTGCAGTATCCACTGAGGAAGATTATAAGCAGTTCATGGGAAGAATAAACACGAAATGCTTGGGAAAGAATGGATGAAGATGATGAAAGGATATCCAGCATTAATCATGAAACAAATGATTATAGGACATATGGCTATTTCATAAGCTGCAAGAACTTTCTGAAGTTATTGTCAATCAAGTATAAAAATGTCCAGATGTACCTTGACAAGATCTCTGGGCAGTCCAGAGGCTCCATGAAGAACCAATATAACTCCCTCTTTTGATGCTAATTCATGCAATTCCTGCAGACAAAAGGGTAAAAATTAACATGAAATTTCTGAACACAAAGCATAAATATTCAGAAGGGAAGTCAATCATCTTTCTGTCAGTTGTGGGCTCAATATGCAGGTTTTGGAGGGACTTTCTGATGTAGCTCAAGTGATTGCACTAAAATTGTCAACAGGGGTAGTGCACTGATTATGAAAATGCGGTATCACACGGTGCCTGTCTATAAATATCACTGAGGAGAGACTGAAATGCCACTCAAATAATAAATTCACCAGTTTGGCAGTAAACAAATATTGAATACGTCAAAGCCATAAGGACTGACCTTTAGCAAATTGAGTCTTAAGTTGGGGCCATTTGCTGGGTATGTCCCATGAACATTGCCAATGCACACAGCTAAGGCATCAATTTCAGTTTCCTTGATGAATCTCTCTGCCTGAAATAAATGTATGAAAAACTACCATGATTCTCTAGACTCATTTTTTGGGAAAAAATATAAGTGTGATCAAAGTTATATACTTGATTAGCATCAGTCAATCTTGCTTCAAAATCTTCAACAGTCAAGTCATCTTCAGTTCCAGAAAGCCTCCCCAGTTCAGCTTCCACTAACATTTTCTTTGAATGCGCAAGCGAAGATATGTACTTTGTCAAAGAAATGTTCTCCTCAAATGGAAGATGGGAACCATCAACCATGAGTGAATTAAATCCCTGCATGATTGAGAATAAGCAACATCATTTGAACCAGAGAAATGGTCTGCAGCAATACCAACGGTACCTAATATTAATATATAAATACTCAATAATATATCTGTAGACCTGAAAAATCTAGTACGCTATCAATTCTTAATTAAAGACAAAACAATCACCAAAGTATACCATTTCAAGAGCTTCAATCAACTGCTGCTTAGAACTTCCATGATCAAAGTGAACAGTGACAGGCACCTGCACATAGGATCATGTAATTAGAAGTTTAGAACAATATAAAACCATGTGATGTATAAAAGAAGTGGTATGCTGCCCTAAATATTCCCATAAAGAAGGGTTCTCTCAAGTGTTAGCACGACAAGCATTAACTAACTCCCCAACAGTAGCACACAAATTCCAGTGTTAACCACAGTATCGCAAAGATCTCTGATAATGAAAGGTGAAAATAACGAGAAATTGTTTCACTGAGCCCACAGATTTCAGAAGTGCACATACTTGCATACATGTTAACTTGGATATGCAGAGGGAATATATTCATGAATAAGAATAATTGTAACAAACAAATGGTAACACATGGGGATATATAAGGTTCTACATTTGGAAGTAGAGATAAAATAATTCAGACTTGTTTTGGTCCTCCGCCTGTGGACTGAATGAGTACATATAAGGAAAAGGAAGAGATTAACATAGATTGGCACAGCATACATAACAAACATTGTTAATATCATCTAATTCCCCACCCACCACAAACAAAAAAAAGGGGGAAAACTAAAAGTCAATTGCATGTGTTCCTTACACTGGCTTGTTCAGCAGCAGAGATGCAACATGCAACTAGAGGCATCCCACCATGCTTGAAGGCACCTGGATGAATCTGGAAATACAGAATGGTAAATTAGAAGCATAGCAATAATTTTCAGATACCTTTACCCAAACATTCTGAACAGGAGAGATGCAATATACACTGCCCCCTTAATATACAAATCATGAGTATTATATAGTTCTTGGGGCACCCGAGTCATATTCAGTTTTTTTTAAGAATTCACAACAAATTTAGTATTTTACAAATGACTGAATAAGCATGTTGCAGTAACACAACGATATCACTTGGCTGAAAAGTGTTGATTGCTCTGTTTTCAGGACTGTAAAGTATCTTTTTCAGAGCTTAATTTGCATTCAAATCATGAGTGTATTTAATACTAAGGCCACCTGAAGATAAACGACCCATCAAGTAACTCACAGCATATCCGTTATCAAAATAGCATGATGAAGAAAGATTACAAGCAATGACAAACAATCAAGCATATATATTTAATACATATGAGAGTCAAACGTAATAGTATAAAGATGAAGAAAAACCCACCATGCAGAAGACAAGTAATGGAAAAAAATGTTACCTGCAAAATTGCCGGGCTTTTCTCCGCCTCTGCTGCAGCAATAACTGCTTTCGCTCCTTCCAGATTATAGACATTGAAAGCACCAACAGCATACCCACCTTCTTCCGCACTCTACATAGAGATAATAATATTATAAAAGGAATGAGAGCAGAGACATAATAACGAAATCTCCAGAATTGGATCATACCAGGAGGAGTTCCTTAGTGGATGGAATTCTAAGTGGACCAGCCCAGTTCTTGTAAACTTCTGCCAGAGCATTATTACCACCGACGTTACCTAAGGAAAACGGACAATAACACTAGTTAGTACTCATAGCAGAACATGATATCCATAAAGATGATTAGGTTGTCTGACCTGGAAAAACAATATAGGGAACTCCTGGGTGTCTACTTTCCGGACCTAGCTGCCACAGAGGGACACCAGCCAAAGCTTGTCCAACTACCTTGGCACGGCGCGCTCCTAATGCTTTTGTAGCAAGATCAGATGATGTAATACCACCCTGCAGATACAACCTAATTAAGTCACTGCATACATTTGACATATGATGAAAATGGAAAAATTATATCTTCTAATGGACAAAGACGGCAAATAATTTGGGATGTAATTTGACATATATATCTTCTAATAACAAGAAGGAGACTCGGCTAAAAGAATTTTGAAAATTTTAGATGAAGACATCCAAAACAGCTCAGCTAAGTTCTTGGAAATGTAATTTAGTGAAACAAAAATAAAAAGACTAGAATAGCAATTGTCACATCCTATCAAACCCCTGGATCATTCTAACAAACTAATGACATCACCAGCTGGATCGAGAAAACATCTGTAGAAGCTAATTCATCCATAAAAATACAACAAAGAAGCCAGGATTGATCATGGAACTGATGTTCAGAATGAGCATCCTGATACCTAAACGTGAAACCAAACAATATTTTGATACCTTGGCCACAATATATCGGGGGCGTGTAGTAATCCGCTTAACAATGTCCACCAATGCAGAGCTGACTTTGAAATTTATTTCTAAACTTTCTGTAGGAGCTGCACGATAAGAAAGAAAATGATGAGATTTTTTTTTAATAAAAAGTACAACACTAGAAATGTAATAATAGAAGTTTATCAGGGGGAAGGGGGGGTGATAGTTCTTCAGCTAGTTTCAAAATTACGTTCAAATGTGAAGAGGAAACATGAACAGATTAATGATTGTCTAATTTCTCTCAATAGTCGGTTCCATCACACAAAGTACATTAAGACTACATACCACCGTATGTATGTGGGGTGTTAGTTATTTGAGTATCCACGAGGCTGATTTTATTATTATCAATATTATTTTGCAAGAAAGCACTTTTTTATTGTGTTTATCTTCATAATTCAAGATGGTGAAATTTCTCATAATATTTTGCCTAAACACCTTGTTCAGAGTTTTGCACAGACACAGAGAGCTGCAAACCAACTTGTTGTTCAGAAGAAAGTAAATTTCAATTTGAATGATATTCTAAACCAGATATTGATTAACCACTATATCATATTATTAACTAAACATATAAAATGCATTAACAGTAACATAATAGAAAGGAAAAATAAAATACTGACAGTTTCCTTTGATGAGCTCTCTGCTGGTAACTAGTAGAGTATCTTTCCTGGCTTTAAGAAAAAAATCTGCCATGTCAACTGCTCGACCTATCTCTTCTTCTCTGTCTTCCAGAGACCTCATGGCAAGTTTGTCAACAGATATCTAACTCAAGAAACATGTATATAAAAGAGAGTGAGTTATTGGAAAAGATAGACATGCTCTCAACACACAATAAAATAATACACCCAATGTGAATAACTTGTAATGCATGAATCAAACATTCTATTAAAACCCGCAAAAGAAAGATGATGGAATCAGAATCACCTCTATACATTTTAAAATATGCCCATACTGTGATTTAAGTTCTTCAACCTGAAAAATATATCATCTATGTGAAGCAATTGTATAACAAGGAGAAAAAGAATGTCTGGTAACAGGAATAATGATTTAACTGTATGTCAAACCTGTTTAGTCGTTTTTGGAACATATGATCCCACAACAATAAGGCCTCCATTATATTCTCTGTTTATGCCAAGATCATTTGGACGAATTGGAGGTTTTGATTTGATTCCAATTCTTGCAGACACAAAGCTAGCTGCTGTGCGGCATAAAAAACGCCTCCCCTTCATTTCAGCCTGTCAATTATATGTCTGATTAAGTAGATCTATGATTTCATATAAAGGCCACAAATATAACAAATTTTATTTGTCAAGGAAAAACTATTGGCAGGATGCCTTGCCTTGATCATTCCTGCTGCAAATACAGCCATATCTCTTTCACTTGCTGCATTTACAATACATGTTGAGCCCTGTACATCAAAGCAGATAATGCGTATAAGTATGATCATTATTATTAAATATAATAATAAATATATAGCAAGCTCAGGAAGGTCAGGTACATTGACATATCCATATAAATTTTAAAAATCATCACAGCAACCTATTTTATGTTGTCCATGGATATTAATATGCTATTTCATGAAACTGTTTTTAGAACATTTATACTTTCATGATAAGAGTACTTCCAAAGCTACCAGATATGTCACAATGGATTTTTTTGCAAATACCTTATGCAAGCTACAAAGGTGCTCACAAACAGCATCAGGGCCTCCACTACGCAGAAGCTGAATGGAAATAGATGCAACACTGCTGGCTGGTATCCTGCCTTTTGTTTTCTCCTCAACCCACTAAAGTTCTCAACAAGGAAAAAACAGCTTGATTTTATCTCTTCATGATAACATGAACAGAAATTGAAAGTTATTACGGTAACTTATCAGGATCGAAACAGACCTCACGAAGGTTGGAAGATTTATAACCAAATGCAGCATCCTTTGCAAACTCAGTCAAACCAGCAGGAACAAGCCTAATGTAAAACAGTGCTCCATTAGCAGCAGCAAGCCACAACAACATGGTCCAAATCCTACAAAACTTCCAGATCTGCTATATTTAAACATGAAGTACCTTTCAGAATCTGCAACGTAATGTATATCATCAATGGTGTAACGTCCACCTTGCAAGAAGAAAGGGCAAATAACCCATGCATCCATCTCCCCAAGTTCAGAAACAGCAGCATCTGCTTCCTAGAGAATCACACAATGTTGTCAATTTTAACGTTTGCTAGCACAGTACAGCCTATAATCTTAAAATAAGTAACTCAGATTTCCTGCCTCTGGAAAGTGACCACGAAGTGTTGAATCGCCCCGCAGAACTACAGTATAACCAACATTTGTTGATTTAGCTGCAACATCTATGTTTCTGCATATATCTTTAGTTAATAAGATTGCCTGCAAGTTAACCAAAATCAGAACACTAGAGTGAATTCCAGTATACAACTTATCAATGAGCATAGTATATTCAATGCATTTCTAGTAGAATCATTTTCCAAGATATAATTGGAAAAATGGCTTATGCCCATCTAATGCAGAACATATACAGGCATGCGCAGGTCTGTGATGCAAGTCACAAAGTGTAATGGTCATCAGATATAAATTTATCCAATGACATTAAAAGGATATGGTTCATAGGCTAAATAGTGCATGCTCATGCATTTTGAAAGAGGTGGAGGACAAATGACCATGAAAATCCAGAAGCAAGGCTCAAACCACTCAACCAGGGTAGTAAAAAATTTCAGTCAAAAAAAAAAAAAAAAAAACCAGGGTAATAAAATAATCTAGAATTCCTAAATGACTCTCAAATCATTAGATAACCCAAAGAAAATTACCCAATTCTAGCAAGTTCCCAAACTTTAAAATGTCAGCTGGGATATTGGAATAATACCAAAATGTTACTTCAGTTTAACTTCATTGAAATCCCTCCAGCTAGATGGTGGTATATGGGCGGGGGTAATTTAAAAAAAATGCTTTGTTGAATGAGAAAAAAGTGAAAACTTTAAAACTACAGGACAAAATTTCCCTGCACCATCCTTGATACAAAACTTTAAAAAAATCACAAGCTTCGAGTAAATAACATTAGGGATGACAAGTATGAGGGAAAAAAGGTGCATTTCAACCTCAAACAACAATACACCATCGTAGTACCAGTGAGATCCCATCAAATAATCTAACCCTTTGCTAATAATTTGGCATCATAATTCACCCTTCTTACCTCACACTTGCCATTTAACACCATGATACTTTGACAGGGTTTCATTTTAGAGTGAACGACCTTCTATCATCATTTAATTTATCTATAATTGCACCAAAATCATTGAAATTTGAAAATATAGAACAATAGGTCTTGCATCTGCACATAACCTTCTCAGAGCTCAATGCTCGTGAATTTGTCAAGATGAAGAAACAAACAGGCTTCCTACTGAATTGATCAGCGAGTGATTCGATGCTCCTGCAATAAAGAAGCACTATCAGTGAGTAAAGACTGCAGTTTGTGGAACAAGAATGGAACATGAAGATGATCAAGGTATACTATTTGATAAAATGAACAAAATTCTTCTGAAAACTAATATCCAATATAATAGAATTGATAAAAAAATTTGAAAACCAAAGATATTTGCAAGATTTGAATAAGAAAATATGAAAGGAGAGTTGACAGGTGAGATTACCATTCTGTCAGGACATCAATGTCATGGACAGTTTGGGTTCCAGTGGGATCATCATCCAGAACAACCAACACCTTTGAAGCATTCTGGTGTTCCATTTCCTGAATAATCTCAAGCGGGTCCTCTGACCATTCCGGTGGAAGAGAATTCAAAAGATCTTTTTTAGAAACTGAGGGATTTGCTTCAACTTTAACCCCTGTTAGTTTCTCATACATCTGCAAAGACATTTTGGAAATTGCCAATGATCAAGTTCCAGCTTCCCACACAGCATAGAGCAACAACAAAATCCTCATCACACCAATCTCATATATGATATGGAAAGACTCTGGATATGAGCTCCAGTGCCCTTTTTATGCAATCTAGTAGTTCTGAAGTCAACTTAGAAAAATAACACAACAAACACCTAGACTATATGATCCACCATAGTAAATCATTATGCTTCACACACACCACCATGTCATTTGTGTTCAATCACTCTACTTAAGTTCCCTTGGGCCAAGAAGTTAAAAAAAAAATGCAACCCACTTAAGATACTCTACATGTGCTGGGCAAGGGCTCATTAGAGAGGCAGTCATCACATTCACATGCGTAATGGACACCCTGTCTGCCTTTGTCTGGCAGCATATAATTTTTTCATATTGGACAAGAATATCTCTAAATTTTTTCATATTTAGAGATATTCTTACCCAATAGCCCAGCTCAGAAAATGACTGGGAAAATGTGTATAGGAGAAAAACAGAATAAAAGACACGGTTTTATATAAGAAGATATAGAATAGAAAGTGATAAGATATAGATAATACACCAGAGGACAAAATATCCCCTTTAAATGATGCACGTTCTTATTTTGAAAAGTCTAGTTAATTCAATGAATGCCTATTAATGGGCCCAATTCTTTGAAACCTGGGCCAAATATGAAAGAACTCATAATTAAGAAAAAATTTCCAGGGGCCAGAAACTGAAGCCCAGGTTTTAGATACTTTATGTTGCAAGAAAGGTCAAAACAAGCCTGACATACCAGCCAACCCAGCCCATGTATATCTAGCATTGTTTAAAATATCGATATATCGAGGAGGGTCCAAATCCCAAATCGATATATCAATATATCAATTTCGGGTTTGTTTTTTCTTCTGAAAAATGGGAAAAATGAAAATAAACGATAAAAAAAATAAGAAAAATGGAGAAAAATAATATATACAACAATGAATCCACACAGTGTAATATAAAATATTTTAGTTTGTCATTATAAAGTATCTAACTTATATATAATAATCCATTTCAAATTTCAATATATGAAAAATATAATTTCAATATTTTAATCAATTTACTTGATTTACATTGTAAACAACCAAATAAATCTTTAAGTTTTCATGATATTATATAGGTTGCTTCATTATGATTATATTTCATTATTAAGATACACTATATATGAAATTTCATTATTATTACAAAGCATTAGAAACCTATACCATTTCACAAATTTGATTGAAATTTCATTATTATTGTTTTGTAAATGAGATTCCATTTTTAAAATACTAGCATTGAGGGACATGTAAAAAAAACAAGAAATTCAATTTCTCGAGAGAAATTGAATATATCGTTAAGTAATCAATATATACCTGATATTTAGCGATTTGATCATAAAAATCGATATATCAATCGATATTTAAAACCACTAGTCTCCACTAAAAAATCGATATCAATCGATTGATCATAAAAATCGATATTTAAAATAGTGATATCTAGTCTCCACTAAAATAAATGAGTCAAGAACAAAGATAATGACATTGAAAAGAAGAAATTAATAGGCGAGAATATAACAATGTAGAGTTGATAATAAAAAGAAAAAAATGAAATATTGTATTGGTGATTAGGTTTACTAAGAGAATATATAACTATAAATGCAAAAAAGTTACTAAATGTCATAGCATATGGAATTAAAACAACTGAGTGAAATCCTTTCTTGCTGAGACAATGAATATATCATAAGTTCATGGCACATGCAAGTGTTATCTACCACACCTCCTCTCAAGTGGGGTGCATCCACAAGAATTAATAGTCTAATGACTACTATGTCACAGAAAAGATAACTTTCAAACCCACTACAGTGGAAATGAAAAGTACTGGAGGAACACGAAAAACGTCTCAAAAATTAGTGCTAGTCTAACATATCAATGGTCCAGAAATGTTAATATAAAGTTAAATTTTGATATGGCCATACCTTCACCACAGCAGCATCATCTTGCCGACCCAAGCCAGCAGCAGAGGCTGTTCATGAAATGCACTGTAAGTTATTTTGAATACAGAATGGAAACATCCACGCAAAAAAAAAAATTACATGATTTAAAAACAAGAATTAGTATAAAAATTCTAAGTGCAAACTTTATATTTGATCAGGAATGGACCATATAAATAATTATTCTGAGTTTTTCACCTTGTTGATGGAAAAAGTATCCATTCTAGATGCTAAAGTTAAGCATGCATAATGACGAGATTATTGAAGAGAATTAAAAAGTTCTACAATAAATTTTTGCACTTCTGCACCTGATAAAAATTGCTGGTGAGCAATAGCAGAAATATGAAGAGGCACCTTAAAATTGGATCCCTCATGACATACAATGCCCTGAAAACAAACAAAAAGTTGCAGGATGAAGACCCGAAAAGATGTTCTTTGTGAATTTCCATATGAATAGAAAGAAAATGAATAAATGGATGTGAAAGTAACCCACAAGATCCTTCACAAAAATATCAATTGCAGAGTAAGGTGTGTAATCATTGTCAAGCATGTGAGGCACACGGTTTTCAAACATCCTGCAAAAAATTTCAGCAAAATCCCACATTTAAGTATTGTCATTCCACAAGGCTATTGATAACAGAGATATTTTCAGAACAGTTGTTCAATGCATGCTACAGACATCTTCTATTCTATAGCTAGGCCTATTGATGACAAAAAATGTCAAGAAATCTGAATGATTGATCTCAGTACTAGATAGTTGATATCAAAATGCAAGAAAAACAAATGTCAAACAAGTTTATCCCATCTAACAGTTAACATCAAAAAGTGTTAATAGTGCAATTTGAACTGGAGATGACCCAATATTTATCTATTAGAAACAAGGGTGATCGTGGCATGCATTATAATTTAAATGTAGAAATGAATTAAACCTTCTACGAAGATGATACCTATGATAGACAAGTAGTAGTACTAAAAAATTAATACAAGCTGATGATGATAAAAGGTGCAGCAGATATCCAGAAATAGATGTCATAAATAATCAAGGCACAAAGAACATTAATCATAAAAACTAGAGCATAACAGATTTTTATAATAAAAAAAAGATCTATGTGTAGCACTGCATGAAAGCTTCATGATGTTCCTCTATGGAATATTAATTTGGAACACATTAACTAGCGACTCTACTTAAAATTATAAAATAGTGGGAAGTTTGATAGCTGAAAATTTTACAATTCAACAGGCTTAGGGACAATGAAACCCTTTCAAAGTTTCTCAATCAAGTCTTCCCCATGAAGATACATTGACTTCCAAATAATAATTAATATATTAGATAAGTTGATAATTTAATTTAAGGTTCTTTTTTAAAAACATTAAATTCAATGTTTCATGTTCTTCTTTTTAACATTGTCTAATATTGAAACTCCCAGCCCCATTTGCAAAATGCCCATCACCTTGTAGCAATTGGCAAGACATTACACAAATATTATAATATTGCATCACAAGCCCTTGCATTCTATTAGAATTCCCTAAGCAACTGCAGCAAAAAAAAAGTTATATACATCTTTTGTAATCAATATCATGTCATAACGAGGAAGTTTTTATGGTTAAAATCAACAGATTGAGAATATATTCACAACTTCTAAGAACTTTTTAAAATATTAAAAATATAAATATATGTCATACAAAATTCACAAGAATTAAGAGAGTTCTATAAATCAACTGTACATTCACTATCACATATCTTGCTTTCAGATATTAGTAAATAAAGATTTTTCTAGCATTCAGCAGCAACTTTCCAAAATACTCAAGAGATTATACGTCCATTGTTTCATTGTCGGGGAAAATAAAGAAATTATCAGTAAATTCTACCATTCAATAACAGGTGATTTTATGTATGCCAGATTAAATTTCTACAATGAAACTGGAAGAAATGAAGTGTACTGTCTGTGAGTAAATCATCCAATTCTTCAAGGCTAATTTGATTGTTGGACTAACCCAGGTCAAGATCGTGGATGATAAGATTTTAACACTAATTTAAATAATATAATTTTAAAAAAAAAAATTTGTTCCATGTCATGGATACATACCATGAAGCTCCTCCACTCTGCAAAATGACTTCAAACAGAATTCTGCTATTTAGATCCAATCGAGCACCAAAAGCCATTGCCTCTGCTGCAGAGGCAATATGAACTCCAGCAAGCATTTGATTTACCATCTTTACAAAACTGTAAGAAATGTAGAACAAATAAGTTCCACAAGTAAAACTGAGACTTAAGAGCACGTGCATGCAGAAAGTGTATAAAAATAAACTAACACAGGAGGTCAATATTCTGTACACTAATATATTAACTACGGAAGTGGGAAAACCCCAAATATATACCTCCCAGCTCCACAGCCACCCTTGATTATATAAAGCTTCTCACTTAATGCTGCAAAGGAAATAGTATGAATCATCAATTCAATGACAATCATAGTTAATTTGTATTTATATACCATATTACCATGTTCCAGTTACCTGACAAAACAGAACCAGTACATTCGAGAGCTTCATTGGTACCCGAAGCCATTATCTAATAAGATGAAATGTGAAAAGACAATGGCTCTAATTAGTGGAAATAGAACTGGACAAGAAAAAATATTCAGCAATATTATACGGAAAAAAACACCAAAGAATGAGTTCACAGTCACACCGTAAGTGTTCCATCTCCAGCCCGTTTAACACCACCAGAGACAGGTGCATCAACCAGCTTCAGGTTCCTGTTTTCATCTGAACCAGAAGAGCAAAATATATAATATTACATCAGTTTATCAAAATTTAGAAACAGTGTCTTCAAAAAAGGAGAGTGAAAATTGATACGAGAAATGCTTGGTTCATTAGCACAAACAATACACAAACTTTCCAGCTTTAAAATTATAGCTAAAAACAAAAAAATGAAATAAAATAAAAAAGAATCGTTCTTTCCACAAGATAAGTTGGCTAAAATACATGATACCAAAGGAAATGGAAAGAGAAAAAATGCAGCAATTGCACGAGAAGGATAACAAAGAATGACCTTGAAAAGCATGCCAAGAGAATATTTTTGGTCAGATTAGTGAGATATAACACATAGTAGCATGATGACTATAGCTGACTATATCTTCATCAAACTTGAACAACTATTCTGCACTGGAGTGTCCCAGTAAAACAACATTCAAAACCAAACATGGGATTAGGATATATAGCAATAAGAATCTCAGCCCAATAAGAAGGATGATGGTTCTGAGCTTTTAGCAGAGTCAACTTAAGACATCACAGAATGTGAGATGAAAAATTATATGTGCACCATTTCTAATTTGTTACTCTTGTTTTCATTGTTGCATAGTAAAGCACCGTTTCCAAATTTGACATTTCATATACAATTATAGAATAAGGATTTTGTAGATATGATATTAGATAAAAGCCAAATGCATGCATGTCATCAGATGTTTGAGGTGAAAAAGGCAAGATTTTATCATTTCTTAGTTGGCTACAAGGAGAACCTAATGGTTTGACAATAATTCTCAAAGAGTAACTGAACGTAGCACCTAGAGAGAGAAAGGTAGCACACCATGTAAACGCTTTTCAAGTCGAATCATAAATCCAGGAGATATAGTTGATGATAGAATAATTGATGCCCCATCTGGAAGGACTGCAAGAAAAGCAAGAAAAAGATAAGACAACATTATAAAAGGAAGGACAAGCATTGTAAGATTACCTGACACTGATCCAGCTTCTCCATACAAAACATTTTCTGCTTGAACTTCATTGGCAACCATGACAACTAGCACGTCAACATCTGGATTAAAGGATGTGCAGAACATATTAACTTACTTCTTCAATTTATTGATAAAATAAGTCTCCAGGAATTATCAAAATTTTATCTCATTAAGGTTATTCTTCTTCTTTTTTCTGAAAGTAAGAATTAAACATAAAACAAATAACTATAAATAATTTTATTGTAGGCTGAAATTGATTCCTTTAACGAAACAAGCCACTGTAGATAGCAACATTAAAATCCTCTTTACAAATACCAAAAGTTTATGATATTTCATGTAAAGTATTCATCACTTAATAGATTAATCGACAAGGAGAAATGCAGTAAAACAATTCTTGATAATTTCAAACAAAAGAACCAGTAGAAGTCAATTCGTCCTTTAATTTTAATCAAATGCGAGAAAAAAATATCGATTCAGTATGTCAATATGATCATGATTCATATTGGTGCAACCATGTTTAATAAATAGTTGATTTAATAATTAAACTCCACCAGTGTAAATGACTACCAGCAAACACTAGTTGCTCAATGTTAGGAGTGAATCCATGGGAATGAGTTTTGTAAAGTAAAGTCCACATTTACAACCATAACAATTGCAATCTTATATAATCAATTGAATGTAATTATAATAAATCAGGATAAGTCATATAGGATTCCATAAGAAAATATGAGAAATATTGCAATTATAATGCAAGCCAATAAAAACAATTGCAAGCTAGTAGAATCAATCACCTTTGCATCCTAATGCATTGGCATAAGATGTAATCCAAAAGATTGAGGAGAGCTATAAGAAAAAACATGTTCGTCTCATGCTTCACCAAAACTAATTGAAATGCATTATAAAGCACTGGGACAATTCATAATCAGAGAGCCATGGGGAGATTATGAGAAAAATGATGCTAGGACAACCACATGTGTTGCTAAAGTGGCATGCTAATATTAATTAAGACTGGTCTCTGATTATTATCTAAATTTATTGTTTACCTGATTATACACTTTTCAAAGTGATTTTGCTGCAACTAATAGTTTCATGTATATCATGTATATCATGCGTGAAAGAATTTGCATCATGTGATATCACTGCATTTCTTAGAGCATCATCGAGTATAACAATTTGCTTGAGAATTTACATCTATACTTCATAGAAACATCAAAACCAAAACAACAAAGAACCAAAAAAAAATTCAGGCATTAAGGTGTGATTTTGAGTATCATTCCTGATGTTGAGCCAGATAAATATCTTACCTGCTTGTGCTAATACAATCATGATTGTGTTATAACAGTATCACACCATATCCAACAAGGATATGACAACCATGCTTGACAATTAGAAAACATTGACATGGGAAGGCTGCCAGTTTGATTTTTAAAAAGTGAAATCCTTTATCTGCCATGATAGATTGATCTTCAAAGAAAAAAATGCTTATAATTATTGACATATCATAACATAATCTAAATTATGTATTTTTTTCATTATAACATATAGCTTACCTTCAGATATAATTAAAAAAATTAATCATTATTCTATTTTATTCTTTTTCAGCACCGCTTTCCCTCTTTCTCTTCTTATTAGGTTCCTTAAATATAGAAGTCATATCTTCAAACTATAAGAAATATAAAAAATTCCTAGTAGTAGTAGTTTTATGACTGACTATATAAGATTAGATGAAAAAAAGTAACAAAATATTTTAATCAACCTAAAGTGTCAACATGGTCTTTTATGAAGTCTCATTATCAGATCCCACCAATAAAATGTTAATACCCAATGCTCTTAAGCAGGATAAATTTTTTTGATGTGCTGCCTAATCAAAATTCATTTGGTATCAAGATATTGCATCAAGAATAAATAGTGATGGTTGGTTGCACAATCAAAATGGAGATGTGATGAATCAACCTTTAGATGCTTCGGCAGGAGTATGTGCCATCATGCCACCTGCACTACCAAACCGGGATAATGTTGGCTTATAGACCTAAAAACAAAGATGCAATGTTATTAAATATTTGAATTAACAAAGGCTCACATAATGCAAAATTAACCTCATAATCAAACAACAACAAAATGAAATTTAATTATAATTATTTTTTTACTTTCACCCCTCATTATTTGGGGTGTGACATAGTTATTCGGCACCGATAGCTATACCAGAATAGATAACTATCTATACATAATAAGCAATTTTTCGTTTAGTTCACTTTATTGTTACTCATTGAAAAAGGTGTAAGTGACATTTTCATTGTTCGGTTCATCCTGGATATATTGAGAATAAGTGGTGAATAAGAGATGGATAAGGGGTTATAACTTTTAAATGAAATTATTTGTGTTTGGGAATAAGTGTGAGAAATGTGTACAATATTAGATGGGACATGTTTTTGGGATGTGTGTGAATGCTATGTGAGATAATTTTTTTGAAAATGATAGAGGAGTTTTAACCATTGGCATAGATAAGCTTTCATGAGTTCCAACCCCCCCCCCCCCAAAAAAAAAAAAAAGTTATAAAGAATTATGCAAATTTATTCAAGCATCGCTATCAGGGTTCATTCTTGCAAAACAAACAGTTTTTTTCCTATTCCCCCATATTCTTGGGTTATTTCGCACCCCAAATGGGGGGCAAGGTATAACTAAAGGTTATACATTGCAGAATTCAAGCATGCTGCAAATAATATTTTCAAGTATAAGAACAAATGGCAAAGATCTCATCTAAACCCATTCATACTAAAATTGCTCCAAGTGTAAATTGAGTGTATGTTAATGTAACGTACATATTAGGATACTATATTATGAGGCGCATAATATATTATGAAATAGTAATCAAATGCAAAAGCAAGAAGAAAGAAAAGGATGATTACATCAAAACCAGTAACATGAAATTTTGATTTTATCAGTTGTGTTGCCATGCCAAACCCCATTGCTCCAAGACCAATAAAACCAATTTTTTTCACAGTATGTGATGACTTTTTAATTTGATCTGCCAGCAGCTCGGGATTATAGGAATCAGCAGTAGCTGCACTTTGGATATTGATTCCAAATGCGTTCTCCCACACCTGTTTAAAATTACTGCAAAATGATTATGAAGACACACCAGAAAGCAATAAACAATGCAAAGGTGCAAAATGTGAAATGAATGAACTAGATAAAACAATGATTTAAAAACAAAAAATCTTCGACAGAAAGTAACCTTGAAGGGTGCAACATCAGCATCTTCTCCAGATTTAGAGGTAAAACCTAAAAGCCACTGTTGAGTTAGTAAACAGGAACAGGGTACCTTCCCCAAAAATAAATATGTTAATTTTTAGTATATAACAAGGTGATACAGTATTGATACCATGCATTAACAGCTGACGAGCTACGGCTGAGAGAGGAAGCGGAAATGTAAGTGACTTGGCCGCATCCATTATATACCCCTTAATTTCAACAACAAAATAAGCCATTCAGAGAAGAAAATATAGATAATCAAATATATGATGCATTTGACATCCATTTTAGCATCACTAGAGTTGGTAGCAAAAGAAAATGGTATCAACTTACCTGAAGCTTAAATATAAAGTAAGATCACATGATTATAATATACCATAAAAAATGTCAAAAGAGAAAGAACACCAGTAGAACTCAGAAAATCAGTTTTAATGAATTTATAATGAAAATGTGCAACATATAAATCATGTCAAAAACATTATGTGAAATTTCCAATGAAAAGCATGACTATCATCCTCAATCACAGTTAAATTAACATGTAGAGTACTACTCTTGGCCAAAGTCCACTTCCTATAATTACATTAACAAGGTAAACTCTAAAGATACGGAAACTAAACCTTCAAAAAGAAACATCCAAAGTAAAACCAGAACCAAGAGTCCCAACCCAAAACCCAGAGTTAACAACAAAAATAATCATGTATCTTTTTCTTTGGAGAAAAACTTGTGTATCTACTTTAGATCCAAAACACGATCAACACAGGTCCAGTAAGTTTTGAAGTTAACTGCTAAAAGAAGAAATAAATAATCTTGCAGCCTAGCAGCTTTCACGTAATTAGCACAGACTTGTTTAAATTATATATATATTCTTTATATTACATAAAATCAAGTCATCTAATGCATAACCTAGATCAGTCATTTCCAATACAAGGAGTATCACTTGATGTGATATCTTAGAATGCTGCTTCTAATACACACACACACACTCCTTTAGAGCTATCCTTCCTTTTTTCATATCCTTAACCATACATGGTATATTGAGAACAAAATAATTCAGTTTCAGAGGGTGTACGCCTTATGAGGAGAACATTTGGGAGTCTTCCACCAGATACACACACACACTCGATCGGTCTCCTTAGTGGCAGGGAGTTTACTGGTTCAGGAGTAGTTGGTGTCTTCTTTTCCTCTCTTTTGGTGGGACATTATCTAGTAAATTGCTCTTCTACTAAATTTATGTCCTGCTTTTTGTAACTTTTCTGCATTTTGCACTTTGGGCTTGGTTTTTTTCCTAATAGAAAGGCAATGGCCTACTGTTTTCTTCCAAAAAAAAAAAAAACATACACGGTACATTTATTATATAATTATATGTTTCCTTCAGAACAGCCAACATTTTGCTGTGTAGACCAGAGCCCAATTCTTGTCTTTTGAATTTTCCATCTTAATTTAGCAATTATCCAGGCATTTCCTTCAGAATAGCCAACATTTTGCTGTGTAGAACAGAGCCCAATTCTTGTCTTTTGAATTTTCCATCTTAATTTAGCAATTATCCAGGTATCAACAGGCAGAATATTTTCACTTCATCCAACAATTAATTCAATCTGAATGAACTAATCAATCTTCCAATCTTTACAAAATCCAGGCACTTGAAAGTATCCATTTGCGCATCAGTATAAATTTTAGGAAAAAATTAGTAAAGGTGATGTGATCAAGCTTCAGCTTGAAACATGTAAGTACATGGATATGTAAGAACAGAGACTCCCCAACATTCCAACCCCCAAACACACACACAAAGGAAAGAAAAACAAGATGTATGATGATACAGCAATGCCATTGGAACCTTTTTCTAAAATGGGTAAGCCCAAAATAAGGCACATGAAAATGGAAAGTATCAGGTCTTCTAATGATCCAGTAGTATAGCCCTTAGAAATGCCCCATACCAGGTTGTCAAACTACTTGCAACAAATACTAGAATAAAATCAAACATGAAGAACGTTCTGAGTTCATCATACCAAGTTATCAGCAGCATTGCGAAGAGAATGACCAAATGCTTGATCACCACTTAACAATTTGGGCACAATATCCACAAATACCCTGCAATAACCGATATCAAATTAAAGAATTCAGAATTCCAACCATGTATGATCTGATAAAGGTTGAGGAAACAGGACAGCTTATCTTGTAGCCAAAATAGATTCTTCTGAAATAAAAAAAAATATTTGGCACCAAATGTTTAGTACATCTGAATATCAAGTCATACATTTGAACATAACAAACATCTGTATTGTCTCATTTGTCTGTACTGCAATAATCATCATATATCATTAGATTTCCCATATTTTGTTCAATATAACAGGAAAGTACCATCACTAGGAGAACCATGACTAATGGATGTCCAATTTTACTGTTTTCCTCAATGAATTATGACATGATCAATAAAACAGCATTTAGTCCTTTTCATTAAAAATCTTGTAATTAATAACTTATGAGATAAGGGAAATATAACGAGAGTAGAAAATTAGAATGAAACTAGTCATGTATCAGCCTCTTCATCACAGCAGTAAGACTTATACATGTTATGAGACATATATCATTCCCCTTATGTATAGGGTTCTTGCTCTGTGTGTGTGTGTGTGTGTGTGCAAAAGAAATGGTCACTGACATTAGAAAAAGACGTCCCTACCACGTTCTTCTTATGAGACATATATCATTCCCCTTATGTATTATATGAGACATATAAGTCATACATTTGAACATAACAAACATCTGTATTGTCTCATTTGTCTGTACTGCAATAATCATCATATATCATTAGATTTCCCATATTTTGTTCAATATAACAGGAAAGTACCATCACTAGGAGAACCATGACTAATGGATGTCCAATTTTACTGTTTTCCTCAATGAATTATGACATGATCAATAAAACAGCATTTACTTATGAGATAAGGGAAATATAACGAGAGTAGAAAATTAGAATGAAACTAGTCATGTATCAGCCTCTTCATCATGTGTGTGTGTGTGTGTCCTCTCTCATCCCCATTAGGACTTTGTATTTCGATTTAAATGAATCAATAGAGGGAGCAATTGTCTACCTTATCATAAACTAAAAAAAGGTCATGAAACAAGACCATTCATATACATTATATTGATATGCTTAATATAATACCTTGAACTTCCAGCAGCATGGGAAATTATGTCGTAGATAATCGATGGATGGATCCCAGCCCGAGCACCAAGAAACATAGCCTCCAAAGCCACAACAAGATGAATACCCTCAAGCAGCTTATTAACCATTCTAATTTTACTGCAAACAAAAATAAGAATATTCATGACAAATTCATGGATTCAGACTGCTAACAACTTGTTGAGTTGTAGAAACACAATACGTGTATTCAAAAAAAGATAACCGGAGAATGTGCAATACATAACTACTTCAATGCATTATTCTATTTAGATCACTATAATGACAAAAGAACATATAGATCCCACACAGAGCTTATAAAATTATAATTTTTAAATTTGGTTTGTTTTCTTCTATAATTCAACAAAGAAGAAATCACACCTTCCAACACCAACTTCACCCTCAAAGACATAGAGCTTTCCGTCCATTGCTGTTTCAAAACTCCAATGTTAGATTGGAAACAAATTATAAAAACTATTAAGAAGAAATTGTCAAGCTAATGACCATTCAAATGAATGGGGGAAGATGTTTAAAACATGATGATCCACTAAGATGAGCATGTTCCAAACTTATTTGTGAGAATAGATTCTACCTGAAACTACAGCTTCTGCCTTCTCTATTGCCTCCCGTTTTCCAGACATGGTGGCCTATAATAATACAAGAAGTAGATGTTGAAGCTTAACGAAATCCAATATCAAAGCAATATGAGGTGGACTTCTATGAAGATAGGGTTCTTGACAGCTGTTGAATGAAAAGAAAAAAGAAAGATGCAAAATGCTTCACCATGACTTTTCCATTTAAACCCTTGGAAACTCCCCTGGATGCATGTACATCTACAATATAAGTGTATCCAGCCCCTGCAATATCGGAAGAAAGTCAAGTGCAACAAGACTTCCAATAGAAGTTGGTGAATTTGAACACTTCAAAAGATCAAAAAAATTTTACAGTCCTAAAAGAGTGACACAATAGAGAATATAGAAGAGTTCAAATTAGGCAGGTGAGTTTTTAAAAAAATTCCGTCCTGGTTGTAAATTTCATTAAGTGAAATGGTGGTCCATCTACAGGTTAATGCAATACGAGAACTTCTAAGCGACTAGAATAGCATGTAAGAATATTTGTGGAGAACGTAAAGGTGATTTTCATTGAAAGGTACGCACAGCAAAGTCATCAGCCTAATGACGAATTACAAATATGCAAGCATGCATAAAAGAGGTATATAAATTTGTCTTCCACATTTACATCTATAGAGGTTGTTTATAAAAAAAAACAGTATTATTCATGATACAGGTTTTGAGATGGTTCGACTCTGAAAGCTTTCAATATTCACCTACGAGGCAAAAGATGCGAGTATCAGAAGACTATGCTAAATGACCAAAGTGGATGAATCACATGTACAGCAGTATGAAACATCTTTCATACAATTCTAATTTCTAATATGAATATCAGTTTTCTTGAAAATCCTATAATGTAATATTAATCTTTTTAAAGCAAAACCAATGAAATAGTTGATCATTCGCTTCTAAACTGTCCACTGATTTATTCAAGCCCGAGTTATTCTACCTTTGGAGCACATGAAAGATTCCAGGCTCAAATCAGACAGACACATGGAGGTGACCTTAAAGTAGAAGGCTTTGTAGCATGTTTAATGCATGCCCATGAAGATATTATTGAATAACATAGGCATTAACAAATCAAAATGGAGAGGGAAACAAAATGGTCGATACATTTGTTGACTAGAGGCTCCTCAAGAAACTAGTTAACAGAATCTGCTTCCGATTAACATAATAGCTGTTACTTGTTCATTGGAGAAACTAGAAAACCATACCTTTGTTGGTAAGTAGAAGACCATATTTTTACATTATAAAACAAAAAAATGATAGAAAACTTAGGTAGAACGTCATGTTACCTGCAAGATGCTTCACTAGTTTCTGAATGCGAGCTAGCGATACTGGTGATTGGATGATGATAACAGCATCTTTGTGTAATTCTATTAATCATGAATATACTATTAGTAAAAAAGGCATAAACAACCAAAAAAAAGGCATATACAGCTACAAATCATCCCTGTAGAGCCAAAAAACTGACAGCGTCCTACCTTTCAATATACCCTCCTCTCCAAAAAATAAATTGTCCATTTGGTCCTCAATAGATGCCAATACGATCACAGCACTAGCATCTGCATCAATATTCTTGACTTTCAGATCTCAATTTTAAAAATGTCACATTTTTCTCAACAAACACCAGCATGAGTACAAACAAAATAGATAGAGAACAGACAAATGCAGACAAACAAATTCAGAGGTAACTACTATGCTAACATACTCTTCAATTAGAGAGAAAATGAGATGCCTATCAGGTTGTTCCATGACAAAGATACTCTTAATTACAGTAGAAATTATGTTATTTCAACAAGTGCAAAGGGGGCTAAGCAGCACCCATTTGAATTATTGATATGGCGACCTCAAGAATGTGTGCATGACTGCATGGGGGTTCATGCCTTTATTGAAGGATAATTTTTTACACTAAAAAACAAAAAAAAAATAGAGATACCAAAAAAAGAAAATTAAGTTATATAGCTTAACCACAATGTCTCGAGGTCACGTATATAACTGATAAACTCATGTCACGGTAAATTTTGACTTGATTCTGAAATATATGTATACCAACATGGGGTCACTAGATTAAGTAAGGGTTGTTATATGATTGTCATGAAAGGATAACTACAAAAAAAATAGTGGGCAAAATGAACATCACGTAATATGACGATTTTGTTCATTAATATCACAAATTTTAGAAACTCCTTGTGTAACAAAGAGCCACTCAGTTGTTCCAAAGGTGTACAATATCTTTGATTAAGATTGTCCCTTTTTATACATTTCTCCAAGATCTTTCTAATGTTAAACTTCATTAATATCACAAATTTCAGAAACTCCTTGTGTTCCAAAGAGCCACTCAGTTGTTCCAAAGGATCAACATGAAGTGTACAATATCTTTGATTAAGATTGTTCCATTTTATACATTTCTCTAAGATCTTTCTGACGTTAAACTGAGGATTTTTGTAAATCTGCAGAATGAGATACAAATTAATGTCATGGATAGTTTGTATGTTGATAAATGCATAGGCCATGACTAATTCATTGTGAAACACAAGAATGTGGACCAAAAGTATTTGCACTGATGCAAAGCCATGATCGTGATGAGACAAATTACGGAAGAATGTAAATTAAAATTCAGCCTTGAGAGAGAATATCTGACCTCTTCCTGCCTCCTTGCAGTTGGCACACTTGGTTCCACCCAACTTCAAAAATCCATCCATCATAGTCCCAGAATCCTGTAGATGGAATCCACCAGGAAAAGAAAAAAATAAATTAATTAAAGCCCACCTCCAGAAGAATAAAGAATACCCCAATAAGTGCTTCAGGTTTTTTACATGATCTAAAAACGAATGGACAGTCCTCCTACCTCAAGTAAAGAATTAATATGAATGAACCTAATTTCTTATCCACAATACAATTTAGAGTAAACAAATGTGCAA
Source organism: Acorus calamus (assembly GCA_030737845.1). Taxonomy (NCBI): domain Eukaryota; kingdom Viridiplantae; phylum Streptophyta; class Magnoliopsida; order Acorales; family Acoraceae; genus Acorus; species Acorus calamus. The sequence continues at coordinate 30,143,618 of CM060869.1, read as the reverse complement.
AAAGAATAGAAGGGCCTCAGTGAAATTTTCTAAATAACTTCTCCATATTAGATTATATTTGTCTGTAATAGAATCTCCCAATCACTGTATTGAGCTTGTAGCTACTGTCTAGTGAAAATGTGTATCCAAGTATACAGCATTCTTTTTAAAAGAGTAAGACAATCATAAGCTGGTTGGACTGAAAATTTGGAGCAACACAATGTAGCAATTCTTAACACTCAACAAGAGCAATGATTATCCTTGAGCATAAAATAAGATAGATGCACCACTCCTTCAAAACAGACCCCAAATGAAACAAGATTGGGCTGCATCCATACACTGTGAACAAACAAATACACCTAGTTCCTCTCCCATTCCACATGAGAAACATAAGAGTATAGCATTTGACAAAAATCCATTTAAAATGCATCTACAAAAACAGACCATCAAGGAAGATAAGCATAACGCTTAGCAAGACTGATTCGCACAATACCACTCGGGTTAGAATCTAAGCGTGACCAGATAATGATTGCATTTTCTTTCCACCACAAGTCCACGGATGAGGTCACCCAGGTAAGAGATTCATAATATCACTCCAATGGCGGAATTAATTTCTAAAAATCTCCCTGAGCAACAGAGGTCTTATTCAATGAATGAAGTTCAATTACAATTTAATGTGAATAAAACTGAATAGAATCACATAATTTTCCAATACATGAAACCATGACCTCCCCATTCCTCATAACAAGTATGTCATCCGGTCATATATGTCACTAATTTGTTCAATAACTAACCCATCGCAATGCAAATGTAAAATTTAAATTTTAACTTGATCTTCATGCAGTCACTTTTGCAGACCGAACACGGTTTGAATTTTTTTTTTTAAGTATATACTTGACTAAGGAAGTACATTTTTTACAAAATAAAAATAAAATGAAATACATACTTAAATTAATTGAATACATCCATATTTACATTGTTTCGTAAGAGGGTATATATTGACATAGTAGTGTATATTGTGTTCCAATGAGCAGTTATGCATCTCATCGAGACTCGAGAGTCAGCCCATATACTAGTTCTTCGAGGCGCTAAACAACAATTCTAACCATAACTTGAATATTCACTGTTCCCAAGCAACACTGCTCCACTTCTTTTTCCCTCTCCGGGGCAACCAAATTTACAACATCAAGTGGTGTTACACGCAGTCCACAGGGATACTCCATATACCTCCATAGCGATCCAACGAGATATAGAGGCATATACCTTGTAAGCATATTCCGAAGGGATATATATTTTCATAAAAAGTATATATACTCACTAAATAAGGCTTCATATAAAATAATTTTAAAAAAAAATCAAAACTCTGTGTGGACTGCACGCGGAACTGCCTCCCGGACTATCACTAACATAACTCATGATCAGAGATCTCTATTGTTGCCATCACAGGCCACGAATGCACCAAAAATTCAAATAGAGGGAAAAGGAGAGATGCGAAACAGAACCTCGTAACCCTGAACGTGATATCCCGATCGAACGAGCGCGGAAGCCATTGTCAGCCTCAGATCATCCAGTCCGACGAACCCGACCACGCTTGACGGCGAACCCATCTCTCTCTCTCTCTCTCTCTCTCTCTCTCTCGCACACAGAACTTCAACGAGTCACCAAAAACGAAGAGGCGATGCTTAAAATGAAGGCGGAGTTGCAGAAGTTCAGCCAGGCCTTTCTGTCCCTTTTGAAAATCGTGTAAAACATTTATTAGAGCATTAAAAAGGACCAATGTTGGGTCCACAGCGGTCTCTTGGGATGGGTTACGGTGCGAGACGTGTTTTGATTCTCTGAACTTGGAAAAAAATCTGACATTGCACAGACGTGGAGGATATGTACAAAGGAGAGGAAATTTCTTTTATAACATCTCCAAACGGCCATTTTCAGAGAGTCCGAATAATATTGGAGAGAAAAAAAAAACAAAAAAATTATATCAAGTGGTGTCATAAAAATAGTATTTTTCATATTTATGATGTAATAAAAAAACAGATTTTTTATTTTTAAGTTATGACGTAATAATAAGTTTATTATTTTTTTATATTTTTATTACGTTTTATAGACTCCATTTATTTTATTTTTTTCAGCATCTATAAACAAGGTTTTGTATTCAATTTATTCAAACTTAATCAACGGTATATCTAATTTTATTTAAAATTGTTTTGATTGTTTTCAACAATTTCAATATATATGTTTTTTTTTAAATATAAATTTGAGTAAGGACAGATAAATAGGTGTAATAATAATAAATATATGTCCCATATATTAAAAAATAAGATTAAAAAAAATGGGGTCATCCCTATTTATAAGAACATTTCTAACCCACTCTCCAAAACATCATTTAATCTATTTTTTAGACAAAAATTAAAAAATTGGAGCTTCAACCCACTCTCCATACCCCTCCCAAAAATAAGTAATGGATTTTGGTTCCCTAGGTACAGGGAGGGAGGGAGGTATCTCCCCCAAACCAATAAAAAGCATAGCCCCACTTATTCGAAACATTGCATTGTACCCAACCAAAAAAAAAAATTGCATTTTTCCCTTTTAATCAACTGATGGGTGTGTGTGGAGTAGGGATATTTATGTTTTTTATTTTAAAAAGAAAAAAATAAAACAGAAAATTAAAGAGATTGCATATTTCCCATATGAAGAAAAAAATAAATGAGAAGAAGTTGGGGAATGGAGATGCTCTGCGTCTCTATTAGGAAAAAAGAAATGCGGGTCCCATAAACTTTAAAATTAAAAAATTTGTCCCCCGTATGTTATCCGACTCCGAAAGTTTCGTTGAAAATTAAGGCCCCGTTTGGTTGCAATTGGGTAGTTCCGCTTTTTGAAAAGCTAAAATCCCAAAATCGTCAGCCAAACGGGTTATTCCGGCGGACAAAAGCTGGTTCCTTTTAATTTCTCTCTCGAAATCCGTGTTTTTAAAATCCAAAAACAACGTTTTTTGGGAATCGATTTTTTGAATTGAAAAGCAACTTTTTCTACCAAACATTAAATTCCTTCCAAATATTGATTCCTGAATTTAAAAAAAGCTCAAAAAAGAAAGTCTATAAAATCATCTTAAAAAGATTTATTTCAAAATCTACTTTTCAATTTGGTTTCCAAACGGCCGAAAATTAAAAAGTGGATTGTCTTATACTGGTTGGTCCCGTGGTCCTTTTGGACTCAGACGATGGGGCCGCTACAGATCTATTGGATAGATCGCATTTATTCAACGTGCGGTCGACGCCTCACGCTGAGTTGGCGGATAGCTACAAACACGATATGACATGACGTATACATCTTGGTCCATTTGATATGAGAATTAAACTAGTTTGATATTTATAATTATTTTAATAAAAATAAGAATAAGATGATTTTATGTTTTTTTGTCTTTTATATTATTTTCATTAATAAACGTAATAACAATAATAAATTAAAATTAATAACAATTGATTTGGTGGAAGGAATCAATATACTATTTTATATTAGTTTGGCTGTAAAAATCAAAAACAACTTTTAATTTTTGAAATCACGTCAATTCAATTACATTATCATTTAATTCAATTACATTATCATTTAAAAGCTAAAAGCTGTTATCAAATATGTCAACTTAAATATATCATCATTACTAAATTTTATCTCTAAAACTGTCTATCAAAATCTGTGTTTCATAAAGCAGCCATCATCATTACACTTTCAAATCATCATCATTACACCCTCAAAATATCATCATTCACTCTCAAAAGGTGTGCATAAAGCTGCAAAATCTAAAATCTGATTTTTAAACCGTGTTTCTAAACATACACTAATTAATTCTAGCATACAGATTCTCATTTATTCTAATCATCCAAACATTCATTATAAGGTTATTCCAACTAATTTCAATTTATTCCAAGTTTATTCTCGAACCAAAC
>CM060869.1:29906265-30129698 GCA_030737845.1 Acorus calamus | reverse complement strand
TAGTCCAATGGCCTGGATTGAATATTAGTGGTTGGTTTTATCTATGGGTTTTGCTGCAGCATCTTAAAAAGTATTAGTGGTTGGTCCACGATTTTATCTTAAAAAATATTGGTTGGAAATGGATTGTCGACTTACATGTTTTTTGTAATAAGTAATTTTTTCTTTTGGCTGATTCTTTGACAGTCCAAAACAATTAATTTTCTTCAAAGAGTTACATTATTTGAAATTTTTTGATGAGAGGCTTCAAAATAATTTGGATTGGGCAAAAGTGAATTGCTCATTGTATGATTTTTTCCCATCACTTTATTTATCGAAATGAATCTCAACAGGTCTTTTGGCAATGGTTAGCAGGATGGTGTTGATGGTGGATCAATACAAAAGCTCATGAAATTCTTGGGCAAGTTAGAGGAAGATATTCTTTTTTGAATTCTGATTATTTTAAGCAAGGTAGACAACTACCGTGATTTTATATCTTAAAATCGAGGACAACCAGTCTGGTACAAGATGTGATGGACGCAAAAATAAATATACATGCATTTATATATTCTACAAATTACTATTGTTATTTTTCACATATTTGACTACTTGAATTTATTTGTTGAAGAGGAAAAATATTGTAGGATGTGGCCTATACATCTAAAAGTTTGGACATGAATCCATTTTAAATCACATTCATGGATCATGGTAACTTATATGCATATATTGTCACTACCCATACTCTCCTTCCTTCTACTTTGTGAAATTTTATATGCAAGAATAGTTGTTTTTCATATGGGTATTTTCTGACTGAAAATATAGCTTAAAGGAATGATCGAAAATACAGCATATAAATCATTTTCCATATTTTAAGCATTAATCAATTGAGGGAGATGCCAATACCCAACAAACGTCAGATTTTCGTTTTCCTTACAGCCAGTAGTTACTTTGTTTGTTAAGTCAATTTGAAATATTTTTTGTTTCAATTCTTCTGCTGCACCGGTTTTACTTGAATGTTAATAATTATATTTCAATCACTAATTCATTTCAGGGATGCAGTGGCCCAGATGATGAAGAAGAGAACCATCAGACTCTTTTATGGAGAACAACAATTAGGAATGGTCTATAGTGATACACAATCCCGGTTGTTTTTTCTCAATTTATGGACAATTCTTATGGATTATGATTATTTGTCTTCCCTCTCGTGTATATCCGGATAGTGTAGATCTAGGATCATTATGGATTATAAATAGAATGAATATATATCCGGAGACCTAAGAGGGATAATAATTCATTTCATGGTGCTACTGATTTAAGCTGCAAAATTTTTGTTATAGAATTGTTACTAGCTACATATTTTTGTTTATATTCTAATTACATCTACATCTATCGCTATAATATGATTTGTTTACACGTCAATTTGTAAATCAGATTTGATAAGTTTTGGTGGTGTGAAGTTTACATTTAAAACCAGGTGAAATTTACATTTAAAGCCACTTGAAGTTCAAGTTTCTTTGTAAGACTATAACTATACCTTATTTTTTCTCACATGCCCTTCAAATCACTAATAAATGATTAAATTGGAATAAAGTGACATTCCTAATAGAATAGTTATTCAGGTTTAAGAACAAACTTTTAATTTTTTATTATTATTTTATTACTTCATGACATACTATTGTGTTTTCCTTTAGAAGTTTTTGGTTTGAATAAAATGATTCGAACAACTTATAATAATAGTTCATACAAACCAATAATTTCTAATGTTCATTCATTTTATGTCAACAAATTAATTATTGTGCAATGCACATGTACATCAATTCTTCTGTTTCCATTTTCCATTTATTAAATTCATTTCGACCTTCGGTTTTCATCTGCCTCTCATTCACACCTCCTTTTTTTTCTTTCAAAATACCCTGTTTCATCTTCGCCTTTTTATGGGACGGATCTCTTCACACGAAGTTGTCGGTTTCTCTTTGCGATGAATTAGTCATGGCAGGATTTTTAAATACCTCTTGAACTAGGGTATTAATCCTAATGTGTTTTAAGGTCTAGGGTTTTCTTTGATAATCTTTTGAGGTGACATGATATTTGTAGTTTATTTGAATTATTTTTGTTTCTCTGTTTCCTGTTAAGTCTTTTTTGGTTGACACTGGTTCTCTCTTTATCATGAAGTTATAGAGATGCAAATAGTGGTGTTAAATATACTTTGAATCATTTTTAAAAAAATTACATCTTTTAATTAAGTTTTACCATTCTCTCTGTGTTTGTTATTATTATTATTATTTTCTTCTTTTCAGGTTGTTCAATGATGTTTTTTGTTGTATGTAGGGAAATGAAAAGGGTGTTGGTTCAACACTCGTTTTTTTTTGGTCTCAGTATGAACATTTTAAATAGAATTTAGTTGGTTTAGGCTACAATGATTTTCTCCTTTGCATATTTTTCACAACACATCCTTCAAAGTAGATCCCAGAAGTATTGGATGAGATACTTTATGAAAAATTAAGATTTCACAAACTTGTGGAACTTTGTTATTTAGTGGACCAATTACATTGGAGTCACTATATGGTTTGATTGATTTAAAATTTTCATTTTTTTCCTCAGATCTACAGGGCATTTAAATACAAAAAAAATTGCATTGGAGCGTGTCATATGGACATTAATCTGCAAACCTTCTGGTCAGTTTTCTTATTATTAATATAATATTGTCTTCTATGTTTGATGGTCATGATTCATGTATCCAAAATTTTAATTATCCTTGGGTGCAATTATTTGTTTTAAAGAGAAAAGCACAAAAACAATGAATATAATTATAGATATTTTTTATTTCTTGAGGAATCCAATTATGCTTTCATTTTATGTATTATTCATTTTAGTTCTTTTTGTGGTTTGTTCTGATCTGTAGGGCATTGGCTTATATACAAAATTACAGTATAGGGGTTTGTTTTTTATGACTATGATTATATGATTTCCAAAGCACAATAGTCTGACTTTTCAAGGTGAGGCAAATCATTTCAGTGTTTATTTTGTGGCTCAACATTTGCTGAAATATGTCGAAATCTTTTCCTCAACAATCACCATCATCATTTATTTTGAACTATTTTTCACACACCTATTGAATTAATTTGTAAAATGTGTATATAGTAATTTTTTATGCTCTGTATTTCTTGAAATATGTCCTTCTCAATGCTTTACTTGAACCATCACCAACATCATTTTTTAGGAACCATTTTTCACACTTAATGAATTAGTTCATAAAACATGTATTCAATGACTTTTTAATGTTCTTAACCTCACTTTCATTTAAGACGGAGTCACTTTCATTTTATTTTATTTTTTACTTTCTCCCCAATTTTTTTTTTCAAGCAAATCGAAAGTTAATGAACTTGATTTTCATAGGCGATATATAGTTTGGGTTTGGAGAATGTCAATATAGATGCAATCCTCCACAAAAGCCATAAGAGTTAAAACTACTTTTGTAATTACTTGCATTGGTTTGTCATTAAATATATATATATATATATAGGGAAATGATACGGTGCGGGACGTGCGGTCGTGCGCGAACGACCACGGGCCGTCGATCACGGGTCCATCGCGGGTCCATCGCATCGGACGGTCGGGGGCGATTCATCTCGACCGTTGGATGCGATGGACCCGCGATCGGACGAACGACGTCGTTCCCGCACGACCGCACGTCCCGCATATTATCATCGACCTATATATATATATATATATATATATATATATATATATATATATATATATTTGGGGTTCTTTCTTGAGAAGCTAAAATGTATTGAGTATTGCAAACGATGTTAGATCGCAAAAGATGTTAGATCAAGTATAAGACAAGTTTTCAAATCTTCTCTACAAATGATGTGTCAACATCAACTTTAGGAAAAAAAATCATTTTGTTAAATACGGTTAGAAATTTGTAAAGCTATGCCCGTTCCAACTATTCATAGACATGTTATAATCAATTTTTTTTTCAATTTTATATTAATGTGCCACATAGATGGAAGAAAACATTTACATTTCATTTATCTATCATCTTATAAATTAATTTATTATCAATGATTTGTTATATTTTGCAGACTATCATATTCTTTACAAAAATTAAGTGTAACCAACCCTTTCAATTCAAAATAAAAATATAAAACTGCCCATCTACACACTAAAGAAATGTTTTTTTATCCTTATTTTAATCTGATAATCAAAACATATCAATAATCTTGATTAATGTTCAATCATTATATTTCAACAAATTAATCCAACAAACTAATTCATGTGCAACGCACATGCGTATCAACTAGTGTTTATAAATGGTGTTAGGTCTTTATTCCTGATGGGCTGGATTATGTTAATATGTAAATATATAAGCTAGTGCAAATTTGAGTAAAAAAATCTTATTCAACGAGCATTTTAGTTGTCACATGTCTCTTATATGTATCTGATCTGATCCATGCGACTTTATGTATTGAATTTGATTAAACTAATCGTCAGTTAGGTACTTCATCAATCTAGATACAGTTTTAGGGTGCGTTTGGTTGCGCGATTGCAAAACTGATTCCACAGGAATCTGCGATTGCAAACCTGATTCTGCAGGAAGCTCACTTTCTCAGCTTTTTGAAATCGCAGCTTTTGAGCACTATTTGCCTGCAATCGCTGGGTTTAAAACTGCGATTACAAAACTGTTTGGTTGTGCGATTGCAAACGCAGCTTCCTGTAATCGCAATCGCAGCGCAATCGCGCAACCAAACGCACCCTTAGTCCAGGATGTCGACCAGGTTATGATGAAAAGGGTAATCTAAATGGACAATATGTTATAATAATTAGGTCAAATGTGCTTCACTTAGTTAAATCAAATTAAGGTTTGAATAAGCTCCTCTGCACAGCACATTGTATTAGATAAGCACATGTTTTTATGTTATTAAAAACGTGTATAAAGAACATGATCCGATGTCAATGGAATTAATATATGGAATAGTAATAATAATAGTAAACAATGAAAATTATAATAAACATGCTTGGCACCCTTACAAGCAATAATTATGCTGGACATAGATTTTTGTTTTTTATTAGAAAATATTAATTTAAAGAAAATGTCATATATATACTTATTTCTTGTTCCAGTTACAACAAACTTTTTTTTCTTCTAATACCATAATATTTTTAAAAAATGATATATTCAGCCCTCATTCCAGTTCTAATTGTAGTTTAAACTTTTTTTTAAAAAAAAATCATATAATTATATGAAATTAAATATATAATTAAATATATATTGAGATACATGAATATTTTTTTTTTACTTTAAAAAAATAATATAATAAAATCTCATGTACTATGTTATGCTATCACAGTATATAATGCTGTAAAATGGAACAAGTGTATCAGCGCTTAATATTTTTATATAGTATAGTTTGATGACCCAACTGTAACAGTTAAATTATCAATAGATTTAGTTTAGATTATATAATGATCTATAAAAAAAATTTCTCTATGACAAGTTATCAGTTGGTTATGATATATAGTTAGGTATATCAACAAATATTAATAGAGAATTATTTGTATATAAAATACAATAATTTATGAGAGGCCAGTCATATAAACTAAATCATGTCTTCTGGCTTGAGAAAGAGGCTTGCTTTTTTTCTTTTTCAAGGCTTTAAAGCTTAAGAAAGACTCAAGGCATCTAGCATTAAGAAAGAACTCATTATAAAATCAGAATTGCTTAGATGTGGAGATACTTTTGAAAGACATCTGCAATACCTTCATTGCTTTGTCAAATAAAAAAGACAAACATGAAACTTTATGTCGCTAAAGATATTTTGGACACATAATAGTAGCCTCTCCCTCAGCTGTTGACTTGGAATTTTTTTTCCAGTAGTTCAACAATTGCCCTAAATAATCTTAGAACTGTATACTTGGCCTCCATGAATTATATGAAGGTGACAAACATTAAACTTAACTAAAACCCCTTTTAAAATATGTATAAAACTGTTGGTTTTGAAAAGTTTTGGAGAATGAGTTTTTAAATCTGAGTTTGAAAGTCAGGCTTCAGTGAATGACCACTTTTCAATCTCAATATTCACTTTTCATTCTCACATACAAATTGGTATTAGAAAAACTGAGCAGATCATACCAAAGATCTGCCAAAGATAAAGAAATCGTTAAAGTTAATATATCCTTTTTTTGGATTTTCTAATCATTGGAGAAAGAAAAGTTGGGAGAGGTACTGTGGATGGGGGGCCATACAACTGCTCCAAACATGCTTTTTTTCTTTTTGCTTCTGTCTAGTGATCTATCCTTGTCAAGAACAGAAGTGCCCAACCTGAACTGTCACCGGGCCTGTCCCCTTTATTAAAATATAATACTCCAGGATCATTACAGTTAGATTAAGCATGGAGTGCATCTATCTCGTTAGACAATATATACTTAAAAGAAAGAAAAAAATTGAAAACACATGTTGTCCCTAAGTTTATCCATATAAAAAAATTCAGACACCTTAGTCCTAGGTTCAAAACTTATTAGTGCATGTGCATGAACCATGGTAGAACATAGAGCGAACAAATTATTAGTTTGTACAACAATTAATAGTGCTTTTATTAATTAAATTAATAATATTGATATTAGAATAAAGAGTGGCACGTGGAGGGTGTATTTCACACACTAGTCATAGCATCTTTATAATGTAAATCTAATCACACCAACAAAAGTTGTATTTTGAGAATATTATTTGATAAATCACATGTCGGGTTGTATCGACATTTAATTTGTATGAGTTCCCTAGATTGGTATGTGATAAACTGATAATGACTCAGAAACACTATTTTAATAAGATAAATTATTTATTAGTTGTCATTTTTTTTGAATTTTTTTTATAATCATTTATACCCCACTCGCTATAAAATTCTTCTTTTATCTTGTATTTGCCTCCCATGTTACATTCAGTCTTTTTTTTTTATAATCTCATATGCCTCTTAGTTTCTTCCGCTCACTGTAACAAGGTATGTACCTTATTGAAATTTTTTATATATTTTTTATAAATAATATTATTTAATTCCTTCAAATATATTCTTCATATTATTTTTATAAAAAGTATATACCATGTATATGTTACTAACTTTTTTAGGCCATTATGTTAACTCTGATTCTGTGGATCATGTGAAAAGAAAAATATCAACGACGATGACAAAAAAAACTATATTTGGATGGATAATTAAGTTATTATAAAATTATAATTATTTTAATATAAATAAAGATAAAATGATATTTTGTTTGGTTGTGTTTTGGATTATTTTCACTAAAAACATAATAATAAAATTTTTGTTGTTTGGATAAAATGTGAATAAATTGTCAATAAATATTTATAAAATGTAAAAAAATGATGACAGATGACAGTGAACCCCCATATTTTTTGGATTGCATAGTTTAAAAAGATTTAATTTTAAGAGTTGACTCAAATCCTTATACCATTTATTTTGACATACAAATTTTTGTTTATTTCAATCATCTAAACACCTTTTCAAGGCCAATAATAATTTTTGGGCCCCTAGACCCCATCTCAAGCCCCATGAGGTGGCAAGATTGAAATTTTCAATTTACCCCTTTCATATAATTTGTATTTTTTATATCATAACCAATCCCTTAATTTACGAGGTGGTTACGATTTGGTTTGTTCTTTCTTTTTTTAAAAGCAATTAAATTCAAATTAAAGCCATTGTTTACCATATTGGACCTCATAATTTTCTCGTGAAGATGACCTACCAGATATTATCATGGAGATCGAATTTTAACACATATTTATTTAAATGACATTTATCATACTTTACTAATCTACCCCCTCTTAGTCAGGGCAATCAGTATTTTTTTTTAGTAAACAACCCATTGGGTCTATCAGTATTGAATCTTAATATCAATGCCATCCTTTTCAAAAATTTAGAGGGATAGACAAGTACATGAAAAATCTCTGTCTATGTTTGATGGACCCATTTGTGTAAGTGCTGTCCGTGGAACCCATTATTGATCGGTTGGGCATTCTTTTCATTCTCACCGTCCAATCGATTTACAAAAGAGAACAACAACAATGATTATTGGGCAGAGAGCAAGTTAACTCGGAGAAGGGAAGGAGACTCGGAGAAGGGAAGGAGACTCGGAGAGGAAAGGGCAGAGAGTAGCCATGGAAGCCCCTGTCAGAAGCTCGCAAAGGAATTGTCGGTATTAAATTGAGACTTTTGTGTTTAGATATGATTTGTATAATCATTTATATTGTTATTTATGTGTATAATTATGCATATTGAAGGTATTTGTTAATTCAATCCAGATATACATGTATCTGCATTTGAATTCCAACCCAATTTTTTGAAGGTATTTGTTAATTCAAATCTAGATACACATGTATCTGAATTTGAATCCCAGCCCAGTTTTTGAAGGTATCTATTAATTCATATCCAGATACACCTGTATCTGAATTTGAATCCCAGCTCATTCTTTGAAGGTATTTATTAATTCAAATTCAGACACATCTGTATCTGAATTTGAATTTCAGCCTAATTTTTTTGAAGGTATTTGTTAATTCAAATCTAGATACACATGTATTTAAATTTGAATTTCTATTCTATTTTTATGGTAAGAAATCTTTCATTTTTCGTTCATATGGTTTCACCCAAATCAAAACCCTAAAATTCAAAGTTTTTAGAAATCTGTTAGGTCAAGGAGAAGATTTAATGGTGCCACCTTTTATGGGATTCAGTTATGAGGTTTAATTTGAATATTAGTTAGTTAGAATTTATTTTTAAAATTATAAGAAGGGTAGCCTTGTCATTGTCATTTTGGTAGTTAGAAAAAGTCAAATAGGAAACCAATAGGAGAGTGCCACCTATTGGGGTTCACAAATGGGGCTTAATTTTTGGGGCCTAGTTAGTAGCACCCTTTCAAGGCTATTTCAACTAATTCCAAGGCCTTATTTCGGTCATAACGTTAGATTTTTTCTAACGTAATTTCTAACTAGAAACGATTGCACACCTCTTCTACCAGTGCAAGGTCTCGAGATCCCTATGGGACGTTATGGGGGAGGCCACATCTTGACGCCCTGCATTCGTTGATACTGAGTCTATGTAGGAGGCGGAGAAGTCTCTCCGTTGACCTGAGAACTCGAGACTTGTCAATATCATTCTCCGATCAATGATTCCGATGGTCACATGAGGGATATGAAGAACAAGAAACGAGACGATCTTCAGATACTCGTGGGTCTATGTGGAGAACATGTGAGAGATGATGTATCTCTCTATCATGGAGTGGGGACGAGGAATTGCATGGGTTAGGGGGATTTTTATTGACATAGGCTGTTTGGACATTACTTTGTAGTGATATAGAGTTGCGTGGGGGGAGACTCTTGAAGTAATTGATAGATACCACGCCTACTAATCATTCATACCCACGCGTATTTTCTTTTTGTGCTATGATTATCCTTTTTTTTCAGTATCTTCTAATTCTCAATTTAGACTTATAACCCACTTTTAGTAATCAATGAAAGTGTTGATAATAATATCTATTTTTTTTATAAAAAAAAACTTAATTTTTAACGGGACTACGCGTTAGTACATGCAATTATGCAAACCACACAACACGTGGGTCTGCATGCAAATCAAAACTTGAACGTGCAGATCCCATGCACAAAGAGCAAAATCCACATGTACATATAAGTCACACCTAGCTACAATGCCTGACCTATTATTTTCATTGATATAATATATATTTATTGTGATCCAATATTAAATTGACCAATCACGGTTTCCGAGGTGCACGTAGGTCAAGGATCCTAGACCAGTCTCCGAGGCAGCCCTGTTTCGACCGCATGTGAATGGGCCCACGCTTAAAATCGGGTCCGGATCCGCTTTGTCACGACTACACTCATCCCCTGTATTAGCCAATCACGGAGCAAGACAGAAAGAAAAAATTGTATTGTATTTTTATCATTAGTTTTGCAAAGTGTGTCATTATTATATTTTTTTTATGATCTATATATATATATGGTTAGCGTGGTCTTATATCTCTTTAACTTCGTATATTTATGGTAAGGAAGTATATATTTTATTAATTTTTTATTTTATAAATCACATTATTCAGTTCATTGGCATGTTATATTTTTTAAAAGACATGTGCCTCATTAATTAATAAATGTACGTGATTTTTTTCAAAAAAATACATATGCAAACTGCGTTTGTGATTGTAAAAATGATCTAATGTAACATTTTTTTTGGATAGTTCTTTTAATTTTGAAATGAAAAAATTGTGATTTTTTTGTTCCACCTAAAAACTCGAATAATGTTATTTTTATTTTTTATTCTAATTTGATAAACGTAAATATAGACAAATTTGATGAACTTTATATTCTTTAAAATTAGAAAAACTTATCCTTAAAATTTTAACCTTTAATCATACTAGCCATTTACATTTATGATTAGTAATATGCAGTAGTCAAGCTAAGATTTTCTATAAGAGAGGGGCCTAATGTGACTTACGTAACTATTTTTAAAATTATATCATTATATCTTTTTTAAATTTTAATAGCACATAATAAAAAAAATAAATATGTATAAAATGAAATAAAGATATTCATATAAAATGTAACACTATATGATTTTAAAAGATAATTGTCATATTTTAAAACAATATTTCATATCAATGATTTATAAAAGGGTTAAAGACATTTAAGTCCTTGCAAACATGAGCAATCTCATATAAGTGCTTATCAAAGTTGAGGCAAATGCATAAATACTTGAAAACTCACAAAAACCCCATATACATATTTGGTTTCAACAAAAATTAATCATAATTCAATCCACCCTACTTAACTTTAACATATAACCATGAAATGATTAAATCATCATTAAATTTTTAACCATTTTCAAACAATTCTTTAATGGAAATGAAGAAACACAAAGTTTTACAATAATAATTTGATCTTTGCATAAACTAATTTGTTTTTATGATTGTTTATGAAAACTATAATATCTATACAATTACATGGTGATAAAATATTTTGTCAAATTTTAATAAAATTTCAACCCGATGATGATAATTATGTTTTTGTGAGTTTTTAAGGACTCATGTGTCTGTCCCAACTTTCACCGATACTTATATGGGATTACTTATGTTTGCAAGGATGCAGATCTCTTTAACCCTTTATAAAAAAAAATGTCAAAACATAAATCTAATAAATGATACATATATTTAAATTTGACCTCGACGATGTTTTATATTTTAAAAATGTTGAATGATTTTATCATCATTAATGCTATAAAAAAATCATTTTCAATATATGTGATCAAACAATCATTTACCAACTTGTTTCCCATTCAATTATGCAATTTAGTCTTTACAATATGTATTGCAAAAAGAGTGCCGTTACTCATATTTTTTTTAAGCTTTAATTTCAATCTCATGTACATCGATAGAAAACTACTAGATGACATACTCTTATTAACAAGATGTATGTTTCATAAGATTTTTTTAACATTTTTATAAATGATTTTATATAAGTTTTTGAAGTATATGTCTCAGCTTTATATAAAATAATGTGAGATGAGGTAAACTATTTTTTATAAATTTAAAATATATATATATATAGAAGGGAGACTGAAAATTGATTGTAAACAACATTATCCTGGCTAAAAACGCTCTGGATGGTGGCTGTGGCCCACAGATAAAGATCATCACCTGATATAATTTCTGGAAAAAAATCTGAGTTACCGATACCAATAGCTATCAGTCTATCACCCCTATATATGGAAGATCAAGGACTACCCAAAAATAAAAAATCATTGACAAAGAGAGCTGGCCAACCGATTAATATTAATAAATAAATATAAAACATGAGCCCCCAAATACACAAAAAAGAAGCTGAACAGCATGTGACATGCCCGACCAAAGCATTCCCAGGTGTCCCAACAAGACTGGAGGACCCCCTCTCATTGGATAAGTTCGTAAAAAATAAATAAAAAATGCTATGGACCCCATGTGTCGCAGCAATAATTCTTTTGGCTGCACGGGGCCACGTGGGACAAGCGAGAGCCCCCATTTTCACGTGTTAATCCTGGCTTTCCGCGCGGAGCAGTTTAACAACAAGAAATTCCGCCTACGATTTGACCAACACGGGGACCGCCGGGACCGAATATCAAGGCAGTGGTTTTTCCGAAGTTCCACCACAGCTGGCGGTTGATGATCGGACTCACTCAGTAAAACTGGGAAATATATATCTTACACCCGGAATAAGAGAGGATTACGTGTAAAAACATGATTGGTTGTAAAGAAGAAATTAGTATGGTTTCTATAAGAGCATCTTCAATGGATATGCTAACTAAACAAGATGTTAAAGTACCATGTCAACACTTTAATCCTCTACTAGACCTTCATTTGCTACTCTCTCATTTAGTTGGTTGTTGTTGCTCCAATGGATTGGCTAAATAGCTAGCCAAGACAATAGTGGACCCACCTGTCCACCCACTCAAATCTCTCCACTCACTCAAAATAATATTTTTTTGAATATTTTAAATGGTGGGACCCACATTTAGTTGGCTAAAGCACTAGCTAAATTTAACATGGAAGATAACATATGACAGGTGGAGCCCACATTTAACATTCCCTTAACACTTCCATTGGAGCACTATTTTTACATGTTTTGTAAACATATTACATTAATTAGTGAGTTAACATATACATTGAAGATGCTCTAAGGGCGGCATAAGGTGTGATATAAGTTTATTCATCTCTAATCATTATATTAAAATAGATAATAATGTATGTTAAATAAATAAATTTTTATTTGTATGTTTTTCTTTTTTTGTTTTTATTGCAAAACATAAAATGATATTTTTGTTGTTTGGTTTACCTTAGATAAAATGATGTTATGTGGTGTATAAAATATGTACAAAAGTTTATGATTTTTTTAAAAAAATTATATTTTTGAATAAGCGTGAGAAATGTGTAACTGATTTTATAGATGTGATAGTTTTTTGAATTGTGTATGATATTGTTAAACAAGATAGTTTTTTAAAAATAATAAACAAAGATATTTTTATCTATTGACATAGATAAACTCTGATAAATAATTTTAGAATTTCCTTATAATAGTTATTAGACCTTTATTATATCTTATCCAAACATAGTTATCATCTTATAATGGTTTATAAAAAAACAAATAGCAAATAATAGAAATTATCTAGTATTCACTCATATTCTTTGTCAATTCTCCACCACAATCGGGATAAAATTATAGTTTCATTAATTTGTTTCATTTGTATAAAGAAGTTTACATGTCCACAAATCAATTATTCAGGATCTACATATCAAATCTTTTATTAGTTTTTTATAATTTTATTTATATTTTTATTCGTAACTTACTCATGATTAAGCAGCAAATTTTTTATTATTTTTATATTTTCTATAAAAAAATAATTATAAACAAATCACACAAAAAATATTTATTTTTTATTTATCTATCCGCCTATGTGGCTTCCCAAAATACCCAAATAAAGGCTCGTGCATTTTTTATTTTTTTCAATGTGGATCATAGAATTTAGTAAATTATATTATATTACACATGTATTAATTAAAATTATAATTTATAAATGTAAAATAGTCTTCTTGAATACCCTCTCTTTCCTCATACACTCCCATGTGCCCTGCCCTGTAACTTGCAATTATTAGACGGCTCCACACCTTCACCTCCACTGACACTCATGAATTCCAGGGAAAAATCCATATAACCCCAGTAAACCGTCCAAAATCCATGTAACTCCCCAAACACACTTATACAAAACTAAATAGTTTATTAAGTTAAATTTTTGTTGATAGATTAGTGTTATTTTATAAATATCATATTCGATTAACTTTAACTGAAAATATAGTATATTAAAAAATTATTTTAATATGTTAAAAAAATAAAAAATTATATGTAAATAATGATTTTATCCATTTAAATAAAATTTTATAATTTATTCATAAAAGATGAAATCAAGGAATTTTACATTTTAAATAAATGATAAGAGATTTTTGATATATTGTGTTTCAATTATGTTTAAAAAAAAGTAGAATGTTTACCTGATATTAATTATAATATTAATGGTCTGTCAATTAAAACATAAATTAGAGGGATTATTTAAATTTATATTTGTATTTTGAAATGATACGTGAACTTAAAAAAAAGTTAAAGTTTAGACTGGGTTAATTGAATTTTTTCCTAAAATTCAATCATAAATGGTCACTGTCTTACACGTGACACTCAAAAACCTCATGTGCCAGTGCACCACCTACAACTACAAATCAATCATGGTTTCCATGAAAGTCAAAAATAAAAAATACATATAATAATCAAGTTTGGGAGCACATGGTGAGGGTGCACGGAACAGCCGGTGACCCTCCCCCACGAAAACGAAATGCCATGTTGAGGGGGGACGAGTGGATGAGATCATCCGACCGACGGTCCTGATTTCACCAAACCTTCTATAATAACAACCACCACCACCAGTACTACCACCGCCTCCAAAAAAAAAAAAAAAACAAAAAAAAACGTATCAACAGGGAGAAAAAGCAAAACCATTAAAAGCGCTGGCTTTCGTTTCTCTCCGGTTCACATCACTCACAGAGAGATTTGTAGGGGTATTTTGGGAAGATAAGTGTTCATGGAGAGGGACTTTTTGGGAATGAATGAGAAGGAAACTATGGTCTTTGTGAAGGAAGAGGTGAAGTCCAGCTCCAAGGACTTAGGTTTGATCTTTCCATCTGTATTTTCTATGTGGGTTTTTTGTTTTTGTTGTTTAATGGTCTAAAGCTGTTGTTTTGGTTTTTTTGGATGTTTTGTTTACGTGGGTACTTTTGGATTTGTGTTATTGATTAAATTTTAAGGTAAAGATTTGATCTTTTGAGGTACGCAAACCTTAATAAGAATTGATTTGGGTTCATGTGATAATTGGATTTTTTTTCCATATATGGAATACAATCATTTCATCCCTTTCAGTGCTTTATATGTACCCTTTGTTGTGGTTTTTGAATAGTCTGTTAATTTGTCTGTGAGGACCACCACTCATAAATTTCAATTGGTTCTGTTTCAATATGAGTACAAACAAAACTCTGATGGGTTGATTTAGCTCTACTAATATGTTAATCATCCAAAACTTTAAATTGATCTGAATTTAAATATGTTAATCTTTGTTTTAGCCTTCTCTGGGGGTTCAACACTGCAGTGGCCATCCACAAACAAGTTCTCCACACTTCAACAAATCATGTCTTTCAAGGCATCCCAAGAGGAGAGGCCGAAGAAGCTCTTCTTCGATCACCTCTCCTCATCTGCGTTTCACCCCACATCACCACAGGTTCTCTACACTCTACACTCAATACAATCTGATATTCGAATCTTGAATCCGTAGAATCATCGCTCACTCGTTCATCGTGTTCTGTTTTTTACAGAGGAATTTCAATCTCAATAACATCCCGGGCATCCATCACGCAATCCCATCGTACGTCGAATCCCATCCTTATCACAGAATCCATGCCCCTTCAATGTCGAACGGTCACAATTCGACAATGGGTGGTCAATTGAAGCCACAACAGCCCTTCGGAGGCGTCGCCCCTGTTTCAGGGAGGTATAACATGTGTTTCTAAACTCGACAAATTTGGCGAACCAATCATGGTTTTCTAAGCAAGTTTGTTAATTCTAAATACTTTTAGGAATGCATTGAAGCCTCCACCGGCAGCGGTGGCACAGCTGACGATATTTTACAATGGCGCGGTGAATGTGTATGACAACATCCCACCTGAGAAGGTATTGTCAATAGAATTACAGTCCTACGTTTGTCTCAATTTCGGATGTTGACATTTTCCCTTTGAAATCTCAGGCTCAGGCAATCATGTTCATGGCGAGAAACGGTTCTTCTCCTCAATCGATGCCCGCAAATGCAGCGAATCCTAGAGCGCAAGTGCCACAATTGCCTAATAAGGTGGTGATGGGGGTTGATCCATGCTCCACGCTTTCTAGCCCAATCTCCGCTGCCTCCCACTCGGGCGGAGGAGGAACTCAATCAGCTACCGGGTCGAATGGTGTCGATGAAATGGCGGCATCCAAGGTTATGAATAATGTCGCACCTGCGAGCCAACTTGAGCAACCCTCAAACCTCATGCCTAGAGGTATTTCAAGTTTGAAAAATAACTTTTCACCTAATTCAGCCTTTAAAATCGGCTTTTCAGCAAGTAAACTTATGTTAGATTGCTGAAAAACTGCTTTTTTTCATTACTAAAAGTTGGTTTAGGTTTCTTTAAAAGCTAAGGGCATGATTTGGAAACAAATTTGGATTAAGAATAATTCTTACATAAGCAATATATCCAAAATTCATTTCCAAATGCTACCTAAAGTTTCACGTTACTTGTTATCATCATGAAAAACCTTTGATTGAATGAATTTTGTGATTGCATAGCTGTGCCTCAGGCGCGCAACGCTTCTTTGGCTCGATTCCTTGAGAAGCGCAAGGAGAGGTATTTGATGTCACTCACCATCTTGTATTTCCTTTGTATTCAGTTAATATAATTTGTATGGATACATAGCACAACATGTAATCTTTATTGTTGAATTGATAGATTAATCAACATTGTTATGGGGGGGGTTGTTTCACAGGGTGACCAAATCTGCCATGCCATATCCGGCCACCAAGAAATCAAACGAAGGGACCCTCTCCATTGAAACGTCGTCGGACGCCCTATATCTCTAATTCGAGCAGCATCGAGCATTCGTGGTATCTGAGCAAACCCTAGTCTTTAAACAAGTTGGAGTTATGACCACCATCTTCTTTTTCGTAATTTTCTTATATGATGATAATTTTAGTTTATGATTCATTATGAGATCCTTGGTTTTTTAGCAGGTGAAAGCTTCATGTGTACTGTGCATTGGAGAGCTTTTCAATACCCACTCATTCCAAACATTTTGTATGAATTATTATTTTATTTTATTTTATTTTATTTTTTTTTGGGGGGGGGGGGGGGGGGGGCGCAAATAATACAGGTTATGCATCTTATATATATTTATTGATATATAGATATTCAAATCTAGCTCATGTTTTCTGTATTCTAGTCTGTGTGACCCCACTTGTTTTCAAATAGTGGGAGTGGTTGCTTCGTGTTCAAACATTGTGGAAAAAGAAAGTATGATAACCAGACTACGCCAAAAGAGAGTATTTGCTGTATGCGTTAAACAAATTTATGGCATGAGAACAAAAGTTGTACATATTCTTAAAATTATTTTAATTAATTTTGATTTGTTAGAAGTTAATAGAACAGCAGCTGCTAAATCATGTCATTCAAGCAAGTATGGTGATCTTGGTTTATGGGTTTGAATAAGAATGAGAAGACCCTTACAAAATTGTTATAGTATTTATTAAGTATAATTAATTGATTGCTTTTGTTGTCGGGAATCAATCATTATATTTCCTATAATAAAACTTGAATTATTGTCTATTGATGCCTACTTTTTATTTTAGGGTTTTGTTAATGAGTGCCATCAAGACAATGGTTAACCCAATTCAACAAATTAATTATGATATATAATTAACAAAAATGAAAAAAGATTTAAATACCAACAACACCCTTAATAAATTCATCACATTTTTTTCTTCTTTCCTCCCACACCCAATTTTTCCTTTCTTACACAATGTTTTAAAAAAAATGTTACAAGCATAAATAAGATATTTTCAAGAAAAATGTTAGATATTTTCAAGAAAAATGTTCTATTTATGTAAAAAAATATGTATACCAAACAATTGAATAATATTTTTTTAATGTAAATTTAATTTTTTATATATTATTTATGAGTAAATAGGGTATAGGAGGGAAGAAGAAAAAAATATTGGAGGGAAAAAATAGGGTACGGGAGGGAAGAAGAAAAAAGATGGTGAATTTATTAAGGGTGTTGTTGGTATTTTAAAAAAATTTATTTTTTTATACTCATATCATAATTAATTTATTAGGTTATTTAAAAAATTAATAATAAATATGGGTTAATCAGTAGTGCCCTGACACTCGGTAACAAAAAAAAAAAAACTCTTTATTTTTTTATACAAACAGTTGAAAATCACGAAAAAGGATATTTAAAACCCCACTCGTTCATATGTTTGATGTCTCTCAAGCATGAAAACGAGGGAGGCCTTATCTTCAAAGCACCTCAGCCAAAACAGGGTCAACGTGCGGCTGACATTTTTTTCGTATATAATATATAAATATATAATCAATAAAATAAAAAAACAAAATATATATAGCAAACAAAATATTTATGGCTTTTCTTTGATGGGAAATAATGTCACCTCTCTCCCCTCCCAATCCCAAGTCCTCTTCCTTGGACTTTTCCAATAGCTCAACATCAAGGTTTTCTGTCTGATTTTAATCATTAAATTAAGTTTCAATAACTTCAATTGCCAACATAATTTTTTTTAATCACATTAGTTTTGTCTTGTCCCGGGAATCTTGAAGGAGATAACTTGTAGTTAAAGAATTTCAGTTTAAGTATTCTAGAATATTTTTTTTGTATAGGTATAGTAACTCCTTACTGGTATAATAAAATAAATTCAATATATCAAATACTGGTATACTTATCTTTCTAGTGAACCATTTCAAGTATAAAATTTTTATTTTTAACATAAATATAATATATTATAATAATACTCCAATAAATAGCTTATCAATCCAAATGTATATATATTTTCCTAGAATCAGCTGATGAGCTAAGTGAGTCACTTGTATGTACTCTGATTCATATCAATAATATCCAAATCAGATAAGTATCTAATTTAATTTACAGAAAATGTCACTTTCATATATTTAAAAATGAATAAAGACGTGATAATGACATAGGAGAAGAAAGAAAAAAACATATTAGATTTTTTTTTTTGGGAGAATATGAATCACGTTCCTTTGGTCCAATCAAACAGAATCGCTTTCAGATTTTGTAGAGGCTCAGCATCTTATTTATTTTTAAAAAATTATGTCAGATTATTATTATTATTATTTGAGGAAACTGTGATTTATGTTATATAGACTAACTATATGTAAAAAAAAAACAGATGTAGTGCACCTATAAACCTGTACATATAATGTTACATGCACTGTCAAATACAATCCCAAATGCAGTACTTTTTTTAATTGTTACTGTAAATTTGTCACCCACTTGGGAGTCTTGTTCATCAATGGCATGGTAAAAATATGGTGAAGATCACTTGGGAGTCTCAAAGAGCGGTTTACCTAGTCCAACTTAAAAATGGATTGACTACCTGGTATTGATGAAGTAATTAGATCTTCACATAAATTATTTATAACAAATTAATGCATAACTCACCATTTTTTTAGAATTATTATAACAAACTTACTATTTTTACACAATTTCACTTAAGATTACAATTAGTATTTAAAAGAAAATTACACTTTATTAAATGACAACCAAATTAATTAAGTTTATGAGTATTGCAATATCCTAATTATACTTGACAAAAAAAATCTTAAACGGTTAACAAAAATGCCTTAAAGGCAATGGAGACTTGGAAATAAAGGAAAGAGCGTTGTTATACATAATCCTCAATAAAGTTCCGCCAACAATCCTATATATCTCGATAGTTGTTTCACGAGTTATATACATCATTAATTGTTTTTCTTCATTTTTTCAATATATAAGTTCATACAATCCGTTGGAATATATGTATTTTACTTTTAAAAAAATTGTAAATGGAGTTGTATCTAACATTTTTTAAAGGAAAATAATAATCCAAGTGGGGAGATTTTTTTTTTTTTTTGCATTACAAAACTCTAAGTACAAAGATATACAAAGATATCCAAATTTATCTAAAGTCTGGTAACCTCATTTTACTCATCCATGTTTATCAAAATTCAGAATACTATTTATACATTATATATAATAAAGAGAAATATGGGGCTCTAATAAAACATGCTTTCCTCACCACCATCATCTATCTATTTATATTTATATAAAATGAAACATATCATTATCAATCATAAATAATTAATATGAAAGTGTTGCAGCTCTGAATTGGTTGTTCATGCATTGCTCCACATGCAATGAAAACAACAAAAAAAACTTTGGCCTGATATTTTACATGGCCAAAATTAAAAGACAAAGTGTAGCAGTGTTTGGTGTGTTTGGTATATTTGCAGATTGACAAGCTTTTGCTGGGGACTACAGCTTTCAATGCACTCTTGCATTATCTTGTGAGAAGGTATTTTTTTTTATTCCAAAGTTTCAAGTGGTACAGTGTCTCGGTGTGCTTATGTCCTCTCTTCACAATGATCATCTTTGTCAGATGCCATTGCAACTTTATAACATAGTTAGAAAAATGTTATACCCAGCTACTCTTACTATCATTTTTGTACATTGAAGATGTTATGAAGTTTTTACTAAAAGTGGCAAGTCCACCGAGTTAATATTTTTTAGAAAAAAACATGTTACGAAGTTTTTTTAAATATATAAATTTATTTAATAAAGCACATATATACTTTTATAAAAAAAATAAAGTGCATCCATCCTCTTGAAAAATGACTGATATTCAAAAGGATCCCTCAAGTATCAGTGTATAAAAAAAAACTCTTGACTTTTGCATTGATTAAACAAATTACCCAATTGCTCAAATTTCCATCACTTTATAAGGAATATACCCAGAATCTTTCATCCACTTAATGTAAATAAAATATATATATAAAAAAATTCCTATTTTTTGTCAAATATTCAAAAAGACAACAACAAAAAAAAAAAGATAAAATTGTCCTCCTCACAAAAATCGATCGAGATCTCTTCTTCAACCTCCCAAATGTCCATTTTTTTTTTTTTACCATTGAGAGAGATTTGGGACTTTACATACATCTTCCATTTATCTTCTTCACATTTATTCAAATCAAAGTTCTCATTTTTTTATTTCAATCTTATTATCTGAACTTTTTTTTTTCATTTGCACTTATTGTGAATGGGATGCTTCAGGCAAGCGGGTTGGGGGGGGGGGGGGGGGGAGGGCGATTGGAGGGTTCGGTCGACAGGGGGCAATAGGGCTAGGGCAAGGAGGGTTCGGTCAATGGAGGCACACAAAAAATAGAGAAGAATGAAGGTGAAAAAGGATTAGGATTAGATTAAGTTATTTTAAGTTTATGGATAGGGTGGTAATTTGATAATGTTATGTTATTTTAACCTAGCTACATGTTATCAACGGTTACTGCATGAGTTTTTTTATATTCAAGAATAAATGTGAAGGGTTTTTTTATATATATACTGAGAACTGAGATGTTTTTTAAATATCAGTTACTTTTTGGGGAGGGTTGATGCATTTTTTTCATTTCTTTAATAGAGTGTGTGTGTGTGTGTGTGTGTATATATATATATATATATATATATATATATATATATATATATATATATATGGTCGATTACATGCGGTGAACGGCAGGTGCGACAGCGATTACGGGCCGTCGATTACAAGTCAATCGCATCCGACGGTCGGATGCGATTCACATCAACCGTCGGATGCGATGACCCGTGATCGAACAGTCCATGTCGCGACTGGACCCGCCGTTCGCCACATCTAATCACTTCACTATATATGTGTGTGTGTTTTTTGAATACCATAAGAATAACTTAAGTATATATACTCAAGGAACTTTATATTATAGGTTAGGCTGTCATAGTCATGATGTGGGTAGTTTTTTTTTTTTGGTATTAATGATGTGGGTAGTTGTGCATGCCCTCGTTTAACTCGTTTTTACCAAATTGAATATAATTGGTGAACCGCAAAAGACAGTTTCCCCACCTAATTTTGAACTTAATGTATATCCACACTAGTGTGTATAGATTTTATGACTGTACATTATCGACTGTTGAAGGATTTTGTTTTGGTTTGTTTGAAAAGCACACATTTTCAAGCACAAAGTCCAGAAGGTGGGCCAATAATATTTCTTGTTTGGTCCCCATGTTCTTAGGCTTAATAAAGTATATTTTTGAAAAGAAAAAAAAAAAGGATGAATGGTTCAAATGCTCTTTAATAAAAGGTCTAATCTTTTTTCTACTTTTAGACTTTTTTTATTTTTATTTACTTCTAAAATCTAGTCCTATTTTTTTGTCCCTAAATTTTACCTTACAAACAGAGTTATAAAAATATAAAAATATAATGTGATATATACATAAATTATACAAATGGTTGAAGATATAATGTGATATATACATAAATTATACTATCATCTATAAGTGCATTCAACGTACGCAAAATTGTTATAGATACAATACTAAAATTTCATTAAAATAGATACATCAATTGTTTGAATTATGATGTTTTTTTCATATCTTAATAATCAATTGTTGTCTCCCCCTTAATTCTCTTCATGTCCTCTTGGGTAAAATTTAACCCACTGAAAGATCATGAAACTAGACATTCAATGTACTTCATAACGAAAAACTTTATATATGTTGAATACCATACGAATAACTTAAGTATATCTACTCAAATAACTTTATCCACGTTTGGAACGGAGATATGATTTATGACAAAGTATACATTTATCCAAGCATAAGTGAGTATAAATAAGGATAAAATGATTTTGTGTTTGATTGTGTTTTGAATTATTCTCATTGGTAAACGTAAGAATAAATATTTTGTTGTTTGAATAAAATGTGAATAAAATATGGATAAAGATTTAAAAAGGTAAAAAAATAATGATAGTTGATTTGACATGCGATTTATAAAAGGTGATGACGGTTAATTTGACAGTGAGACCATATATTCTTTGAGTGAAATAACCTAGGGGTTGATTGGAATCCATATATCACTTTATAAAAGTTTATTCTAGCATACTTTATCAGAGGTTATCCAGGGCAAACAAACACATCAAAATTCTTTTCGATGTTATCTAAGGACTTATACCCAAAACAAACGGGGCCTATATATATTATCCTCCCATGTGAGGTGTGAAATTGGGTTATTCGCTCCTGATAACTATACTAAGATAGATAACAATACAGGCTAAATAAGTAATTTTTTGTTTGGTTGTCTTTTCTGTTATTCTAATTAGGAAACGTAAAAATAATTTTTTTATTGTTTGGTTCACCTTGGATAAAGTGATGATAAATGGTTGATAAAGGATAAATAAGAGTTTATGACTTTTTAAATGACAACTATACCCTCTGAGGATAGTGTGAGAGATATATGATTGATTTAATAGATGTGACAGTTTTTAGAATCTGTGTGAGACTGTTAAGTGAGATAAATTTTTTAAAATGACAGAGAAGGGTATTTTTATCCATTGGCATAGATAAGCCCCTTGATAAGTAATTCCAACATTGTCTTATAATAGCTATTATGCCTTATCGATGTTTATTCTATCAAAACAAACAATTTTTTTGAGGTATTCTCATATATTCTTCATTATTTTTGCCTCATGTTACCTAATTATGAACTTAATGTATATCCACATTAGTGTGTATAGATTTTTTGACTGTGAAGGTTTTTGTTTTGGTTTGTTTGAAAAGCAACACAGTCCAGAAGGTGGGCCAATCATATATATTTTTTGGTCCCCATGTTCTTAGGCATAATAAAGTATATTTTTGAAAGGAATTTTTTTTCCCCAAGATCTATTATGTCTTTGAACAAGCTCCTTTTTCACTGTTTTTGGAGAACCTTTTTTCCTATGAATTTTAGTACAAATATAATCTTGTTATATTTAAAAAATAATCTCAAAATGATAATGTTAGGGACAATACTATGTGTTGCCCTACACAGACTATCTATTATATTGTGAATTTTTTAAAATGTACATTTATACAATGATATATACATATATATATATATATATATTCTAAAAAATATTTATACCTAACAAACATATATGATATATATATATATATATATGAAAATGATTGCGTGCGGCGAACGGCAGGTGCGGCCGCGACGTGGGCCGTTCGATCGCGGGTCCATCGCATCCAACGGTCGAGATGAATCGCCCCCGACCGTCCGATGCGATGGACCCGTGATCGACGGCCCGTGATCGCTGCCGCACCTGCCGTTCGCCGCACGTAATCACGTCCCTATATATATATATATATATATATATATATATATATTCTAAAAAATATTTATACCTAACAAACATATACCCACCAATCAAAAAAAAAAAAACCAATAAAAAAAAACAAGCATGTACCTTATTCCGAGAACATACATATAAATTGCTAGTGAAATGAAAATGTATCCGAGTGACAATAATGCCATCTAAGAAAGAATGGAGAGAGAAATGTTAGGGACAAATATACAAAAGTTGGCCTGTTATAAAATTTTCCCTGAAAACAGTACTGGAATGGAATAAAGGCCTGAAAAAATTGATATACAGCTGTACCAAGGACAGATGGGAGAATCAATTTATCACATGAGGAGACCTAACTAGTACTGGGTTTTTGGGCCTTTGTTTCATATCAACATCATCATCAATTATAAAGCTATTTAGTGATGTAAATCTTAAGCAATAAATCTGGCTTCAAAAGTCATTTTTCCTTTTTTTTTTTAATCTACATCACTATATGTGTGCAATGCGTGCAGTATACACATTTTCATTTTTATAAAAGATACGATATGCCCAGCTTTTTGTGCAGCTCCATATACGGTCTACACCAATTTTTTATATTAAAATCATACTCTCTTCTATTGAATTTGTACTGTTAATTAAATGATGTATATACAAAAATACAATAATATATTTTTTCATTTTGAAAAATAATTTTTTTTATGCCATACCCATTGCAATGATAGCATCTGCGCTATTATAGTGTATAAGACAACAAATAGGATTACAAAATGAACTGAGTGTATAAATGCCCTTTTTAAAAATATAGTATGACTTGTACAGTGAGATATATATTTCAACTGATTGTGTGAAACTAATAAATGTGAAAAAGAAGTGAGATATATAATAGGTCAGCCATATGTGGAGAACATGTATGATGTGTAACAACGCTGATGTAAAATGTTGAAAATTGGAGCAAAATTGTGAATAGTAAAGTTATTGATATACACAAAACTTGTATATGTACAATCATGCGTGTAATCCCATTTTTCTAATAAGATATATGTATTGTCATATGAAACATTTATTTTTTCATTAACAGATATATAATTTATTAATGTATATTATTTATTTTTCTAAGTCATTCTGTCTCCTTTTATCGCTTGTCTATTTTGAATTTCAAAATTAAGGCGCGTCTATCCCTATCAAACATTTTTTTATCCATATTCCAACCAATCGGAAAAAAAAATCGGTGTTTTTTTCTTTTCCCACGATTGATCAAACTTGGTCGCCATTTTAATTTTTGGATGACCGAACTTGGTCGTCATTTCATATTTTGAATGAACTAACTTGGTCGTCATTTCAGGTTTCGGGCGACCAAATCTGGTTCAACAGAATTTGTAATAAAGTTTATAATTTTTTTTTCTTAAAAACTTCATCCTATAATGTGTATCATCTTTGGATCCTTCATGCCACTCAAAGTCTGGAGTTGTAATGTAGAGAAAATCAATTATTATTTTTAAATGTAGAATATAAGAACAATTATTTTTACATAAGTGACAAATAAATTTTCAAAAGCTAAATATAAATGTGTTTGTATCAACTAGTAGGTTTTTTTTTTCAAACAAAGAATCCGCTTAACTACGAATTCAAACAAAACTTAAAAATGATATATATTTGTCTAATACGATATTTTTTTTATAAAAATTTGAATTAATTGAAAGTATACCTATGTATATTTTTTTCAGTCTCTCGCTGTTGTTTGGATAAAAGAATAAATGTATAATATGATGGATAAACCCAAAAATTGATTTGTTTACAAAGGATAAGTACTAATTACAGTCGTCTAAAACCTGCAATGGTGACCAATTTCGATTGCTCAAAATCTAAAATGGCGATAAAGTTTGAACGATTTGAATTGGTGGGAACAACCACACACTAATTTTTTTTTATGGTGGGTTAAAATAATCCATTTATACATATAATATTTGTGTGTACCCTATTAAATAAAGGCTTAATTGTCGAAATGCCCCTGGACCGACCCCCTCGTTTTTTCTATACCCCTGGACTTTTTGAAAAAAAAATTTTACCTCTGCAGAGCAGTCCTATTTTTTTTTTGCCCTTGCAGAGCAGTCCTATGGAGGGGCCTCATCTCTCCCTCCAATATCTGACCCAAGCTCCGACCGCCGTGACGTCTTCACCTCCTTCAACCATCCTAGAATCCAACTCACAAGTAATCAATAAACCAATTCCTCTCTTTATGTGTTTGCCCCTATCAATAAAAAAGGGAGGACTTTTGCCTACATCTGTGTTGGATTTGTAAAATAATATAAGAGTGAATGAGGGTTTTTATTTTTGAGGATTCTCTTTTTGGATTTTTTGGCACTTTTAAGATTTGAGTACATGTAGAAAAGATTTAAACAGTATTTTAGAAGTAATAGATTTCATAGTTATGACGGCACCACGTTGTCACCATCTCTATTGAGGGTTTGCCGAAAGTAACTAGTATACATTTTGTGATTGGTTATAAATTTTTTGTAAATAGTCATTTATATATATATAAATTGACATTACAATACTGTAATTGATCATTATATTTTTGTAAATTTCTTTGATTGCTAAGTACATGAATCAATAAGTATTTCTATGAAAATATTATAGTTGTTGACATTTATATGCTTCCTTTTATTTCACTTTTAAGATTTGTGTATGTGTAGAAAAGACTTAGATGGTATTTTAAAAATAATGGATTCGACGGTTATAACAATGCCTTGCTGCTGCCTCTATTGAGAGCCTGTTGGAAATAATTGGTATACATTTTGTAATTGTTTACAAACATTTTTGTAATTGGTCAATTATATATATGTAAATCGATATTAAATTATTGTAATTGGTTATTATACTTTTATAGAGTTATACAACATATCTTAGTTTAATATTTTGTAATTGGTTATGTAATGTTGTAGTTTCTTTGATTGCTAAGCACATAGATCATGAAAAATTTCTATGAAAATAATACAGTCGTTGATATTTATAAGTTCCATTTATTTTTATTTTTTTTGCACTTTTAAGGTTTTAGATGATATTTTAGAAAGGAATCAATGGTTACAACTGCGCCTCGCCACTACCTATGTTGAGGGTCTGCTAGAAGCAACTAGTATATATTATGTAATTGTTTATAAAGTTTTTGTCATTTGTCATTTATATATCTGTAAATTGATATTATATTCTAGTAATTGATCATTACATTTCTATGAGTTTATTTGTCAATCCTTAGTTTAATTTTATTGGTAGTGTAAACATGTTATTACTAATATTGTTTATATTGTTAAATGAAAATTTATTTAGGTGTTTAACTGATTGTTGCATCTTTAATGTAGATTGACCAATGCGTTCTTCCTTATGAAGTATGTTAAATGCCTAGTTCGAAGGCTTCTCAGCGAGTTCAATTTCATTCAGGAGGACATGAAAGGATCAAGGGGGACATCAACTAATTTAATTAGGATATGCAAACAATGTCATAATTCAAAGAGTTGATGTATTTATTTTAATAACATTTTGAGAATGTATCTATAATCATTTTATATTTAATCATTTTTTTATGCATTTATAGATGATAATTACATGTCTTACAGTTCATGAATTTTTTTTTTTTTGCTTGGTCAAAGGAGATTTTGGAGGGTGCAACACGAGGACTTCCCAGGAGGTCACCTATCCTAGTACTACTCTTGCCCAAACACGCTTAACTTCGGAGTTCATGAATTTATTGTAATGATAATGAGAATATATCTAAAGCAATTTTGTATTTAAACATCTTTATGTACGTTAAATGCTGTCTGTAAGTAACTATTAAATATCTGTAATTATGTGTATAATTTCTGTATGCATTATATTATATTTATGTACATCTGTAACTCTATCTGTAAATGGTAGATTAAGTATTATAAAAAGTTAGGGATAAAAAAAAATTAGAACAACATTGTAGGGGTAAAAAAAAAATTCAAAAAGTTCAAAGGTACAAAAAAAAATGAGAGGGTCGATCCAGGACATTTCAACAATTTATCCTTAAATAAAATGCCTTCCGAGAAGCTCTTACACTATTATCCATCTCCGCATATTGTTATACATATATGTACGTTGATAAATAAACTGGACAATAGATGCCTTCTGACATGCTCGTACATTGTTTTCCATCCCTGTTCTTTGTTATTTAATGCATATTTTATGGAAAAAAAAATGCACATACCGACTGTATTGTACTGAAGGATTTGAAGAAAAAAAAATTGCTAACTTGTGAGTGTTTTTACATGTTAAAAAATCGAGATAAAAAAGAAGTGATTAAAAAATATTTAAAACTAATTTTCTCTTATTTATTTATTTATTGTGATACATATATCTTTTCACAGTAGACATTCATTCCTGTGATCGCTTTTGTGATAGTCAATATTATATATATATATATATATATATATATATATATATATATATATATATATTATATTTTTGTAAACATTTAACACAGCGTGAAACGGATAAAAAGATGCAACTAGTGTTAAGATCCCATAAGCTCCTTGAATCCACAAGGAAGAAAAACCTAAAAAGAAGATATTTTATTAATTGATCAAAAGTTGTCCATTACAAAATATAAAGGCCACAAACATAAAATACATAGTCATAATGTGAATTATGACTCTACTAAAAATAGTAAAAACACAATTACAATGATAATTATCAAAATCTAATAAAATAAAATATAAGATCCTAAAAATCCTAAATTCCTAAATAAAATCTCATCAAAATTTATTTTGATAACATATTTGAAATCAAATATTCTGTCATGTCTGCATGGCAGAATATCAGTTTATTTCTTCTGTCGCCAGTGTCTGCATTTTCGTGCAATGGTTAGGGAGCCAATGCTTTTTTTGCTAATTATATCAGTTTAATGGTCATATGATGTTTATTTTCCTTTTTCTGCTGGTTCTTTTGAATCTGTCTTACATCTCAAGACAGAATATTTCTTTCCAAATCTGTCATACATCAACATTAATGATTCTCAGGCCCCATCACAGCCCCATGATGTGGGAATATAACATTGTCTGTTATACCTTCTGATTGATAACCACTTCTAAACAAGGAAAATGGTTTTGATTTATTCCTAGGATTGTGGAGATTTTATTAATCACTGTATATCTTCTTCATTGCATCGTATAAAATCATTAATCCCTATTTTATGTAGGTAGCAGTAACCTAATAATTTACGATGAACATATTCGAAGCAGTTCCGAAATTTTAATCTCGAGAAGTTTGAAAAACTGATTTGTTCTTTATCGAGTTGAATCTCCAACAATGTCTTTTGAATCAAGTTTGCCTTTTTTTTTTTTATAATTTTTTGATCTTTTTGAATGAAAGTCACATCGAATTTGAAATTAAATTTTTGATGATCAAATATTCAATCTATGTTATATGTTTCAATTTAGAAAGAGAATTTTTTTTATATGTTTTGATCACTATTGCACACTTTTTTTTATATTTGTTTGGTTATAATTTCATAAATGTAACTTTTGATATTGTTACATTTAATTGTTAATGGTCGTGTGATGTTTATATCAGACCCCCAAACTTGGATACTCATTTATACAATTTTGTGACATTCATTAATGTAACCCTCTGAAATGTAACATTATCTCATGTTGTGCATTTCTTTCAACAATGCAAATAGAAATGACGTATAAATATAACAGTGAAATACATATTTTTGCAGGGTATTCTGATACATTTTCTTTGGAAGGCAATGCACTAGAAATTAAAATAGATGATTTCAAAGAGTAAATGTAACTATTTAACATTTAGGTAAATGTAATTGTTTGTTCATCTATGTAAATGTATCGATTTTTATATAAATGTAATAAATAGTTGTGAGAGATATAAACATTTAAGAAATGTATTTGTAACTACCAATATAAAATGTAACTGCTTCATATGTTAACTATATGTGTTTTTTATTTAAATTTGAAAACAATAAAAACCTAGAGAAAATGGGACATTTGAAGGATTTTGATGAAAACAATTTAGGTAATTTTTGGTGTAATCTAGGTTCAATTATAATTTAGGTAATGATTTCAAAATTTGAAGTAGGTAAATGGATTTTAAGATTTAAAGAGTCATAATTGAAAATAGAGAAAATGAGGGGATTTGGGTTAATGAGACAAATTTTAATGAATGACAAATTTGTATTTTTCCATTTTATTATTTTTTGAAAAAAATCAACAAACCAACCAATAAGATGATGACAACTTATAGGGCTTGTGAATGTGGCTTATATTGTGGCGCGTGAGTATCATGACTGTTTTGTAAATGAGTGCTCCCCTTCATAAAGAAGGAAGTTGCTACTTGCTAGTCAACTAATCAAAATTTGATTCACATAATACTCGATATATTTTGTTTTCACTAGTTAAATACACGCGCAAATGCGCGTGTTTAAAAATTATTGTAAGCCAAATAAATGAAACCAAGTGATATTACAATTTCATCACAAAATCAATCAGAAAAAAGAAGAAAAAATTTCAAATTCAAAAGCACAATTTCCTTAATCAAGAAATCAATATAACCAGAGTCACACAACCCATCCAAAAAGAAAATCCAGTCAATAACAACAACAACCTGATAAATAGAGATCAAATAACCAAACCTGACAAATATAAAACTTGGGCTTCTGTGAAAAGGACCAACCTTCTAAAAAAATAAAAAATAAACAATATAATCAATAAAAAAATACCATAATAAAAAGTACTTATTTTCACATTCAAAGAAATAGTGATATGTATAGATTTATAATCAATTCAGAAATAAAAGACAGAACAAATTTTAAATTCAAAAGCAAAATTTTCATTAATAACTTTATGGGTTGAAATTGGTCCAATTCCTTTTGTAATTTTGTCTATAACACTCTTATATAGTGTTACTATGAGGATAAAGAATTCAGTCAATTTTTGTTCTCTTGTGAGCTCTAATATCTCATGTTTTGAGATGAGGGGCCTGATTAGAAATCTAGAAATCTGGATTAGGATCGGTAAACAACATAGATAGGGTCTAATTGTGAAACTGGAAGAATCTGCGACCGATATGAAAATAGGCCCGCTAAAAGAGAAAATTGGTTGAGTTTTGTTAGGGACCTGGGTATAAACAAATAGGGATTGGATTGTGAAACCAGTAGAATCAGGGGTCGTTCTTTAAATAGACCAGAAAATGGACAACATGGCCGTTTTTGTCAGGGACCTATTTGTAATAGAGATATGGGCCTTTTTGTGAAATGGATAGAACCTGAGGGCTGATTTGTAAAGAGCCCACAAGAGGACAAAAATTGACCGAATTTGTCCCCATTATCACCCTTTATAGAGTGTTATAGATAATAACATTGGTCTAATAAAATACATTTTTATAAATAAAATATATTGAAATGAAATGAATACGTATTTTTTTATATTTTTATAAATTTTTATAATCTAGTATATTTATATTGGTAGAGGGAAGTGGAGATCATGGGGTTCACCTCGCATCCCACCAAAGTCAATCCATGGTCCAGGCCCTCTCAACTCAGCCCATTTAGATCCGGCCCATACCAGGGTACTTCCACCCTTCCTCTTCACTCTTCCGCTTCGAATATACGTCAGAAAAAACCTCACTTCAGAGAGAGAGAGAGAGAGAGAGAGAAGAGAGAGAGAGAGAGAGAGAAGCAATGGACGCGGGAAAGGTAGCACAGCTGAGGCTCTTTGTAGAGGAGATCAAATCCAACCCTTCGATCCTCAACGATCCCTCTCTCGTCTTCTTCAAGGACTACCTCGAAAGGTCCCCTCTTTGTTCTTTCCCCTTCTTTTGGTTGGTGATTCGTTATCTAATTGGGTCGAATCTCTGTTTTGTTTGCTATTTTTTCAGTCTTGGCGCCCGATTTCCAAGAAACCCAGAATCGGTGAGTAATTTTTTAATTTTTAATTTATTTTTAGTGGGTATTATATTTGGTGATTGTGTTTTATTGGACTGTAGAAATTGCATTAATTTGTTGTGGAATTCATGACCTGGACATATAAAAGGAGGGGATGTCAAATTGTCAATGCTGTCTTGTCTAATAGTGTGTGTTTGGGAATTCAATCATATATATATATATGGACATGAGTAGGTGTGGCTATGCGGCAGGTGCGAACCACGTATATACATCAT
Source organism: Acorus calamus (assembly GCA_030737845.1). Taxonomy (NCBI): domain Eukaryota; kingdom Viridiplantae; phylum Streptophyta; class Magnoliopsida; order Acorales; family Acoraceae; genus Acorus; species Acorus calamus. Next base: position 30,097,430 of record CM060869.1, on the reverse strand, counting down.
ATATCGAGGCATATGCGTTGATAAAGATAGTATATCATATCATTGAAACATATACCTCATTGAAACTTATCAAGGTATATACTTTCTTTATCAACGCATATACCACGATAAATGATGTATATATATCCCTTATCAAGGTATATACATAGATAAAGAAAGCATATCAACTTATTAGAGCATATACTTCATTGAGCTATATGCTTTCTTTATCGACACACATACACATTTAATGAGTGTATATGCGTGGTTCGCACGGACTACACGGACCACATATTATCATTTTACTATAATTATATGTAATGCACAATGTATAACATAGGGAAGGAAAAGGGGAAAAATCGAATTAATCGATTTAAACTGTATGTAATCCTTGCTTAACTACTGGGTAGTTACTGAATCCTCACTTAATCCATGCACAATTTGCAAACCACAGAAGGATCGAATGTCCGATGGCAGTGATGATGTAATGGCAGACCAGGGGACTGAAGCTGATGATATTGATGATGAAATTGTTGAATCAGATGTTGAGTTGGATGGTGAAGTCGTGGAACCTGATAATGATCCTCCCCAAAAGGTTTGGTGTTGAAAATATTGAAAATGGTTACAATTAAGTCTGTTTTGATGCTGTTATTAGTTGCAAATGTGAAATTAACTTCATTCATCTTTTTGTCGCTCTTGATTTAGATGGGCGATCCTTCAGTTGAGATTTCTGAAGAAAACCAGGAGACTGCTCAAACTTACAAAGCAAAAGCATTACATGCAATTTCTGAAGGCAGGCTGAATTTATACTTTGGAAACAATGAGTTCATTTCATTCAACTACCTGAGCTTAAAATATATGACGCAGAAACTTGTTCATATGTATATTAGGTGAGCTGAATGAGGCCATTGATCATCTAACTGAAGCTATTATGTTGAATCCATCTTCAGCAATCCTATATGCTACTAGAGGTAAAGTTCTTCTTCTTTTTCTTCTCCTTGTTTTTTTGGATAGATAAATGCTGGGACTGAAACCCATGACCTCTTAGTTTCAAAATATCTTGTCAACCACCAAGTTACAAGTCCAATCCCTGTAGCTGGTCAGTCACAATTGATTGTGCTGTATGAAAACTTCACTTATCTTCAATTCAGATGGTTTATGCATATTATTTGAGTGCTGAAATTTTCTGTTATGTAGCCCATGCTTTCGTAAAAATGAATAAGCCAAATGCTGCAATCAGAGATGCAGACCAGGCCTTGAAGGTTTGTTACCTTTTTAGACTTAGCTTCCATAATCTGTCCATAACATACTTCCAAATGCAATTGTTGACCATGTTTTCATTCTAATTTGTATTATGTCAGATTAATTCTGATTTGGCAAAAGGATACAAATATCGAGGCATGGCAAGGGCTACGCTGGGACAATGGGAAGAGGCAGCTAATGATCTTCACATAGCATCAAAATTGGATTATGATGATGAGATTTATTCAATTCTTAAGAAGGTAAAATCATATTTTTTTGTAGGTAGCTTAAGAAAAACTATTGTCATGATAATACAATGAGACTACAGGTTGAACCTAATGCACACAAACTCAAAGAGCACCAGAGAAAATATGAACGCTTGAGGAAAGAACGTGAATTACGGAAAGCTGAACGGTTAAGACAACGCCGCCGAGCTGAAGCCAAGGTTTTTTTTTTTCAATTGTTTTGATGAAATTGATGTCATATATATTACTTCACTTTGCTGCATTTCTTCCTCTGGTGTAGGCTGCATATGAAAGAGAAAAAAGGGGGGAAACCTCACAAAGTAATGCATCGGTATGTTTGCATGCTTTGTAAATTATTTTTATTTCTTTTGTCAACCAGTGTTTCAGTTCAGTAAAGGAAAAGAAGCTGTGAAAAGCCTTATAAAAATAAATTTATTTATTTTCCTCTGCTTCAAAGCAGGATCCTGGCCTGCACGACCCTGACTCGTTGGCTGCACTGAAAGACGGTACGTTCATGCAATCATGTTTTTTAACCTTTGGCTGATTTAACAATGACACATCCTCTAGGATTTCATTTTTTTATATATTTCCACCATGCATATATTTTGACCTGAAAATTGTGGCAGCACTGTTTTAACTTTTGCAAAGTTAGGGCTTCCTTTGCCGCTCTGATTTTCCGAGTTGCAATTGGAGCGAGGGGACTGCCCGACATTAAACCAATGAAAAAAACTTTGCAAAGTTAATCATGATTTTTTCCCCTAACTTTATAAGATGCAAAGTAAATCAAAATATTTAGGAATGGATTGACCCATGATCTTGTGCAGTGAGTGACACACTGATCAGTCATTCAGTCTTATTTTTACCAGATGGACTCATATACAGCTTCCTATACTGTCTTTGAATATTCTGATAGCAGCTGAATAACATATTTACGCTTATGTGGGATTTAGACACACTGCTTTAGTGCTTTGACTTTCTAAAATATCTCTTTTATCCGTATAGAGTTGATTATAGAACTAAGATGAACATATTGCTTCAATCTAGGATACCGGGGGCAATGGATAAATTTAGAGCGAAGTAAAGGGTTTAAAAAGACTTTATGATGAATTAAAAATAAAGTATATTGAGTTGGAGTTAAAATTTATTTTATAATCTTGTATTGGTGAAATTTTATAAAAGCTTACTTCCTAGGAATACCTTGAATATATTGAGTTGGAGTTTAAATTTTATCTTGAACTCTTAGGTCAGTGAAATTTTGAAAAAGCTTTTTCTTGGGAACTCTAGAACAGCTTTGACCCTTCATTTTGTTACTAAAGTTAGAAAACTTTCAGGCAATTGGATTACTTTCAAGGCAATTGAACAAGGTGCAAAACTGATTTAAGTAGTCCAATGTGTGTATGACAATATCAGTGGGATTCGACTGAATTATGAACCATGTGCTCTTTGGATCCGATAGCTACCCTCCATTCACCAAATATAAAGATTATTATATGGAATTAAGATCTGTGATATGGAATTTAATAACAGATTTATTCTCGGATTTGGAGTGAATGGAAGATAAAAATGTTAAATTGAATGACAGGCAAATTGTGATTTTTAGTCTGACAGGGCATCTTAATTGAAGTCCTTCAAGGCAAGTGTTGTAAAAATTTGATTCTAGTTGTCTTGCCTTTTTAGGTCCATTTTGTTTTCTTCTGTCTAAGGTTAGATACCAAATACTAGCATAACCATTTGAGAAGTTCCTTTGTTCAAAGAACACCATCATTGATGCACTGTCATTAATTTGATGCTTATACAACTAATATTTCCTCTACAACTCAAAAAAAATATTCCCCATGTTAAATCATGAAAGCGATTATGCATGTCATAACCATATAAAGAATTTCCTTTTTTGAGTATTAACTCTAATACGTCTCTATGGGCAGGAACTGTCCTCAGCATCCACTCATCAAGCGAATTAGAAACAAAGTTTAATGCTGCCTCAAATCTGTCTCGATTGGCTGTTTTGTACTTCACCGCGACATGGTGTGGTCCGTGTCGCTTCATTGCTCCTCTCTTCAGTAGCTTGGCAGGTAAGTATCCAAAAGTCGTCTTCCTCAAAGTTGATATCGATGAGCTTGGACCTGTCGCCCAGCGTTGGGACGTAAACAGCGTTCCGACCTTTTTCTTTATAAGGAATGGGAAACAAATTGACAAGGTCTTGGGGGCTGATAAGAATGAGCTGGAAAAGAAGCTCGCATTATATGCAGGCAAGTCCTGAGCAGTGTGTGATGCATTATAGTCCATAAATAGTCCCTTTTCATAACTTATATCTCGAGTCAATAAAGAGTCATATCATTCATGTTGTTGTTCCCCTCTAAATGTTATGAACTGATGTTTAGGGTTTTTGTTGTGAGTTGTCGTGCATTCTAATAGAAGAGCGCCTATTCTCAAGAGCCCAAATCAAGAGTTTTTTTCTTGTTAAGAGTTAAAGAGATTTTTTTAAGAGGTGGTCGTACAGGATTGTTCTGAGGGGTACCGACCTTTTTGGAGAATCCCAAGCCGCATATCCATTTGTAGTGACAACAATATTTCAATCACGACAAAAAAAAAAAAAAAGCTCTTCCGCAGTTCGTTAATATCCAAAAATCAAAATGACAGCAAATATGATTTAAGACATTTACGGCTCCCACGTAAATAAGGAGCTGTGCAGCAGCTATAAAATAGGAGTTCCGATAGAATATAGAATAAGGGTATACAAAAAAGAACCAATCCTAAACCTCCTAATATAAGACCATGAACCCAACATTAACATCATTCACTGCTATGTTTTATCAGGATCTGATTAATTATCCGACCAACCCCATTTCATTCTTCTATGCTTCTACCCTTGTCAATTTAGCATACCAAATGATCTTACCGTTCATATCTTCCTCTTTTATAATTGTGAGATACATTTGGATAGACAAACATAAGTTATTTTAGGATATATAACTATTTTAATATATATAAGAAATAATCATTTTAATGATTTGATATGTGGGCCTGATGATATGTGATTTGACACGTGAGTCCATTTTAGATGGGTAAAACAGTTTTAGGGGGTACATGAATACTATATAATACCAGCTTATACCCACCTATTCCAATATAATTATATTTACTTATTCTTTACAAACAAACAGGTTTTGAAGCATATTCACCCTTATTCCACAATATTCCCCACCTATTCCGCTTTCAGAACATAACCACTAAATTTTGTGTTGGTTCAAATTCACTTTCGCTCTAAATATACTATTATCAAATTCACTATTACCATTGTTTATCAAACCCAAGCAGAACAAAAAAAAAAAAAAAAAAAAAAAAAAGGAAAAAAGAAAAAAAGTACTGGATGATCACTTGCGCTCATTCTTGGAGTAAAACCTGAGAACCACATAGAACAGCAACCTGTAAACCACGCCCCACGCGAGCAGGATCGCAACATCAGCCCAGATGCTCTTCAGCTGTATGTCCATCGTCTCCACCACGTCTTCTCCCACCAACATGCACTCCAACGGGTGCTCCCGCGCGTACTGATCGAAGTGAAGGCTGCTGTTCTTTAGCTCCCCGAGCGGACCCGACGTGAGATCCGCGGACAACCCGTGGTAGCATCTGCTCCCTTGGAACTCGTTCAACAACAAGCCTTCGAAGGGGTACTTGATCGCCGATATGTAGTGGAGCCACCGCCAGTAGAACGGGATCTGGGTCCGCTTCAGGAAGAACCCGCACATGAGGAAGAAGAGGGCGGTGGTTGCGATGACGACGGCGTAGCCGGTGATGTAGCTCGGCACGAGCGCGGAGACGAGCATGACGTAGCCGTTGGTGGTGGTCAGGGAGGCGAAGAGGATGACCCAGAAGTAGAACAGGCTGCTTTTCAGTTGGAGCATGTATTTGGTTATGATTGCGAATGTGAGGCCCTGCATTGTAAGCATACTGTCAGTTATCTAACAAAAATTATCTGATGTTCGAATATCTATGGAGTGTGGATACGGATTTATTTTCTCTGAAAGATATCAAAATATGATTAGATTGTTCAAATTTAATTATGTTGCGTGATTAATCATAATCTTTGGTATGTTAACTAACTGTTGTATTATCTTTGTATGATATTTGAATGCGATGAAATCTATATTTGTTAAGCTCTGAAATTGTATATGAGAAATCAGAAATTTTTTGGTATTTGAATATCTGGACGTATATCAATTTATCTGTTCTAAAAAATGTTGGAATCTGACATGTATTATAAAATTATATATGTTTGTACTATAAAAATTATTCATATTTATTATTCTGCATAATTAATCACAATCATGATAGTTTAAATAAATATTATATTTTATATGTATGATATCCTGAAAAGAGGATAAATCATAATATTCAATTTTAATTTAACATATTTCTAATATATCACTTGATCAACTTACCCCCCCCGTGTGAAGAATAAATCAAGAATTGGGGATATAGAATAAGCCCCAAACAGCTGTTTGTTTGAGAATAAACCTTGATGTTATGACTGGAAAGCTAGGATAAGGCATCTATTCTACGAAAATGGTGGAATTGCTTAAGGGCTTAATGCCAAAAAATACCCTTCTCTGATATATTTATCCAATCCTCTCTGCACACATAAAAACTCTAAATCACACTCATATCTTTTATACTTATTCCCAAACACAAATAATTTATGCAGGGGTATAATTGATTTAAATATAAACTCTTATCCATCTCTTATCTATCACTTATCCTTACTTTATTCAAGTCAAACAACAAAAAAATATTTATTTCCCAATAAGTAACAGAAAAGACAACCAAACAAAAATTTAAATTTGTTATCATCCCAATATATTAAGGACTAACCTATGTCACACCCCAAACGAGCCCTTAGTGTCTAATAGACATTAATATTGGAAAAAAAATGTATCCAATCCGAAATGATTTAAAAAAAAGTTAATATTTATTTGTATATATTCAATCAATATTAATATTTGTATGAAATGATTTAAAAATGCTATATTCAATCAATTGACAGGCTTACTTGCACGGCGAAGAACGGGAGGTAGACGAGGAGGGAGGAGACGACGTAGGAGGACGCGCGGTATGCGTTGTGCGACGTCTCGCGTATGAAGATGAACCTCTCCTGGATGAAGGTGGGGACGGCGTCGTTGGACGAGAAGAAGACGAGGCACACCGAGAATATGTAGAAGTTGAGCAACCGGTTTATGGTCTGGAACTCCGGCTGGTCGAGCCGGCGGAACAGCGTCGACAGTATGACCGCCATCACCGTCAGCACGATCTCGCGCGACAGGAACAGCTCGGGCGTGCGCACCACGTTCAGCGCCGTCCGCCACGACAGCACCGCCACCTCGCGCGCCCAATTGTTCGCGAACTTCGGCCCCAAACGCTCTTCGTGACGCGGCGGAGGCGCGCGAAGCGGCGTGTGCGAGCTCTGGCGGTCGTACTGCGCGGGCGTCTTCGGCTGCTGATGATGATGGTGCGCGCGCGCGTAGGTTGTGGAGATTGGGATCTTGGCGGGGGTCCGTCCGGGAGTCCGCGCGGGAGTCCAGGACGGGCGGTTGTGGTGGTGGGGGGTGCCCGTGACGCCGTGGTAAATCCACACGGAGAAGTCCTTGTAGAACTGCGAAGCCAGGCGCGGGTGGTACACGCCGCTCTGCATGGGCGTCTGCGCGCCCTTTATGACGGGCTTCTTGCGCTCGAGCGAATTGTCAAAATCTTCGTCTTCGTCCTCTTCATCGTCATCGTAATACTGGTCGAAGCGGCTGAGATCGGTGCGGGGAGTCATGTTTCCGGACGAGAACTGGAGGCTCCGGAGAGGGATGTGTTTGGAGGAGGATTTCTGGTAGGGGGTCCTCGGCGTCTTTGGGATCGGGGTCCTCGCGGCCTGGTTCGGCTTCACACCGTCGCGCTGGTACACGACGAGCGGCTCGAGCCCGAGCGTTGACTCGTCATACTCCTTGATCACGTCGAGAAGGTATTCGAGGCTGTTCTCGCCTTCCGGGACTTCTCTTCCGAATCCCGCGAGGTGGGCGGGGAGAAAAGATGGGGTGCCCAGGTAGACTAGTCTTCCTCTGTGTGATGGTTTCTATCAGATCTTATCAGTTTTCAATAATAGATTAATAAGAGATTCCATCTGGTCGTACCTTGCGAGGATTACGATGCGGTCAAGGAGCATTTGGATCCTGAAGGACGGCTGGTGGATCGTCATGAGGACGATGCTCCCGCCGCGGGCGATGTCCTTCACCTTCTCGACGACGTTGTACGCGCTCGTCGAGTCGAGCCCGGAAGTGGGCTCGTCGAGGAAGAGGAGGGATGGCCCGTGTATGATGTCGATCCCGATCGACACCCTCCGCCGCTCTCCCCCCGACACGCCGCGCCTCCCCTCGTCCCCTATGTACGTGTGCGCCGCGGTCTGCAGCCCGAGCTGGTCGAGGAGCTCGTGCACGCGCCTCCGCTTCTCGGCGCGCGAGACCGACGGCGGGAGCCTCACCTCAGCCGCGAACATGAACGTCTCGAACACCGTCAGCATCGGGAAGAGCTGGTCGTCCTGCATTACGTACGACGACACCTTCTTTATGTAGCTCGTCGTCACCTGCAACAACACGTAAGTGTCATGAGCAATGATAGAAATCGAATCCTTCATTGAGAAAAATGAACACTGAGTCACTTATTCAATCGGATTTGAATCATGATACTACTACTTTGACATAATAAAAATATTAATTATTTTTGTTAAATGAATAAAATTTATGAAAATATTAATTTCTTTATTAACTATCCAATATTAATTCCAATACTTTTTAAACTTTTACTTTAATACGATAACACAATTTTATTATATAAAATATAATTTTTATTGGATTTCATATTTAAACAAACAATTAATAACACTTAGAATAAATAACTAGTTGGTTTAATAAGCCCGTAGACAATTCTCCAAACTATCAGCTCAACCGGTGGATTAATTAGATTTGACTGGTTTTATATATGATCGGATTTTAAAGATTAATTCAAAACGAGTGAAGATTAGCCTGTTCAACCAGTCAGATCAATTTGGGTTTTAAAACACTGCTTACCGGTATGCTATCAACGCGAACGGAGCCTTCAAGGCTCCCGCGTGCGATGCGCCCGGCGAGAGCGTCCAAGAAGGTGGACTTGCCGGCGCCGCTAGGACCCATGATGGCCGTGACCTGGCCACGGAGGGCCTGACCGGAGATGTCGTTGAGGAGATAAGCCTCTCTTGTGTACCACACGCCCTCCTTCTTTTGCTTCTTGAGCACACTGTAAGACAGGTTGTCGAATTCGAGGCCCTGCCCGCGGTGGTCGACCACGGTCTGCTGGTGTTTCGGAAGGGCGTGCCGGCTCGCGGGGTTGTCCATGTCGAGCAGGGTTTCCAGGTTCTGGTTCGGGTCCGATGACATTTGTCGTGGTGCCGCCGGCTTCGATGTCGAGGAGATCTTGTTCATCGTGTTCTGTTTTTTGTGTCTGGACCTCCCATTGTTGGGGTTGGGGTTGCTGTGAATTTAAAAGACAATTTTGGCGGAGATGTTGAGAAGGTGTGGTTGTCTTACTCTGTGTTTGATTTATTTATTTTTTATATTTTTTGAACTTTGATATCGCAGGAGGTGTGACATTGGCTCTGATTACTATGTTTTCAGATGAATATTCCAATTGGGAATGTTTTCAGAGGCCTTTGACAGCAATGACTGCAACATAAAATCGGGAATGTTTTCATGTGTTGAGGAACCGTTTCTTGCGATGGGGTTGCGAAACTAGTGTATCAGCATCCATTAAGACGATGAGAACGAGAAGAGTTGACTGCAATGGGCTATGACCTAAACGAATGTACTTGGAGGAAGCTCACGGTCCAGGCTCGAGTTGGGCTTTATTAAAGCCCGGCCCTTGAATTATGTTTCAAGCCTTGTCACATCCAAAACCTCAAGGAACATTAATTTAAGTTGATTATAACCCCGAGCCCATCTATTTGTAAGGTTGGTAGAAGTATCCTCGTTTTATTTCACCGAGGGTTTTGAATTTGAGTATTGCATTCATTGATTCATTGATAGGAGAAAATTTGAACAAGAAATAAAAAAAAACTAAATTAATTATGTGTGTGAAATAGAGTATACACCAATTATACGAACAAATTTCATACAAAAAAAATTTATATAAATTAACTATATTAACAAGATACATAATAATAATAATAATAATAATAATAATAATAATAATAATAATAATAATAATAATATTTGATGCTATAAGAAAATAAATGTTTGTGGCTTGGTTTTGGGACGTGGTTGGGCCTAGGTAAGTTTGAACCCATTCATTAATTACGATTAGGAAAATTTTGTTGGTTTTTAAAAGAGTTTTTCAAAAAATAAAATTTCAAAATTATATATTTGGTATAGAAATATATATTAATATATTTATTCAAACTTTAGTTCCTCACTTGATTTCAAATAATCACCAATTAACTAAGTATAAGACTTGGATATAATATGGACAATGGTTTTAAGAATATGGATGTGAATTTGGCATGTGAATATCATGTGTATAATATTTCTATGATGAACTTAAGTTGGAATGAACCACATTCATGACAATGAATATGCATGTGTGAATTCCAAGAATGTATCAAGGTGAATACATAAACCTTTGCATGGAAAAGTAAAAAGTTCCCTTTACTTTGAATTTGCCATCACTATTAATTATGGAACAAAGAACCATGCATAGAATAAATATAAGTCCATTATTTTCTAATTGAATGAGTACCTTGAATTTGAAGATGATTCTTGGACAACCTAGAAGCCTATATAAAAGGGCTCATGTATGTCATTCTTTCCATCCAAGCCACAAAGTGTGTATTTATTTAAAGAGAGAATCTCTTGTGAGAGTTTGTGAGAGATAACCTTGACATCTTATCATTCCAGTAGCATGAGAATTTTTGTGGTGATAGAGTTCGGAGTCAGTTTCTAATTCCACATGAGCGTGCACTCTGTGTGGGCTTCCTGGATCCTGAGGACGGTTCGATTCATGACTCTGCACTGGGAGAAGCCGAATAATTCCTTAAGCGTCGTAGCGGACTTTATTCATCCATTCATCTCTTACTATTTATTTTTTTCTCTATTGTTTCAACATTTTATTTTGCTGAATTTTTATATTTTCACACCATTTTCGTCTAATCTTGTAACAAATTTCACATACAACCATATATTCCAGCAATCATTTTTACATTTTTACTTTTTTTTACTTTTTTTTATAAATATATATAATTATCTAAATTATATATTCCAATAAATCAAATCCATAAATTTTACATTTTCTTAAACTAGTATACTATACACAAACATGTTCAATTAAGTGAAAGTGAGAGGCGCATAAATGACTGTACGAGCGGCTGAGCTTACCCTTGTGAATAGGGTCATAAAATATGGCTCGAGTTTGATCCTCTGAGCCGATAATTTAAGCAAAGTCACCAAAGAGGAAAATGGTACGTGCATCCCTGTGTGCAAGAATGTTCATATATAACTTGGATCAATTTTTTCTTTAAAAAAATATGCACTCGTCTATTAAAGAATATACTGTTATAAAAAATAAAGTATATATTAAAAGTGCGTTAATGTTTTTTTTAAATTTTTATATACTGTGATAGTGTAATATAGACTATATTATAACAATATATATTGTACTATCGTAATTTATAAGTGGTTAGGGGATCGATCGATTCTAGACTATTGGCAAGACTGCAAATAGACTGAGGATATCATCACCCCACCAAAAAATATAGCCAAACTTAGACCTGGTGACAGGTTGCGTGGTCCATTGCCATCCCTAGGGTTAGCAAGCACAAGTTTATAGTATAAATTTATACATATCCCGGCCTCTTCGTCAATTAAAACATAAAAATAAAACTTTTGATTGATAATTAAATGACATTTTTGTGTGTGTTTGGGTAGGGATTTGTAGGGCATTAGACCTAAAAAGACATTATAGAGGCAATTCATTAACCCGTGTCAATATGCAATACCCCAAAATGAAAATGATACATTTGTCGTATTTAATATAACTTTTAGAATATTCAGACAACTGATGCTTTTTAATATAATATAATATAATATAATATATCATGATACATGTCTACGCAAAACAGTGTAGTTACTTGCAACCAGCTGAAATGATATCAGACCCAGTTCCATCTACATTTTTACGAATCAGTCATGATTCATGTGGGTGTTACATCAACTATAGTGTTTGTCTCTTTATTGAATTATTATGTCCAATAAAAAGGAATATATTGACTTTATGAAAAAAACAGAAAATTAGGTTGCCTACGACTTTGCAATTTTTTTTCTTATAACTAATTTTTTATATTCATATACAGAACTAACTTATGTTAGTTATTGGTTAGGGTTTGTTTGTCTATTTGTCTGTTTTGATTTAGAAGCTAAAATGGATATAGTTTGATAGGCATTTGGTTTTAAATAAAATTGATAAGATAGAAACAAAAATGCAAAACTCCTAAACATTGGGGTTTGATTTTACAAAAAAAATATATGAGTTTATATAGAATCACAATTTAAATTTAATATGGTATCCTGGGCTCACGCCTATTGGTTATTATATTTATCTATTTTATAATATTTGCCATTGTTAAAATATTTAAAACAATAGTTATTTAAATAATCATAGTGTGTTTTGGAATGTTACGAATTTCTGGATGTTGGGATGCAATCAATCAAAGGAACAAACAAACAAATCAAAGGAAAAACACAAAGAATTATATAATCTTGCCTACGTCCACAGAGTACACCAGAGATCAATCTACTATGAACGAGAAGTTTTTACAATGGTCACATTAAAAATAAAAACCCTAGAGCCTGATGAAAAAATATAAGATGTCATTTTATACTGACATCTTTATTAAAGACAAAAAAGTCAATACACGAACTAAGCTCAGTGGGGAGCTCGACCCCCCTCCAACCCTGCGTAGCGCCAACAATCCTCTGCGCGCATTATTAGGCTCTACAATATATAACATGGAATGATATTTGAGTTTATGTTAAATTCTAAGTTTTATAGTTTTCGGGTTGGTGTTTATTGATTACTGTATTTTGCTTATTCATTCAAATTTAAAATCATTAAATATATAAATTTATGGAATTTGAAACTCATTGTAATTTGTGAAAAATATTTGAGTTTATTTAGGATTTTCATTTTTTACCATGAACATGAACCTTCAATTATTTTATGTTTTTTATGATCTATAAAACCTTTTTTTTCTTTTTTTTTTAGAATGATGTCCTCCAAGATTTGATCATTTGACCTCTTTCACGAAGGTGAGAGATCGACTTAATCAAAGCTTGATTCACATTTTTATATAAAACTATCTTAAATTCCTTAATTTGGCATCATGTTTTTGTTTGCTAGGTAGTTTGGTATCATCTTTGAAAACTTAAAAAAAAAAAAAGGAGATTCATGCATTATATTCCTTACAAACACACAATTCCAGTTGGTTCCATGCATTTTGTTAATAGGTGTTCTTTTTTTTCAAAGATGACAGGTCCATCAAGAGAAAGTGACACGATGTGGTCTAGATGGAACGAAAATATATATTATACTTAACTTCCAACTTACTATCCATGGACAGCCCCCATCAGGTTTGATAGCTGCATACTGCAGGTGGGAAATGTCACACAGTCATGTTGAACTAATTCTAGTGACTCGTGGCATGTTTTGAAAATGTGTTAGCCCAAGTTTAGATTTGAAATAAGTTGCTCCATATATTGTGATCGAGTATTCTTTAGCCCCCCGTTTGGATATAAAATTAAAAATGTTTATGACTATTCTAGTATAGATAAGAAATAAGTGATTTTTTATTTGATAGTGTTTTTAATTATTCTCTTAGAAAATATAATAATAAAATTTTTATTGTTTAGTTGATAATAAATAAATTGTAGATGAAATGTGAATAATGTGTAGATAAAAATTTATAAAATGTGAAAAATTGGTTTGACCGGAGAATCCTCTGCTTTATAAGAGGTGATGACAATTGATTTGATAGTGGATCTCACATATTCAAATGAGTTGAATAACCTGAAATAACTTAATTCTAGGGGATATCATGAATAATAATAATATTATTTTATACCATTTCATTCTAATACGTAGATTCTCATTTATTTCAGTATTTTAAACACTCATTTATCACTATTCAATTTTATCCTCATTTATTATGCATCCATGTTTTTTCTATCAAAGTACAAATAGTGTACTGTTACTGTATGATTAGGGACTGTGTCGTCCTGTTTTGCCTTTAAAAAAGAAAGGTTTGACATAGCGTGCAGGTGATTGAATTGAGCCACATCATTTTCCCATATTTTTCACTCAACATCTAAGATACAATGTGCAGAAGAAAAATTAAAGTTACCACGAATAGACCAATAAAAAAAAGGACAGATAACCACCATACATAAACACCACCACCCTCTTTTCTTCATAATGAATTAAAATAGGTATCTGAGACAGCACATAGATTCTCTCACAAATCAAGCATAATCCACGGTGGGTTTTTTTTTTTATAACAAAATTAATCTATTTTTAAAGTAAATTAAAAAAGTTGCTTACTTATTTTATTTATGAGAACAGTTAGACCCTAAAATATAAGTCTCCCTCATAAGCCCCATTAAGTGTCATTATCTCATTGGTTGACTTTTTAATTTTTCAAAAAGGATAAAATGTTAAAATATAAATCTTCCCTTCATTAAAAATATACCATAATAATCCAAATCCTCCCATTTTCTCTATTCAGTTATGACTCTTCTATGTGAATCTTGAAATCCATTTATCCATTTGGATAAAAAAAATCCCCAATTGTTTAGTCGAAAATCCACTTTTATTCTGTTTCGTTAATCCTTCACAGCCGACTCGACGTTCTTCCACCACGAACAGATCGATCGAGCAATGAACAACAATCTTTGAATGATTGTTCCCCTTCGGATCGCCATCGTGGAAGTCATGAAAGCTTTTGCTTTGATTTCGATTATGGTTTTTCTCCGTATCAAAAAAATGTTATATGAATATAGAGAGAGAGAAAGGTAAAATGATTATGTAACATTTATGTGATTATAGCTGTGACAGAATGTAACAGTGTTGCATAAATATAACAGAAATATGTGAATGTAACAGTCTTATGGCATTCATGTTAAAAAATGTTAGAAAAACAAAAAAAGAAGAGAAGAAATGTAGCATACTCATCTTTAAAAGTAATTCAAACATTTGCTCTTAATGACTAGTTACATTGTAATGCACCATATTGTGTAAATGTATCTATTTCACAACAATAGATACATGCAATTGACTATGACTTTTGTGAATGTAACAAATATAAATCAATACACGTATGCGATTGACTGTTACATTTACGAATGTAACAAAAATATGAAAAATGAATATTAACATTGTCAACAATGTAACAGTAACATCGCTCAACCTATCCATATATAATATCTAACAGTATCGAGTGTTACATTTAAGATATAAAAGCAAAAACAAATCAAATTGTGAAAAATGACATTCAATACATAAAAAAATTCTTGTTTAAAATAAATCAGTGGTTGAAAATCCTCCAAAACAAACTTCCGATCTGCTTCTATTTGTTCTTCAAAAAATAATAATGTTAAAAAAAAATTATCTCCGATCCCCTCTCTAGTCGTATGGATATTTTCAGAAGCAAAAACAAACAAAAAGGGGTCCATCGATTCAAAACATTGTTAGCCTTTTTGGAGAAGGTTTTTGGGAGATTCAAACATAAAAAAAAAATCAAAAACCAAGATGTCAATCTCTCTCTTCATCTCCACTAATGGATGATCCATCGATGATCACCATTGAAGATTAAACATAAAAAATTCAATTGTGATAATTAAAAAAAACTGCATTTGAAAATCCATTAATTGCACTGTTCCATATGAGGAAATCATAACCATCCCATAATTGTGGTGAGGTGAGTAATTACAAAAAATGGCTTGAAGGATATATTAGGCATTACATCTATGCCACATCATAGGGCCTGTAATGGGGCTTATAAGATAGGGTTTGAGAATCATTATTGTTATGATAATGATAGGCATTCGACCTAGGTTGTATTTGATATTGAGTTCATAACTCCTCAGGAGATGCTTACAGTCAAAATCACAGAGTTTATTTATGATAGATTTGATAAGAATACGAGTGTAGATTCACAAAAAAATTTATGGGAAAAATCTAAATAACCCACGCCTGAAATCCATATAATCTCTGATTTTTTTTAAATCCATATAACCCATTGAAAACATATACATAAATCTAAATAGCCCATTGAATTAAATTTTTGTTGACTGATAATAAATATTATGTGAATATTCCATTTGGTTAAATCATTGCTGAAAAAACAGTATATCAAAAAATCCTACAACGTATTAAAAATGTAAAAAATCTTCTATAAACGATGATTTTACCACTCTAAATAGATTATAAAACTCTATTCGGATGGATAAAATCATCATTGCAGAAGATTTTTTAAAATTTTTAATACATTGTAGAAGATTTTTTAGTATATTGCGTTTTCAGACAAGGTAACCGAACATAATATTTCTTATTTGTCCACGAAAATTTAACTCATGGGACTATTCAGATTTACATAGATATTTTGAGGATGTTATATAGACTTCAGAAAAAGTCAGAGAATTATATGAATTTCGGAGAGTTTAAAAGGAGTAATATGGATTTTTCTAAAAATATATATAATAAATTATTCTCTAGATATAATATGATTAATATTGCATATAAAAAACTATATTACATATAAAAAAAACTTCTATGCCCACTGTTAATGTGAAGATGACGGGGTGGTAGTAACAAATAAATTTATAAATAATTTAGTGTCCGTTTGGGAGCGGAGTTAGATCCGTTGCGTTGGGGAAATCGGGTGACTTCGGGGGGAACGAGTTTTTAATGCGTTGAAGAATTCAATGAAAATACAAATAAAACGCAACAATTTTTGGCAAACGCAAATGCTGTTAGGGAGTGTTTGTTTGCAAGTTCGCGTTGGGGAGTGTTTGCTCACGCAAACGTGGGGTGAACACCCTACCAAACAGGGCCTTAAACTAAAATGTATCTCTACACCACTGCACCAAATGCCTGCAGCATGTGTTAAGCATGCCGCCAGCGTTCATCCTGAGCCAGGATCGAACTCTCCATGAGATTCATAATTACATAACTTATAACTTCCTTGTTCGTAGACAAAGCTGATTCAGAATTGTCTTTCATTCCAAGACATAATTTGTATCCATGCACTTCATATTAGCTTGGAGTTCGCTCCTAATAATATAGCCAGGATGTATTTTAATCTTACTTTTAGTCCCATAAAAATATGTTATAATTTCTTAAGTCTGAATGCATTCATAACAATTGAATTATTTAAAGGAAACATAAAAATGAATGAATTATATTAAAATAAAATCTGGATCTCTCGTGACCTCCAACTAAAAAAGATCAGTGTGGGACTTAACTATTATACTTTATAAAAGATTATATATATATTTCATTTAATGTGATATTTTATTTTAGAAAGATATTGTAGTTCTTTCACAAATTACCGAAAATATAAAAAAAAAAGTTAAAGTATATTCTCCAGATCAAACAAGATTAAACTAAAACTATATTTCAAAAAAATGAATAAAATAATTGATTTTGAAAAAAAAAAAAACCAATTCTTCCACAATTGATGTTAATACGGTCCTCGAACCATTGAAGGGGGGAAATTCGGTCCACCCTTTTCATTTTCCCTAATTATATATGAACCAATACTGACTCTTAATTATTGCTTTCACCTAAAAATGACTTTGATACTTTGAAAACCTTTGGTAAATTAAATGTGTTTGTGCCACAGAAAAGTGAGAAAAAATGAAAATTTTCATTTGATAATTCAAAATATAGTGTTTATTTTAGATAAGAAAGAAAAAAAAATCCATCATTTTTCCTCTCCTATTTTGTTTAATAAAAGTAGAATTTATTTTTTCTCTTTTATAAGTGAGAATTTGAAAAAAAGTGATGGAAAATGATTTTATCACTTTCCACAACATGCATAAACACCATGAAAGTTGATTAAGATAAAATATTTACTTTTCTTCACTTTTCATTTAACCCAAGTTTTATCACTTTCTTTCATTATTTCTTTAAATTTACATAGAAACACAACCATTACTGAAGCAATGTTTGTGATGGTGAGAAAAACATCAACATTCATTGCTTTTGCAAAGTAAAGATTTGCATCACATCAGCATCAAATCACATCTTGGCAGTTTCAAATGTATTTTTTTTTAGCTAAATAATGATATATTTGAGTCTTAATTATGTTAACATTTAAAATTTAACTAGAAAAAGAGAAGATTAAAAATTCTACCAATAAAGAATTTGCATCAGCCATGATTTTCCAACAAATGTAAAATAACAAGATATTGAGAGAGAAAATAATAGAATCATGTTATTTGCTAAGGTTGGGTTGGAATGAATTCGATAGCAAATGATAAACCTTTTGACAATGGTGAACCAAGTGTTTCTGAACACATGGGGTTGCCCCATATGGGTGATATTTGGTTTATAAAGCACAAGTCACACATTTGTTACATAAATTTGCAATCTTGGTCATGCTGTACTCATACCATGTTGTCAGTCACTGAATTCATGTAGTGTGGTCGGCAAAAGTACTTCGTGGGTTACTTTACTCCCCCCACCAAAAAGACATAAAAATATGAGCACTAGAGAGATGGGGAAAAATATTTATTACAAACATTATAATAAAACATTTTGACTAAACCTTGACTTTGGGACCATTTTATTAAAAGTTCAAAATTTCAAATGGGCAACTTTTTTATGTAATCTAGCTTGGTTGCTACAATTAATCCTCCAGTTCATCATCGATCGGACACCCACAAATACAATGTATAATGGTATGATGTTATAGAAGAATGACTTTTTTTTGTTTTATCGATTCAATTACACAGTTTTGAATGCAGTAGTCTTATTTTATTAACAAAATATATATTTCCAAAGAGAAATTAAAAGGGGTTGGCTGTATTGACTAGTACCCGGAGTTTGTTTCCCATTGGCTTGTGTTTGATTCCGGCCTCCCCTAATTTACCTTGTGTCCAGAGGGATTATGTTTTGTTAGATGAAACACATGATTTTTATTTTTATATAAAATAATTTAAACAATTTTATTTCTTTTTTTATGATAATGCATGTTTCCATTACATGAAATATGAATTTTTTAAAAATATAAACACATGAGAACTACATGAAAACTGTCATTGTTATTATAATTTTTGTCATCGTATCTCATGTTGATGAATTCAAAACCATTATTGGATATTAGAGAAAGGGACGGTGTTGAGTAGAGATAAAAACTGATAGACTTTTATATTCAGTTATTTCATATGCTGAATTGATATATCCTCACCTCCATAGACTTAATCAAATCTTATATATCGAATCATGTAAATTCACGTGTTTTCTTGTGTAAATTTTTTTCTCATTATTATTTGCGCGTGTTAAGATTTAATCTTGTTGCGTCATCAACAATGGGATCATTTCCCTCCAACTAACAAATGTAATCCTTTCAGTGGAGGAAGAAGAACTAACAATGTTGAAAGGTGAAAGTGGGGCCTTTGCAGTTTGGAGAGGATAGGGTGTGGCTTGATATGGAGGGACATGACCATGAATAAAAAACAAAGGGGATTGGTGAGCTATGATGGAGCTTTTGGCCATGGGGGTTATTAAAATAAAAAGAGAGGGAGATATAATGCCACCTATGGTACATAGTTTTCTTATATTCCTTCTAATGGTGGGCCTGTTTTGTGTCCTCATATGGATAGTGTGTATTGCCCTTTCAGAAGAAACCCTACCCTTTGGCTTTGCTTGAATATACTCCAATTGATCTGTCTGTCACTCTCCTCCTTAGCTTGTCTAAACAAAATGTAATCAATCCATTGAATTATAGTGGAGCATGTCATCTTCAACGTGCTTTTTATTGTCATCTACTTCTTTTTTCCTCTTTAATTATAATTATTTTTTCTGAAGTTTTGAAAGGCTAAAGGTATGGTGGACCAAGAGAGTTATTTTTCCAACTCAATTTGAGAACCAATGAATGATGATTATATATGGAAATGGTTACGTTGTTACACATAGTCCTTATATACAACCACACATTCGTTAACAATGTAATTCCTTTGTTAAATGAAGCTATATAAAATTCATTGAAATATATATACTTTCAAAATAATTAAAACAAACACATTGAGTTTCCATAATTTATTTGAAATTGATGTTATCATCAAATGAGAGCTTACACAATTTTTTTTTTCAACCCCAATTATAGTCTCATGTATCTTGTTAGTGTTATATACTCACATCAATGAAGTACATCAATACAACTTATTACAACATGTGCAGTATTTCATTTTCATAAAAGCATATACCTCATCAAATAAGATATATTATTTTTAAAAAGACAAAACAAGTACATATTGGAATTGAGACTAGAAAAGTGGATGTATGTAACATTTTCCTATTGAATTATTTATATAACTTCTGACATATTTATTTATGGAAAATAATAGTTGAAAATTTGTTGATAAAGTTTTTTTTTTTGGTGAATGTTGAATAAAGGGTTGGTGAGTCGTAATGATAATTATATTGTTCAAGATATTGGCGATCCCAATGATACTAGTTTAATAGACAAAACCTTTTTATTTCCCCTTCAACAAGAAAGCCAAGAAAATTCAAACTTCAGTTTTATTTTATCGAATTTGTGAGCTTTCAATCGCGAACAACTTCAACATTGATTCCAGTTGCTGGAAAGCTACATTTCCTTTACCCCTTTTTTGTATTCAACAGCAAGAGATAGATGGAATTTGGTGGTGGTTACATCTATATAATCTCTACAAGAATGTTCTACAAGACTACAAGTCACTTTTGTAGAATGCACACAATTTGAATTTTTTATTTATGTATATACTTATATAATGATATACATGTTTTTTTTTAAAAAATTATGAAGTACATAAATATTGAAATTTTTTTGTAGATAATATTAGGACTCCAACATTAATTAATTTTATAATTGTAAATTTTATTGTTAATCATTGTGTTACAACCTTACATGTCCAAACCCTACACTCACATAATCGAATGATTTGTTCGCATATATTTTTATATTTTTTAATAGAGTATATACTAATCAACATTGTAGAATAAATATAGCCTTGAATGATTTTATATATTGAGTTAAGTGAGGTGATATCTGCATGAGTGACTACAAAAATGTTTGAATATAATAACAACCAACGAAATCGAACATGCACCTCAGCTCTTGTGCTTCTTCCTTTGTTCAAGCAACACTTAAAAGGGTTTTGTTTCCTAACAAAAAATTTTGTTTTGAAATATTCTGGGAATATTTAGTCAAATTTGGATGTAAATTTAATCAAGAGGTGATAATTGGGTTTTTGTGACTTTTCAGAGACATGTACATCTATCTCAACTTTGACATGGACTTATATGAGATTAATCGATTATGTTTGCAGGTATGTAGATGTCGTTAATATAAAAAAAATGATTTTGTTGATTTTAATTGTGAGTTACAAAACGATGAACAAGAAATTGAATTTGCGTATGATTTTGTGCATTGTTACATTTAGTTCATTTTGTAGTCCAGTCTATAGTTTAAAAATAATTCTTCAGTTGTTCATACATTTAAATAAATGAATGCATATTTTAAAAATAATAAATGATGAAAAATGTGCTGCACGCAAAATTAAACATATAATTTTCGACATGATTCTTCAGCACCTTCATGTTCAAATCAAAAGTCGTTCAGTAACCAAGGAAATTTATAATGTCAAATAACTTTATTGGTTTTCCATGTCAATAAGCATTTAGAATAATTAATATGCATGATAAAAAATTGTTGCTTTTGGGTCAACCATTTACAATATTTAGATCAAATAAAGTCAGAATTCATATTTTTTTCTTTATACTGAAATAAAATTGGAACAGAGGTAAAAATTCGTGCCAACAACCTTTCAAATAAATAATTGAATAAAAAATTTTAAAAAAGAGTACTGAAGAACATAATTAAATGAATTTTTTTATGACACCAAAATAAACTATTTATGTCAAGAGACTCTATTGAAAGCCTTCTCAACAGCTCTATGTCAACTGCTGCAAAACAAGTTCCAATCACACTGTACTTATCGAACAGTACGCAAGAATTTTTTAAAGGAGAGATTCCCATCAGTAAACTATCTTCTAATAAAACAATGTAGAAAACTGTTTTGCCCATACAAAATTAAGAAATAAAAAAATTAAAAACAAAACAAGGATAATCATATTAGATTAATAAAAGATTCATATATTGTTTATTATGAGAGAAGTCAAAAGATTTTATTTTTATAAATAAAAGTGGAACTTTAAAAAGAAAATGTCAAAATAGAAACTCTTTAATTAGTAAGGAAAGAATAAACTGGAAAACCCTAAATAAAAAAAATAAAGTACACTCATATAACATTTCTTTAATACACTCATATTGTCATTAAGTTGTAGAAAAGCTAAATCCAAGTGTGTCATATGATCAGATATATAATTACAATAAAATGAATAACAATAAAGTCTTATTTGGAGTTTTGAGGGGTTATTGATACTCAGTCAAAATTTGGGAAAATGAAGTGCAAAAAGCGGAACAAAAGCTTATCACATTAATTAAGCATATGAATGACACATGAAGGCGCACAAAGATCCTAGGCATGTAGAGAGGATCCAAAAAGACCATGAAGAAAAAAACCACAATTAATGGCTTTGGAAAGTCTATCTCAGTTCGATACTTGAGTCCTACATTAGAGCACGAGCAAAAATAATTTAATAGATTTAAGATTTTTGAGGTGAAGGCTCTCTAACACCTAGTTAGATAGCAGAACTCCCATTAAAAGAAAAATAGAACCTGTTAGATTGAGGGAAAGATTCATTAACTATGAAAATAAGAAACTAGAAACCTTAAATAAGAAAAAGAAAAAAATCTAAAATATATACACATATTATATCACATCTCATTTTTTAAAGTATTATAATTTTACACATCTGGTCAAGTAATTTACACATATCATGGATAGTTGAGTAATTTCACATCTCATTTTTTAAAGCAGAGGAAAGCCTTGCATGAAATAAAGGTTCTCACCTAGTCACCTTTTTTTGGGAGCATATTTAGACCTTTTATACATGGTAAAAACGGATACAAGAGGTTTGAATTTAGACCTTGTTACATTATTCTTTTTTGAAAATTTGGATGTCTCTGATTTTGTAAGATTTTAGTATTATAGATCAACAAAAGACACCTCAAACTAATGTTATCGGAATTCAACAATCTCTACCTTTTAAAATTTTATGTGGGACCGGGATCTACAGGTGAAGATAACTTATCCAGCTCGGCCGAAATGTCAGTCACGGGAGGTCCCTCCTATAAAATAATAATAATAATAATAATAATAATAATAATAATAACAACAACAACAAACAATCTCTCCCTTTTTAATGATAAAAAAATCTCTTTATGGATTTTTCATGTCTCTGTAGCTAGGTTTCATGTCTCTACATCCTTTAAATTTTTGTTTTTCTACGTTCTATAGTACTAGTTCTTTTCATGTTTGAATCCTTTGTGTGAAAACCACATAAAATTCCTATAGCATTTCTTTCCTTTTTTTCAGCTTTATCTTACGCTCTATGACGATTGTCAAAATCTCTATGTTTTTTGTTCTAATATCTTTTTAATTGCTTTATAGAGTGTATATAGAATATTAATTTGTTTTTATATTTATACTGAGAATTGGAGAAACAAATTAACTTTGTGGAGTGAGAGATGCAAGTTGAAAACAATTGAAATTTCTTTGTTTTATATATAATATATTAGAAGGTTTGTTGTTCTTGTAAATTTATAATTGATCAGCAATTGTTTAATTAAAATATTATATCCAAGAAACACAGTCTTCATATAAAAGGAATTACTCAACCAGAGGAGAGATTGTTTTAAGCCCCCGGTCTGAACACTAATGTTTGTACACACATTATTACACAGTGCTCAATGAGACATCCACTGAGAGTTGAAACAATGTTTAGTATGATCCAATGCCGCCCAATTTACATTCTCTATCCACGTGGCAATCTCCAACATGATAAAGGATTTCACTTTAGTTCATATGTGGAAACTTTATATTTTTACGAGAATCCTAGTAGTACTCAAAGAAAGTCATATATAGTCACTCTTTTCACACATTGTCCACCATTTTAATAATATAATGCTCTAGTGAATTAGACTAATCACCTAAAAGAAATCCAACATTGATTCCTGGAATATAAAGTGCATCCAATTAACTTTAATTAACATAGAAAATTAAAAGCACACACATAATGGTACATGTTAAAGCCTTACCTTTTTCAATGATCACCGGAGAGATATCGCGTCTTCGAGAAAACGTATTTATCTCTGACAGGTGGGGGATACAGAAGAGGAGTCCCATCCCCTCCACTAAACGAAGTTAGAGATAACAGATCGTCGTTCCACTACTGGTTTTTCAGGTACCTGTCTGCGCGCAACCGCCCCCTTGTTAGAAGAAGTTGCACGCGGATGTAACCAAATCTGAGATCTCAGGGCTCCCACCACCTGCATGCCCTCTCATTTCCCTCCACACTAAACCACCTTTTTTCTTCTTTTGCCCTTTCCTCAGTTTATAACACATTTTTTCCAAACTGGCCATCATTTGCAAAGGTGTTCACTTTTGCACTTTGTCCATACAGTGCAACATTTGGTTATGTTATCTTTAGTTCAAAAAGAATGAATAAATAAATAAAGGTCCCTCTACCTCAGGCACCAACTAAAGAGCAACACCAAACCACCCCCCATGAGGACCACTCATTGGATTGTGGACCTCAGGCAAATGTTTCCACGCGTTGGTGAGATCTTCTGATTGTTGTCGATACATAAGGCGTGCCACATGTATGGTACAATACAACTGTTACTAACCTAGTATCATCTAAATATTTGATGAGATGATCTCTTTGGGTATTGTTAGTGCTAAGTCACATCTCCATGTGGACGTGGCTCGTCAGTTATTAGTGGCCATGAACATCAAGTGCAAACGCATTGGCCTTTTTGCTTGTTCAATCCATTGAGCATTATTAATTTTCATGGGTTTTTTTTTTCTTTCAAATTAATGTTGTTCTTGTGACGTAGAGTGGGTAATAGCATAGATATATATCAAGTGTTTATATATACCCTATGACACTTTCGTTTCACATCTTCTTAACTCGAACTAAGTGGTCGAGGAGATGAAAGGTTCTTTCTTTAGGTACTCCGGAAACAGATCCAGTGGAGAAGGGACACCTGTAGCTCAGAGGATTAGAGCACATGGCTACGAACCACGGTATCGGGGGTTCGAATCCCTCCTTGCTCATGGTGTCAGGGGAGATGGGGTGTTTCGTAATGCCTGGATTACAATATAAAAAATATATATTTTTAAAAATAAATAAATATACATACATATATAACATACCTGTGTGTGAGTGGGTGAGTGGATATAGTACTTACGTCAGAATATGTGAGAGTAAATTGATATTGATATTCTAGATTCCCTTAGAATTGCGTTATTCCACACAATTTATTTTGCTTGTATAAAAGTGATCATATGTAAAATCACATGTCAGCACCTTTAATAAATCAAGATGGGCACACGTTAAATCATTTTTTTAACCTTTATAATTTATTTTACAAAACTTATTCACTTTTTCATTGACAATTTATTTATGATTAACTAAACAATAAAAATTATATTATCTTTCCTAATGATAATAACAAAAAAACAAAATTAAATAAAAAAATGTTTTATTTTTTATATATACTTAAATAATTATTTATTATAAAAATAACTTATGTCACTATTCAGATTTGGGGGTGGTGTTGGGGGGTTATGGTTTGTTAACTTCACTTTATCCGAGCCGTTAGAATTGATTATAAAAAGAATTACAATTAAGTTCTCAGAACCAATTCTATGATATCGACACACAAGGATAAGATAATTATTCTAGAAACCATAATCTAACGGAGACTGATCCATGGATTGTCCTGCAAGTGGGGATCGAGTAGAGAATGGACTTTTGAGAAACCTCAATCAAAGTCTTGATGGATGTTACTCTTCAATGTTGAAATAATATCATTATTTGACAATGTGAGCATATTATAACCCAGTGAGACTTTACAAAGCGTAGGACGACATATATATACATACAAGCATCCAAACCAATCAATAGCATGACCACAAACATGTTCAGCTTATCCAATAGATATGTAAGAGACAGATGTGTAAGAGTCCATTTTTCTCCTTGTACAGTTGTGGCCTGAAATTGTTGAAGCACTGGATGTCTGGATCAAGACAGAAACTCGAGTTGAGTTATGCGAATCAGATAGTTTTGTTTTGTAATGTGTTTAATTGAAAAGTAGCAGCTGAATATGGGATGCCTTGTGCAGGGGTGTTCTGCACTCTCTTGCACACTGATCCTCGTTTTGTTTCACTGTAAAGATCTATGTTATTGTACAAAAGCTAACTTCATATTAATACAACCTCTTTGATTACCAATAATAATAAAAAAAGATATGTAAGAGACAATCATGTGTAGAGTCTAGCGTGCAGTAAAAAAAAAAAAGTTTCATATAACTTTGTAAACCGTAGTATATGCCTAATAAATTATAAAAAAAAATACAATAAAGCATGTTTAAAAAAATGAGACTATACATGCATGTGACTGCATAGCATGTAACAGTGATCTTTTCGAAAAGAATATAGTAAGGAAAGACATTTAATCCCAATGTGTTTTAAATTGTGTGTGTGTGTGTTTATACTTACAAGATTTAGATTCTATTGTATAGTGTGGTAAATGGATAAATATTTATGATATGTTAGCCTAATTTATAAGAATAAAAAAATCATTATTTTTATTTATATTTACATTTGCTAATGTATTTTACTATTCCATTTTTTTTGTTCTTATACTTAACTTTGTATTTGGATCACATAATGTAAAATATGGGATAACTTCAAAAAAATAAAAAAATATCAAGTCTACCATTTCTATTAAAGGGGAATTAATGTTATTGGTTTTGGTTTTATGAAGTTTCTGGTTTTTATTTTTTTTGAAAGGACAGTCATAAATGTTGTCCACATTTTACAAAATAAGGTTAAAAAGTGAGGATAAAATATATTTCATATTTTATCTAGAACAAAATATCTCCACTTTTTTCTCAAAATACGGACAATTGTACATGTTTTATCATTTTTTTTCTTATGCCACATGGGATAACATGTGATTTAACCCAATTATTTTTTTTATCTCAACCCCTTATTTCAATGTCAAACCAGGCCTATAAGTTTTGGTATATTTGTTTAAACTTAATAAAAATTATTTAGGTTTAAAACAACTATAAAAGGTCACAATCTGAAAGTTGGATCAAGCTAAGGGTGCTTATCGAATTGTAGTTAATACATAATTTTATATAAAAAAAAATTTGGTCTTAAACACAAATATCCTCAACGTAGTACCTCTTTATATATACACACCCATGATAATGATCACCCTAACCAGGGCTAACAAAATAATATTTTTGACAATTATATAATAAAACATTGTCTTATAAATTATTGTGACAACACCCCCTTCTTGTTTTTGCACAACTATAAGTTATATATTCTGTAAATCAAAACCACAACAAACATGATAATTGATAACATCCATTTCCAAAAAATAAAATATACATATAATTGAATAATATACACATTTTTACATTCTAATAATTAAACCAATTACTATAATAAAAAATACTGCACGGATGACTAACAAGTGAATAAGTACCTTATTCAAAATGCAGGCCAGGGAGGTGATATCCAAAGTCCAAACTTTGAAGTCTCCGGATAGGGTTTCCTCCAGAAACTTCATCACACTGATTTGTCAGCGGGAATCACATCGCTTTCGCCACGCATTGAAATGGACGGCTGGGATTTAGTAGTGCATGAAAGCTGTAAACGAAAACGTCCAATACTCAAATCACCAGCGCACACATTTTCCCGCGTTATAAATAAAAACTAAAAAAAAAAGGAAAAAAAAAGAGTGAAGTCTTTAGTCATGGTAAGCACTGGTCTGATATATACGTCCACAACGCGTCTTCAAAAGTTTGAACTTTGAAAAATAAAAATAAAAACATGGACAAGGTCTCCATGAGATATGGTAAAGCATTGGTTGTATTTATTTTTGTTTTTGTTGTTTTTGTGTTACAAAAAATCTTTGTTGTCGGCCTCTGTTTAACGCGCGATGGCATTTCTTTGGCTCAATTTTTAATTATTTTTCAAATTTCATACATAGTGTTTTGAGGTGAATTAATTATAAAAAACTCAAGGGGTGATGCTTCAACAAGAAGTTTATCAAATTTATGGCAAGTATTCTTGGAAATGATTCACAAATGGATTTAATGGAATGACACGTCGTTGAATTGGAAAACTGTGTTGATTTTTTTTAGAAGTAATAATAATGTTATTCATGCTGTTGCATACTTGTATATACTATATTCGATGAAGCTCAGTCAATTAATTTGGTTCCACGCATTATCCTTATAGTCCCCTTTACAAGCAAACTTATAACTAAACTATAAATAACATTTGTTTCTCCCATGATTGACATCTCACCAACTTTTTTTTTTTATCTTTTTTTTAATCAAAATTACTTTGCAAATGTAATATATATCTCAAAATTTATAATACGTGGGCCTGTCCTTCTCAACTGGGCGAAAAATAAATATCATAGTCAATCACTAAGCTCCCATTTGGATGCCCGATTAATCTCGGCTAACTCCGGATAACTCTGGATAAATTTTGAGCCTCGTTTGGAAAGCCCGAATAACCCTGAATAAAGTGTACTAGAATAAACTGGTATAAAGTGGTATATGAATTCCAATCAACCTCTAGTATAAAAGTTATTGTAAGTTATTTCACCCAAAGAATAAGTGGGTCCACTGTCAAATCAACTGTCACCACCTTTTAAAAATCATCTGTCAAATCAACTATAATTACTTTTTTATCTTTTATAAATTTTTATCCATACTTTATTCACATTTTACCCAAACAACAAAACATTTATTCTTACGATTCCCAACGAGAATAATTCAAAACACAACTAAACACAAAATCACTTTATCCTTATTTATACTCACTTATACTTGGATAAATAAATACCCAATAATAAATCTTATTCTGTATTCAAACGGGCTTAAAAGATTCAAAAAAATGATCTAAGTCAGAGAATCACAAACATCTATTGAGACCTTCCAACAAGTGCCAACCATTCAAATTTGATTCATTCGATTTTGTTGTCTCTGATGGAGGAATATTTTTTTCCCTCCCAACATTTAATTGTGTTTGGCAGAAAGTACAACCAAATTGGATGCATTGCATTGATGACTTTGGAAAAAAGAAAGAAAGTAGAAAACAGAATTTGGAAACCCCCTTTACATTTCCATTCCATTTATTCTCTCTCTCTCACTCTCTTCATTTCAATCTTCAAAAACATACTAAAAGGAAAGAAAAGAACACATACATACAAAAGCTTTTAATGAAAAACAAAAGAACAAGAAGAGGTGGGTTTTGTTCATACAAAAAGCTCATTTGAAACCAATTCAAAAGAGCTCAAATTTCCATGAATCATGGTCTAGGCTGATATGTCTTTGATACTGATCACCAACACCACTGTCAGGGAACAAATCCCAACCATTGAAATCATCCTGTCCTCCCCAGAAGTACATGGACTCAGGCCAGTCCATGCATGGGAGCTGATACTCCTCAGCTCCCCCTGAACAATCAAGAGCACTTGTACAAGAAGAACCAGTGTTTACTGAGGAGGAGGAGGAAGAGGAGGGACAAGAGACCAGGATCTCATGGGGTTGGATCAGTGGGACTTCATCAGTGCAAAATCCAGGGGAGTTCTTCAGTAGCTCATCAGCATCCACAGAAGTGCTGCTCTTCTCCACCTCCTCTTCTAGCACCACCACTAATGTTTCCTTGGATGAGTCCTCCATTTTTTGATCTTTTTCTATCTGTTAAACGAAATATAATGTAAGAGTAGTTTAGTATTTTTGAGGCAAAGGTTTTGATACCACGGGTAAACAAAAGACTATGTCTTTTAGATATAAAAAGAAGAATGATACATCTCATTTTAGAAATCGTCTTAAAAATCATTTAAAATCATCATGTACTCTTTGTTTGACGTCATATGCACTTTGATAAATTTTTCTTTTATATTGTTAAAATACATATGACCTTGTAAGTGTATCAAAGTTCATATAAAGTGAAGTAGTAAAGAAAAGACTAAACTATCCTTGTATAATGTCTCTTTTAACATTACCTTCTCAATGGTTTGTGCTTGGTTTAGTTGGTTTTGTGGGTCATCATGAGTTGGAGGGATGATTGGCTTGTGTGTCTGGGGGTCAATCCCCATCTTCTTAAGCTTTTTCTTTATGTGGGTGTTCCAGTGGTTCTTTATCTCATTGTCTGTTCTTCCAGGAAGATGAGCAGCAATTTTAGACCATCTGTAAAGGAAGCAAAAAAAAAAAAAAAAAAAACAGAGAAGCGAAAACAAAATTATTTTGTGTTTATCAGGTTTGTAAGATAAGAGCCATGCAAAAAAGCAGTCATCAAAATAAAAACTGAATTGCAAAAACCGGAATACCTATTCCCAAGGTGGGAGTGGAGGTCAATGACCATCTTCTCTTCAGCTTCTGATAGCAGACCTCTCTTCAGATCAGGCCTCAGATAATTAGTCCACCTTAATCTGCAACTCTTCCCACACCTCAACAGCCCTATAAACACCAAAACAAATAAAAAATATAAAATGAAACCTTTTTTTTTAATGATCTCTCCATTGACAAAAAGAAGAATAAGCTTTTTAGGTGTGCAAACATGCTTTTATATTTATTTTTTATTTTTTTTAAAAAAAACAACCCCTCTCATTGTCTCTCCATATTCAAAACTTTAATAAAGGAAAAAAAAGAAGAAGAGAGATTCAAAAGGGGGACCTGCAAGCTTAGGAACAGCTCTCCAACAGCATTGGCCATTGGTGAGGATGAAGTTGATGAGCTTCTTGTCTTCCTCAGCTGTCCAAGGCCCCTTCTTCAACCCAACCTTCTCACAGCATGGTTGTCTTCCCATTCTGTCCACCTTCCCAGAATATCCACCCAAAGAAAAACAAGAATTCTTTTTGCAAGAGCAAAAGCTTGGAAGATAATATATATATAGAGAGAGAGGGGGGGGGGGGGGTTTCTCTAACAAGACCACCAACATCACCTCCCTTTTATACACACTCCTCTTCCCCCTCCCAAGTCAGACCCACACGTGCCGAGTTGGCACGTGTGGACCCCATGCTCCCTCGTCTCTATACACGTGTGAGGTGCGACTTGAATTGGAAAGCAAGGCTTTTGGTTGCTTTCAAAGAGGGGGAGAGATCCTCCAAAGGCACCTCTCAATAAAGGTAACTTGAAGAAGGTTAAAATAAATAACAAGTATAAGAAATATGGACTTCTATTTTATTTTTATCTTTTTTACTAAAGTTGGGTACTGAGACAGAAAAGATCTCAACCTTTCTATAATATTTTAGGCCTTAGAGGTGGTGTTTTTATAATTTCCTTATTTATTTTGTCTGTCCTTCTTAAATTATAGTTGCTGAACTTATTGAGTGTCTGAAAAAGTTTGGTGATAGGATATCTTACATGTTTTTTTTTTATTATTATTTTGAGAGAACAATAAGCATTCAGCCTGATTGTATATAAAAGGGAATGTCCAAAGTAAAATGTAACATGGGTGGATTAAGTATGAAATTTGTAGAACTGAGCTCTATACATCAGCCTTATTTTATCTAAACTCAACCTACTACTCGATTACAAAACGTTCACCTGAATACATCACCCTACTAGCCTCAACACAATGCAACCCCCAGTCTTTAACGAAGCGCGCCATCATCTCCCAAACATTTTCGATATACATCAGTGTCCCCCTGAATATTAGGTAGTTTTTAGTTAGCCATAGAATCCAGGTCAAGGATTGCTCAACCTTTGCTCTTACACTTTTGTCTCTAGCCCCCAACATGCATTTTCTTGCCTACTTTCTACAAATTTAGTTGAACAAATTTCTATTTTTAAAATTGTGTACTTGATAATTTAAGATTTGTTATTTATTTAGTTTAGATGATTTATCATATTTTTCATAATTTAGAAAATTAATCTAATTGTTGTCCCCACCTTCAAACTCAATAGTTAGATTTTTGCATCTTTTTTCATATTAACAAACAGAATCATCTAGAAAGCAATTTAATTACCTCCATCTTTTTTCTTGTTATATTGAATGAAATCCTGGTCGAATATGTGATTATGTTTGAGAATGTACCGTGTATCCTAAAAAAAAATACTTTAGTTAAAAAATGATTCAAGGATTCATTTTGGATTCATTTTTCTCTAACTAAATTCCAATTTTATATGTTTATCTTTATTTATTTTTAAGACCGTTTAATATTTCGTGTGATCTCAGTACTCAACAGTAAATGATATATACTATATTACCTTATCTTCCATATTATAACCTAAAAATGCAATTAAACAATTGCTTTCCCATAACCCCATGTGAGTGTATTTCAATAATATATATGTAAGAGAAATCAATTTCAAATATTTAGAAATAAATTCAAGGATAAATCAAGATTAAAATTTTTAAAAATAAATTCAGAGGGACATAATATTATTGTAAGATGGGAATTTTTTTAAAAACTATGGACACATATATTCTAATATAAGGATCAAAATAGACAATTTCCGATTTTGGGATGATAGTAAAGAAAAAAAAAAGAGAGATAGAGAAAACAGAAATGCGCAGTCAGAAGAAGTAGAAGAAATAATTAGATCATATGTGAGAAATGAGAATAGTTAGATCAATATAACAATCTCTTTGAACCATAATAATAAATATGTGATATTGGATTGGTTAGATCAATCAAACAATCTCTTTGAATCACAATAACACTCATATCTCCTAAACCATACTTATCAGGAAATATATACTTCATTTGATTTAAGACTGATTTTATTCATTTCATGTTCTCAGAGTCAGGGTTCCTCTTTAAATCTATATGTGTGTGTGCGCGCGCGCGCATTTACCAAACTCGTGTACAACAACAACAATTAAAAATGAAGATCCATCAAAAAAAAAATTCACTCGTCTTGCATGTCCCAACTATACTCTTACCATGTATTATATATAAAATATGATGGACCTCTTTAAATCACAGTCATCATACAACTTGTTATTCATATTTCAATAAAATTACATGGAGTATGTTCTAATTCAAAATTACTTTGGTTTTCAGCTCCGTGTGATAATGAGGGATGAGGAATCCTATCACAAATTCAATCAGAAGCATATGCAATTTTATATTGTGTATACTTTTATACATCATATAATTATGCATATATTCAATTTATTTTATACACAATTATATAACGGTATATATCATTGAACTCAACAAGCCATTTATTTTAGTTAGTTATCGAGTCAAATGACCCTACTAGCGATATATCCAGTACAAAAGAATTTTAAAAACTACATAACAAAAATTATAACAATGTATGAGAAAAAAAAAAAAAATAGGACAAGCCATTTATTTTAGTTAGTTATCAAGTCAAATGACCCTACTAGCGATATATCCAGTACAAAAGAATTTTAAAAACTACATAACAAAAATTATAACAATGTATGAGCAAAAAAATAAATAAATAGGATAATTTATTGTAAGAACAATATTTTAGGTTAATAATAAATAATAATAAATTCATTATCAAAATAATATGAAACTAAAATATGCACATGCTATTATTTGAGATTAATGAACCCCAATTACAAAGATATATTTTTTGAAATGAGGCGGTAGGCATTTGGTCTTAATTTTATTAAAAAAAACAATTTCGAAAGCAATTACAAAAAATATATTATTAATGTAAATTATAAATCAAACTAAAAAAATATACAATGAAATTCCCATATGTTGCTCATGTCAAGAGAAATGGTGATAGCAATTTTTTTGTTAGGTAAGCAACATGATTTTCCATAGGAAAAGTAGGAGATGTGGGACTGAACCACGATTTTTTGTGTGTAAGAGCTGTGCCAACATGCATAAAAAAAATAATTTAAAAACACGACATGATGGATACAAATGTAATGGTTAGATTGATAACTGTCATGTCAGATTTAAAAATGCGACATTTAGTCTTATTTTTTATTATCTAACAGTGTATACATTTATTATTACCTAAAAGTATACAAAGTTAGTATAACTAAAAAAAAGACCATAGTGGGGTTGTTTTTAATCAAAGCTCAATGTATGAGCGCTCACACAAAGGGAGGGGGTCTAATTGTTTATGAGAATGTCATGCAAAGCAAGTCTCATTTGTTGACATGGACATAGAGAGAGGGATAATAAGAGAGGGGGTGTGTGTGTGTCTGAGTGAACAGGAAAACAAAGAAAACAAGGGCAATAAAATATGGGGGAAAGGAACGTGAGAGACGTGATTTGGGACGCGTGAATTTGGGCGTTTTTGTGGGAAGTGAATGGGAAGAGCGTGATGAGGTCCCTAATAAACAAAACAAAATCATAAAAGAAAAACAAAAAAAGAGAGGAGGGGGAGGTGTTTTATAAATTTATTAATTTGTTGTGACTTGGATTAAATTTTATTGTCAACTATTTAATTATGAGTTTAAGCACGTAGAAATTCAAATTGTTTGTGGAGGAGCTTTTTATTTTGCAAGCATAAGAAGAAGAAAAAAATTTCAGCATGGTGATTGTAAGATTTGGGCCATGGTTGACCTAGAAAAGAAAAGAGAATGCTAGATCTCAAAAGTTTGGCCTATACTATTGCATGCTATTGTGACATTCACATTTATTCGACTCTTAGGTTTACCAGTATTTGTGGATAATTTTGTATGTCAGATTTTACAACTAATGTTGGGATTTCTCATCATTGAAAAAATCCATAATTCTAAAACTTATGTTGATCACAAATTAATCATAAATTAAGTAAATTGGGATTGATTACAAGAAGAGTTGCAAAAGACTATTTTGAGAACATCACCCCTCTTTATTGTTAATTCAGAGCTTCTCCAACCGACATGCTTAACCAAATTGCAAAATGAAGATTTGCAGCCCCTCAACAACTCATTGTCATATTTCAAAAGGAGTTGGGATTGAATATGATTGCTGGAATAACCATTTTCCATGTCTTGATTTTGACTAGCAATGGTGAACTCATTTCATATCCCTTGAAGAAACCCCCCCCCCCCCCCCCCATCACTGGAAGTCACAGGCAAGAGAACTTCTGTCATTTATTCATAAAAGAACATGTCAGTGTCGTGGCTCAGACCACTAGTGACATGGATGTCGTTCAAACGTCTCATATGCTATAAATTATGAATGATAACTAGATATTACCAGCAGCTCAGTTTTCCATTCATCTTTTCCCTAATAATTAGATTACGAACCAATTCATTAGATTTCATATGAGTCCATCATTTCATCTCATATGAATCCATCATTTCATCCTTCACAATTTGCCTACTTTTTCATGAAACACATCTTTCAACAAACCTAATGTCACTTATAGCCCGTACAGCATGATGATCGTTTAGTCTCATATCACTTATTGGGAGGAGATAATATGTATTAATTTATATGTAATCACAACTCTAAAATATAAAATTAGGGTTTTTCCTCCAGATGAACCGAGTGTTTTGGAAGCCTCTATGTCGGTAGATCTCAAGGCCGACCCTGTTAATTATATTTTAGAAGATGTACTCTTTCTAGTATTAAACATGGATTTTTCACCACCTACAAAACTGGAGGCCATAATTTCTTCTCTTGTTCTTATTTGATATCATACATAAATGTCATGAAACACATCTTTCAACAAACCTTTGTAACTTATAACCCGTACAGCACGATGATCGTTTAGTCTCATATCACTTATTGGGAGGAGATAATATGTGTTAATTTATATGTAATCATAACTCTAAAACATAAAATTAGGGCATTTCCTCCAAATGAGCCGAGTGTTTTGGAGGCCTCTATGTCGGCAAATCTCAGGGCCGACCTTGTTAATTATATTTTAGAAGATGCTCTTTCTAGTATTAAACATGGACTTTTCACCACCTACAGAAATGGAGGCCATAATTTCTTCTCTTGTTCCTATCTGATACCATACATAAATGTTACATAAAATGACATTTCAATTGTATGGTTTAAGTAGCCATGGAATCAGGAAAAACATCATAAAATAACAAACCAATCGGTTGACAAAAAAAAAACCTTGGTTGTATTGGCAACATGTCACAATTTAGCCAAACCTAATACTATGACTTGCTAGTCCATAACTGACTTAAGGTCAACTACTGGCCAGATTATATATAGCTTAGTGATTATATATAGTGTCAATGCTAGTTAGATTAACCTAATCCACTATACTCGCACAATATTTACACCAAATTCTACAGCACTTCAATTCCAGTGACATGAGCATGATCATTTGCTTACCTCAGCAATGGTTGGACAAGTGCTTCCATCGCTTATTCTTGTCATTAACCAAACACTGTGAGAGAGAGATTCCCAAGTGACATGTGATATGTGGTATAAAGGTGTGACAGGACAAAACATTGATGATTAGAGGAATATTAAGTAAAAGGGTACGTTGACAGGTAATGCTCTAAGCCCCGTTTAGTTCAAGAATAAAACTAGGAACAAGCAAGAATTAATTGAAATAGCTTCAAATGGGTGTTTTGAGGCTCAAACAAATGAGAATCTACATGTCAAATTAATTTGTATAAGATAAATATGGATTCTAACCAACCTTTAAAATAAAGTTATTTCAGGTTATTCAATCCCATAAAATAAGTGGGCCTACTATAAATCAATTATCATCACCTTGTATAAATCAACTGTTAAATCAACTATCATCATTTTTTCTCCTTTTGTAAATTTTCATGAATAGGATGGAATAAGAGTGAATAAACCCATAAAAAAGTGTTTGTTTGCAAGAAATAAAAAAAGTGTTTGAGAACCACATAAAATTGTGTGATTCCATCTATTTCATTTCACTGATGTAGTAGGGGCTTACATATTAAATTGGCTGTTATCACCTCTTATAAATCATAGGAGCATACACGTGTAAAATCTTTTTTTTTTTTACCTTCTATAAATCAACCATATCTCATTCACCTTTTATTCATATCTTATCCATAATCAACAAACAACAAAAACTTTATTATTATATTTTTCAATAAAAATTAAAAACACAATCAAACAGAAAATGATTTATTCCATTAGTATAATTATTTATACAAGAATAGTTATGTATCTCAAAATAATTTATGCCACTACCCAAACGAGAGCACAAAGACTGCCCATTTTTCAATTGCAAGGAATTTTCAAGCCACAAGTATATGAAATAAACAAACTGTAATCATGCATTTCTTGTTAATTGGGATTGAGCTAAGTGTAAACAAACTATGGCCCCATTTAAAACAGGTTTGAGCAGCTTTTGAGTTTGTAAAAAGCTGTTTTTCCTAAACCCATTTTCAAACAGAAAAACTGAGACCAAAAGCTGCAAACAAATTTATATGAAAAAACGTTCAAAACCTGAGTTTTTTAAAAGCTGTGGATAAACAGCTTCTTGCAAAATCAATTTTAAACCCAACTTTTATCTAAAATTAGTTTTGCAATCGTACAACGAAAGGCAGCCTATGTTGAGTTCTAGATAAATTCCTCCAATATTGCCACCTACCATATTCATATTCAAATATTCAAAATAATTATTTTTACCAAGTATAAAAAAAAAACGTGAAGGATGTGAGTCAGGTAGTACCTTGGCGGCCGGCCTAACTTCCTAGGGTCAGGGCCGACCTCAATTGTGAATTTTAGATACATTATCAAAATTGTTCTCATTCTTCAGTATATCTTTGAGTACCCCACTATTCTAAGTTATTTCCACAAGCTTAATTCAGACTTTTCACCTAGGAATAGATTGACCCGTCTCCTCTTAATTTAACATTAATGTGGCCATTAAAAGACATGCAAGTCATTGTTAAACACAAATATCAATGAAGTCTTAAGCCAATTTGATAACTTAGTATAGAAAGCAAATTCCCATTTCCCATAAATCTAGTTTCAATATATTTAGTGAAAGAAGAAATTTGAGATATAAAAAAAATGAACATATGAATAGAGGATTCCAAATATATTTTTCCTAAATATTCCAACAAAAAGGGAATGAGAGTGAACACCAAACTGATCATTTAGTAAAAATACCTATTCAATCCATACTCGGATTGAGATTCCCTAGATATATTAAATTAGGATCTTAATAAAAATTTCATTTCTGAAAGGAAAAAAACACAGGATTACTAGATGTTGACATCCACTTGAGATAATTAGTCAAGACAATAAAGAGGAAGCTGTGTGGACTTTGATGACAGAAACTTTAGATGGATTTCCAAACATTTGAACCAAAACCATTGTCTGCATTCACATGTAACAAATACCATGAGCCACCTTCACCAACCATCTATACAATTAATGCTGTTTTGATACTCTTAATGTCTCAATTATAGTTTCTCTCTTCTCCATGCCATCCGTTGTTTTAAGGAATATATGTTACATTCATTTAGTCTTTGCACGTGTCATCTGTCAAAAAGGAAGACTGTCATATATGCCCACACGTCTTTGCTTTTCAGTGTGAGGAAAAACCAAGTAAACTTCATAGCTTTGCATGGTTTCCATATTGTTATATTTCGTTTCATACTTGCAGTCATTCTAAATAACCCTCAATTACTTCTTGAGTAAATATATCTCAAATTCCAAATTGGTTTTATAAAGGATAAAATCAGCAAACTTTATAATTACTTTGAATTGAACTAACTGAGCAAAACATTGAAAGACACAATTTTACATACAAAGTATACAACAACATTACCTCATAAACATGATTCCAGGATGAACATATCATCAGTAAAATCACCAAAAACTTAATATTAACAGTGTGTGATCTTTCCAATGCACGTGCTTCTCCGCCTGTCAAATCTTTCCCAACTTTGGCTATTAAGATAAAAAAACAATGAATAGAAACTGTCAGTGTCTTGCAAACATAACCTTACTTGATTTTTTTTTTTTTTTTGGCAGATGGTAGAGGTCAATTGAAGACAAATCCATAATTAGGAAAAATATTCTTAAGCAGATCACTGTACAAGAAAAGAAAATGTGAAACTTGTGAATATGATTTCAAGCCATAGATTTCATGATATGTGAAGGACAACTAATTTGTCATGCATTCCAATTTGTATTAGTATGACTAAATATTTATCTGATGTGAAAATTCAATTCAAAAGCATTGAATGAAAAATAATTTAGGATTAATCCAACCGGTCACAATTGAGAAGGCAAAAGTGAGATACATGAGCCCTATACAATCACAAGTTGCAGGACCCAGACTTGTAGTTCAAACTCTGCTCAAGTCTTTCCTTCCAGAATTGGAACTTACTGATGAAGCCCCAATCACAGTACAGAAGATCAAATCATTGAATATTCAGATCCCAATACATGATTTTTGCATAATCCCCAACTCCACCTCCTCTTTTTTTTGGAGAGGGGGGATGTTAGGAATGGACCACCTCAACATCTGATCGAATCATTGAATATTCAGATCCCAATACATGATTTTTGCATAATCCCCAACTCCACCTCCTCTGTTTTTTGGAGAGGGGGGATGTTAAGAATGGGCCACCTCAAGTCCTCAACATCTGCTTTCCCAGAAGAAGGGAAGGAAAAATTTTCCAATAAATCTTAATCGGCAGCATATAATAAACTTTTCAACATACAACTGCTGCAATATATGCCAGAATCAGCAAAATTATTACATTTCACTGATGGCAGACCACTCTGCATCAGGCATAACAGCAACAACAAATTACTTGTTACCTCACTCCTCACCACCAGGCACTAGGTAACGAGCATAGTCATAAAGTTTGTGTGTGGCATATATTCAGCAAGGGTTCCATTCGATACGGAACGTGTAAATTCATAATATGATATGGATAAATACGGTAAAAGTAGGGACATAATTAAACTATTTTCTTGATCCATGCTGCAAATAGTATGAGAAATAAATGCAAAAGACTTCTATGTTAGGCATGAAGGCAATGATGACGATTAGGATTAGCTTTTTCAATTATGAAAAAATGTGATGAAATTATCCAAACTAAATAGATATCCAAATTCTAAAAGTAATAAATGTGCAGTTCGACAAACAGAAGTTTCAGTCGGTAGATATGGGAGATATCTATTTAAAGCACATTTTCAAACATTGGGAAAACTTCAGAGTGACTATGGTTACAAACCTAATGGGTTATAGAAAACCCACACAGGAGAACTAGACATTTCCAATGAGTACAGGAAATGACTGATGCACCTGATTATTTTCACATCTTTTATTCAAATAAAGAAAGGGGCTTTTGTTATGGTCTCATCTGTGTGCTTTTGTTACCTCCGATAGAGTCATATGGAATATGCCTACACAGTTAAATACAACAACTGGGGAGCTGGGTAATTCTTACAATAGTTATCTGTTATCAATGAGAGCAAGCATGCTGCAGTTGGTAAGCTTCATTGCTGTCACCAATCTATATGAAACCTTTGGTGTTGCAGCCACTCAAATTTAAACATCTCCGAGAAAATAACCGAAGAGGGTCAAGGTAAATTAAATGATGACTAAGCCATCAATACATGAGAAAGATTGTTCAAAGGTCAAACAACTCATGATTTTATACAAATAGTATCATAAAAAAAATGCATATAAAAAACATAGCTTAATGTCATCGATGAAAAGAACCGGAGTCTGCCTTCAACATGAATGTACACCATGCATTATATTTTTTCTCCAAATGAACAGCAACCAAAATGATCTGTCTTCATGAAATGTTCATTGAGCAAGTGTTCAAGAGAGAAAAAATTGTGCTCCCGCGTGCACCTGTAATTTGGGGATTTTAAGATAAGGTGGATAGTCCCTTAAAACAAAAAGGTGCTTCTTTCAATATATAGAAAAATATGTACCTGAAGTAGAAGCGAGTCATATAACAAATAGGATAGAGAAGGCACAAACAATCACTCAAACCAAGCATTATACAATAAAAGGGTTTCAAGGCTTGTTTATCAATAGGCATTCAAAAAAATATTACACGCACACCATTGCAATGTGACATTGCTCCCCATTTTGCAAAATCATTACATCAGCTTTTGCTATATGATGTATAGATGTACACGACGCTTAATAAATGTTTTCACCATATATCAGCAATCTATAGCAGGATGTTCATGTTCTTCCTAGGGTATTTTCTAAGTCAGAAAATCCATACATATGGGTCCAAGAAATAACACTTCAAAGCCCAATTTGATTCCTCAACAATGCTACGCTTAGATAGCATTGGAGGAGAAAGTGAAATAGGGCCTATCTCTCATTCTCTGTCATAAATCTAAAATTGGCAGTCTTGTCCTCTTAGCCCCCCATTTGGTTCGAGAATAGGTCCCGGAACAAGTGGGAATTAGTCAGAATAACCTCAAAATGGGTGTTTGGAAGTCTGGTATAATGTATGCTAGAATTAACCGGTAAAAGTGGCATATGAATTCCAGCAACCCCTGAAATTAAGTTATTCCAGGTTATTCAACCCAAAAGAATATGTGAGCCCACTGTCAAACCAACTATCATCACCTTTTATAAATCAATTATTATCATTTTTTCACCTTTTATAAATTTTTGTTCACACCTTATTCACGTTTTATCCAAATAACAAAAATTTTATTATTACATTTCCCAATGAGAATAATTCAAAACACAACCAAACAAAAAATCACTTTATCCTTATTTATATTAGAAATAGTCATAAACCTCATAATAACTTAATTCTCTATCCAAACGGGAGCTTACGGCAAGAGTAGTTATTCCCATGCAAGAAACTACTCCATGATACAGTTTTGTCCCCTCCCCCCTCCGGGTGGCCACTAGTTATACAACATATTAAGAAAACATACACAGCATCAACATAAATATAGCTTAACTAGATAATATTTTAAATCTAAGTTTTAGATAAGGTATCCTTTTTTATATACAATAGTGAGGGAGGCAAGTGAATCGTCATAACCTACTCAAATCATGGTGGTCTCTTCTTGGGGGGGGGGGGGGGGGGGGGGGGGGGGGGGGTTGTTATGGGCTTGGCGACTTGACCGTCAAAGTCTTATCCCCAATGAGAGATAACCCAATCATGATATT
The DNA here is from genome assembly GCA_030737845.1 of Acorus calamus. Lineage (NCBI taxonomy): Eukaryota > Viridiplantae > Streptophyta > Magnoliopsida > Acorales > Acoraceae > Acorus > Acorus calamus. The sequence goes on along the minus strand of CM060869.1, from coordinate 30,055,415 downwards.
TCTCTTATACACACATATCAAATGTTATCTTTTTTAGGGGTGAACCCCCACCTTTAATCAAATTCCCACCCATCAATGGGACTTGCATTACCACCACTACATGCATGTTCTTATCTAAAAACCAACAATCATACCTTATAACATGGCTAGACTAGATTAATTACAACATGCCACCAAAGTATAGATAAATTAGGGATCCCATGTCAAAGTAAACCACCATAAAAACACAAATCCATGACATGTTAAAATAAAGGTGGATTTTTGCCTTCTTGTCCATGAGAGGTTACAACAGGAAAAGTAAGAACTCCAAAGCATAAAAGAACCAGCCCTTCCTTTACACATATCCTTTCAGAATCAAAATGGCCCTTTCAAATGACAAGAAAACAACTTTTTCTGAGGACCAAGAGAATAACAACTTTGCCTCTCTCTCCTTCAAACTTTACATCCTCTCACACTCTCATCCAAAAGCCTCTTGAATTCCAATAGTTCACTCTTCACATTCAATGCACATGCATAGCATCTGCCTTTCACTAGTAAAAAAAAAATTGCCAAACAGTTTTTATATTTCTACTCCGTTTCAGTGAGATGTAATGATACAACTGGCATCATATCCCCATAAAATGGACTTTCAACAGCATCTCCTTGTACTCCAACACAACCAGAGACATCCAAAGAAAAAAATGCCATAAATTTTCATAATGTTTTTCTTGACCGTGAAATTAACTTAGGACATGTACTAAACTGATTTTCTTTTCTTTCTTTTTTTACTGAAAGAAGATGGGAGACCACCAAATTTATTAATTTGGCAAACATCCAAAAGAAGCTAGAAAGAACAGGAATCATCCAGCAAGAAAGAAAACAACAAAATATACAAAGAAAAATAGAATACAAGTCTAACAACTGCCTCAAAAAATATAACATCCCCGCCCAGCCTAAGGAAGGGTCCCTACAATATGTTCACCACGCACTTAGGCTTAGGCATACCACTCCATGTTCCATACATTATCCACGAGTAATATTGTCCCTTGAAGATCTTTTAATTTCTGGGTAACCTATAAACAGCTTGCGGGATCATCTGAAGAAAAAAAATCGCCTTGGACCTCTTACTTATTTCTGATAAATTTGTGAAGGGACCTCCATATGCACTGTATAGGCAGGAATCTGTGAAAAGAAATCCCCAAACATTGAAGTGCTGTCCAGCAGAACAGAATAAAAGGTTTTCCAACATTGAAAAACTTGGTCACCCCGTTTCGAACTGATTAGTGGGCATATTTGCTCAAAGTTAGGTTCCAAACAATACTTCCCGCATTGTACCTTATGTTTTCTGAATTCTGAATTCCTTGTTGAAAAACTGTCAGAATCGAATTTCTTTTCCCCTCAAAAGGCCAGTCACAATGAGTGATTTGAATGAGATCTTCCAAAAAAAAAACAATTTTTTGGCTACTGATTCTAAATGGGGCCTCAGTGAAGCAACAAATTTGGATTAAATTTGCACGCATGGATACGAAATCATACTCAAAACTAATATGGCAAGGACAAATGATCAATTACCACTGGAAGACCTAAAAACTCTTATTTAAAAACCACATCAACGGATGCCATGCAAACTATCCCAAAATTGCACATAATCAAAATCCAATAGAGAGCGAGAAGACTGACATGGTCTCAACCGCTCCGTTTCTGAGGAGGACTCGCCGTCGTCGCAGGGTGTCCATAGTGGGGTTTCAGAGGTAAACCGAGGGATCAGGCGGTGGAGGACCTGGAGGCGACGGTAACTCATCCTCGATCCTCTTCGTCATGATTAGCAAAATTTTGTAAAGGCCACCGAAAATATGAATTCGAAACCCTAACCCACCGTTGGGAGGTGTGATACGGACTTTGATGAATTTCTGTGGACATTGTTTAAGTAATGGACTTTTGTAGATTTTACAGACTTTCATAAACTTTTACAGACTTTTATAGATTGACTCTCATGGACTTTTACAGATTTTTACAGACTTTTACAGATTTTCACATATTGACTCTCATGTACTTTCACAGACTTTCATAGACATTGACAGACTTTCACATATTCACTCTCATGGACTTTCATATACTTTCACAGACATTTGTAGACTTTCTCAAATCACTCTCCTGCACTTTCATAGACTTTCACAAATCTTCTCATGAACTTTTCTAGACTTTTACCGACTTTAACAAATTTTAACAAATTGACTCTTTTTACATATGAATTTATATTAATAAACACAATAATGTTTTTGAATTTTTAAATAACAAATAAAGAACTCATCATACCCAACATAAAATATAATTTAATATAATAAATATTAATAAAAATCATTTTTAACTAGATAATATTACATTAGTTCACCATGAATATTGATGTCACGGTCATCCCACATACGTTTAGCTATACATATGAGTCGATATCAATATTTCATATATATTTACATTCATAAAAAATTATTCTTCATTGAAAACAATCAATCTAAAATATAAAAAAAAAAGAAAAAAATACCTTATATTGAGAAAAATCCACAATGAGCTAACCTTTTTTTCTGTTATAAAGAAAAAATTTCATAAACTTTTAAAAGGGGAGGGATGAGTTTTTAATTAGAAAGACAATAAAAAATATGAAAATATATATATATATAAAAATCATATATTACATCTCTTCAAATATAATGAAATAAAATAATAAATTATATTACTTAAAATAAAAATAAATAAAAGTAGTCATTATATTATTTTAAATAAAAAATGAAATAAAAGCAATTAGTATATTTAATCATATATATAGATATGCCTAATTTTATTTTTATATATGTCTGAACATTATAAAAAAATATGCATGTATATTATACAATAATATAAACATCTTCAAGGAAAATCAAATCAAGCATTATACATATAATCAAATATATGATAAATCTATATTTTAGAAAATAATTGTGGATGATCTAGGCATATATTATACAATAAATAATAATGCAATGATTGATTGCAACACAAGCAAATCTATCATTCTCATATATTCAGTAAACATATGAGGTGATAGCAATATTTCATACAAATGGACATTCAGAAGAAAAAAAAGATGATAAATAAAGAAAAAAATGTAAATAAAAATATGAAAGGCATGAGATAAAAATTATAAAAAAGTTTTGTTTAAAAAAAAAGAAAAATATTCAACTAGAATAAAAGTCCATGAGAATCCCACTCATTTGGGTGGGATTTTGAAATGACTTTTTTCTTTGTATTTCTCTTTCTAAAGTCCACAAAAATCCACAAAAATCCCTCACTTATGAAAGTCTTCACAAATCCTGTTTAAATTGAATAACACATGACAAAATGTCTATTATGAAAAGTTTCAATTGAATAACGCTAGACTTTTTATCCACGGAATAATGTCTCTATCAAATAACACTGGACTTTTTGTCAACGAAATAATGTTTATATCGAATAACACTGGACTTTTTATCCATGAAATAATGTTTCAATCGAATAACACTGGACTTTTTGTCCACAAAATAATGTCCCAATCGAATAACACTTGATTTTTTGTTCACGAAATAATGTCTCAATCGAATAACACTGGACTTTTTGTTCATGAAATAATGTCTCAATTGAATAACACTGAATTTTTTGTCTACAAACCAATGTCCTGATTGAAAAACACAAGATTTACAAATTCATGGACATGGACAATTTGTCCATGAAAATCCTAATTGACTACCCCTCTATTAGAGTTATTAACCCCAATAGTGATGATCTTACCAAATAAAACAAAAAAAAAAAAAGTTATGACATTATTTTTGTGATTCATTTTAATAAAAAGAGGATTAGTGATGGATAAAAAAATGTAAATGCTTTTTATTTTAACATGATAACTGTACTAATATATGAATCGTTTGTATTTGGGAGAAATGTGATATTTGTGTGTGTATGTGACCATCTTTCGTCGTTATTTAAATTTATAGCTAAATTTTATTAAAAAAGAAAAAATTCATATAACCCCTTGTAAACTTGTTTAAATTCATATAACCCGCTCCATTGATCTCGTCGTCTGCGTCCTCATGTGATCCCTCTACAATTTGATCTTTCACTCTTCTACTTCGGTTCTTGTTTTCTTTTAATGAAGGAGATTTACATTTTTTTTTCTTTGTTTGATGTGTTTTTTAGGGCGAACAAGATTGATTTTGAGGAGGTTAGGATGATGGAATTTTGTTGTTTCATAAATCAATCCGATGGGACAAGCACCGGCTATAGTTGATGGAAGATTTGAGCTTTTCAAGAGAGATTTATACCCTATGGGACAATGGATGCATATGCAGATGAAGATAGCAAGCACCAAGCATTTATAAACAATGGCAAAGGTGTGTACGTTAAAGAAGGGGGCTCCCCAATGGTGATTGGTGGATGGTCAAGTACAATTGTGGCAATAGTTGGGAGGGCTACAATGGTCGATTCTCCGATGATCGGTGGGTGGAAACGAATGATGAAGAAGAGGGGGAAAAATGGAAGAACAAGGATTCTAACATAAGAGGGCCAAAAGTATCTTTACGGATGTATTATTAGTATTTTTAGCCGTTTTAGGGACTTATCTATATGTTTTAAATTTGAGTGTGTTGATGTAATGGAATATTGTTCTGTCTGATTAATTTTAACTTTGGGGTTCTTTTTGCATTTTTATAAAAGTTTTATATTGTATAGTGTGTCTCATACCATCACTTTACTCAAATCTTTTTAAAAATGTGGAGGTGAAGAAAAAAAAAATAACATTAAAAAATTTAGATAAAATTTGATTCTCCCATATTTTGATAAAAATTTGAGTAAAAGGATAATTTGGTAATGGTACGAGTAAATGATTAAAAATATTTTTGGGTGATTTTACCACATTTAAATTTTGGTACATTTTGGTATATGATTGTAGGTGTGCTGTGTTTTTGTGATGTATGTGAGAGTATTAGGTGTGTTTTTTTTTTAAATGACCCGTAAATATATTTTTATCTATTGAAATATATAGATTTTGATAAATAATTCAAACAATTCTCTAGAATAGTTGTAGACCTATTTGGAGCTCATATAGACAAAGCTATCAAGTTTACTCTTTCAAAACAAATAATTTTTTTTCTTATTCTCCTTTATTCCCCATTCATGTCTCATCCCATACGATATATTAAAGCATGTTTTACCTATATGTCATCGCCACGTTGGAATCACAGGGGATCCTTGTGTGATAAATCACAGAGATCTAATTGGGGACCTTTCCCAGTCCACCAATTAAAAAACAAAAAAATCTAATTTTATAATTTGATTTAAAATCATTAATTTGTCAAATCAACCCTCCCTACCATTCATATATGGAAAACACATTCCCGCCAAATCCAACCAAAACAAAAGAGGTGGCTTTGGTTTGCAACGATTGAGGAGGTGGTGTTCGGCAACAGCAGAAGGAGAAGTAGAGGGAGTGATGGAGCGATGAGGGAGTGATGGAGGAAGTAATAATGAGAAGTGGAGGGATGGTGGTGTAGCGACGGATGGTGGAGGTGGGAGCATAGTAACAAAGTACTCCGTACTTTTTCGAATATTCGTTAAAGTACTCCGATTATACATCAAATGTATAAAACGTACCATACTGAACATAATGCATATTAAATTCATTAATACATATTTATGTTTAAATTATCTAGAAAATAGTCTAATTATCTCTGTATTTTTATGTATTTATCACGTATGATTTACGAGAAGTACCATACCGCAGAAGGAATATTTACCGAGTGAGGGTGGGAGGAGAGGAAAAAAAAGAGAGAAAAGAAAAAGAAGAGAGAAATCAAATGGGGTAGTGGGACTATAAGTTTAAAATTTTCGCATATACATAGTGGTGATTTAAGATTATTATGATATGTGATTAGTGGGTCAGGATGATAGGATGATATGTACAATAAATTAGTTAGTGAGATTATACATATTTAATTTTCTAATGTACACGCACTTAAAACATGTATTATGTATATGGCATCACCGCGTTGAAACCACAGGGTTCAATCTATGACACATCACAGGGGATTTGATTGAGGATCTTTCCTCCCAGCCCGAATGAATAATTGAGGAAAGAGAGCTAGAGAGAGAGAGATAGAGGACGGCCAGTGGTAGGCGATAAATATTGGAGAAGGTGGTGCCTCATGAGTAGGATGGGGAGAGAGAGCGACGATGCTAAAGGGGGAGGATAGCGGTGGATGCCTGGCCAGTGGCCTCCCATCATTGTCTTCCCCTCTCTCTCTCTTCCCCCCTCCAATAGTTGTCCTCTCCCAACCACCTCTGCTCAGTGTTTTTGCCCTCCCCCCGATGTAGCATAGAGTATGACTGATATAGCGTAGGGTACGCGGATCTGATCGACCTTCGCGCACAAAGGGATGCGATCTGTGTGCTCTAATGAATTTGTTGATTCTTCTTAAAGAATGCAAGAACAATGGATTTTAACGAATCTGTTGATTCCTCGGAAGGAATATCAGAACGATGAGCTTTTATAGATCTACTATTCCACCAAGAATAACAACAGTAGAAAAAAAAGAAAAAGAAACTCAAAATATCATATTCTGTTTTTTTTCATGATTACAAAGTTATTTATAGAAGAGAGAAACCTAACATAACAGATTTGCTCAAAATCTTTTAAATATTTTAAAACCTTCAATAGCATATGCTAATGTTATCCTAAAATTAAACTGCAAATCATCTATAATTATATGTTTGGTAGTCCTCAATGTTGATTGAATAATCCGTGATCACGCTACATCACCCCCATCACTTTCTTCCTCATTTTTTTTCTTTTGTTCCCCTCTTTCCCTCAAAAATAAAATTTTTTTATTTGATGAAGTTGTATTTTATCAGAGTGCATGTAATCATCGGGATCATATTATTTGATTCTTCAAAGCGTTCGTGACCATGTCATATCTTATCATTTCAAAATAACATATTAAAAGTTTCATTGTCATTTTAAGAATTAATAATAAAATATCTCAATCATAACGATAGATATATTTATCTCAATATGATAAAATTCAACTGTCACAATAAACATATTAAACAATTAAATTGTTTAGCTAATCTGTTTTTCATAACGGGCTCCTCTCCAATCCCCCTGTGGCCCCATCAGTATGGCCGGAGGTATCTAAAAAAAAAAAATAAAGATCTTAGCGAAGACCAGCCGTACATCATAGGAGACCACCGCAACAGAACCACACGTACGGGTGTTCCCACCCAACCCTGTATGAGACTCACACGCTTCACCCTCCCTTGTGAGTCGCCAAATACAAAAACACAAACCAAAAAAGAAAAGAAAAAAAAAAGTTTTTGGGGGAATTAAAAGCGGTGACCAGGGAGGGAATATGACCGTTGGTTCCAGCTGTCTTCCACGTCAGCACACTCGGACTTCGTCCCCACTCATTGCTGCACTCGAGGAACGGCTCTCCCGAACCCCCCTATCTCATCCTCCACCGTCCGATCCATCATGGACGCCTCGTGATCTGCGTAGCCAAAACTCCACCAACACTGACATATATCCCCACCGTGTCCCCACCCGGATCTCCTATGCTAATCTCACACCCTCACGTCGCATTCCGTCACCCGGTTTAAATCATTCGAGGGGGTGCACATTGTGTTGGAATCGCGTGGTGTTTAAACACCCTTTTATATGTTCTCCCCTTCTCGGCATTGAAAAAGAGTCGCCTTTTTTTTCATTCTCTCTAGTTCTTCACTCTCTCTTTTGATTCTCCAAAACTCTCCATCTTTCGCAGTTTTGGGTGTTTTTTTTTTTCATTTTTGATTCTCGAAAGTTGGGTTTTTTGTGTTGTTGAAGGAAGACTGATGGTTTGGTTGTTTCTGTTGTTTCTACTGGTATCTGTTTCTTCAGCGGATGAAGGTCAGTCCTCTCTCTCTTTCTCTATCTCTCTATATTTCATGGTTTCATGTGGTGCCTCTCATTACACATTTCAAGATCGCATTAGTGCTATTTTGCGCAACTTGTTTTTTTTTAATGATGGGTAGTTCTTGATCGAGACGTTTGAACAAGTTGGGTAGTGAGAATCGCATTTGGGCTTTTTTTAAATTGTTTTGAGTCTTCAAAGTCCTGTATTGGTTCGGTTGAAAGAGGGATTCTTTTCATTATATTGAATGATTTGGGTTTCTTTAGTTCTGACTTCTGAGAAGCTCAAACCCAAGTAAAAAATGGGGATTTTATTTTTAATGAATGTGAGGAGAGAAGGAAGGGTGTGAAACAGTACAGGTTCCCTCTGGGCTGATTTGAAATGACTATATTACCCCTGCTCTTTCATGTAAAAGTTCATGTTTCTCCCTCTTTAATGGCGAAATAATGTCTGAACCTTGAAGTTCAAAGCATCAATTTTGCTTTTGCAAAATCAGACAAATGTTGTTCTATTTTAGGTGATTTTTTAAATAATAATAATAACAAACGGTGTTAAGTTGTTCTTCCTCCGTTTTCCCTCGCATTTATAAAGGGCCCGAGGTTTTACAGTGCGTGCACGATTATCGATGCACTCGGGTGTCTCACCCGTGCATTACTTTTTTTTGCTGGGAATAGAGTGGAATAATAATTCAAGATAAGTGGGGGTGTTTTCCGTAATGTGATTTCTAATTATATTTTATGACCTTCGGTTATACATCTGTTTTGCTGGTTGTTGGGCTCGTGGGTCGTGTCTGCTTCTTTTTGGGGACTCGTGTCGGTGAAATATTTTAAAATTTTTATTTTACAATATGGGCTCATGCATGTTTTTAATAACAAAGAAACCCTTATAAAAATAGCAATGCACCCCCTCGAGTTAAAATAATATTTAATAACCCCCTCGTCTTTAAGAAGAGCTGGACGAGGACATTCCCAGGTCAGATTTTGCATTCAATGCCCTTGTGGTGTTCAATGGACGGTTGAGATCTGATTCTACAAATGGTGTCGTTTTTTTGAATGGTGGGTCCCGCGACCTGATTGTGGGCCAGCCCAACTTGTCTGTCCAGTGCTCTTCTTTTGTGTTGTCTGACGAAAATACAGAAAAAGAGAGATAAAAACAGTCCCATTCATGCTATGTAATCCAAAACTTAGCTGAAACAGCTGATTCAGTGCATTCATTAAAGTTGCATGTGTTGGTGCTGTAGTGGGGTACAATAAATCCTCATTTTTTTTATAATATATATGCATTTGGAATTTATTTATTTTAGATCCTCATTTGTTATTAAAAAAATTGTAATAAAATACGGATAATTATTCTGATTTTAAAATTGTTTTCCATTAAAATGGTGTGGTATAACATTTATCTTATTTTTATCCCGATTTTGATAAATGTAATAAGAGGACAAAATTGATATATTAGATTTATATATATATATATAAAAGATGGATAGGTTATTCACTTATTCTGCCTTACCTCTGAATTATTGTTTGATGTTATTCTAGTTTACTCGGAACTATTAGAACTTTATGTAGCACAACCAAAACGGGGATGGTTATGTTAGGTTTTATGAGATGTTTGTCACAAAGTCACAACAACATAAATACAAAATCAGATCTAGAGATGCATGAGAATGCAATCATTGTCTGTCTTCTTTTGCGTGTTCTCTCTTTGAGGAAAGCATGGAATGGAGTCATATCCTGCAAAGATTATAACACACATCATCAAATATATGGTTGAACTAGTGAAACCCTTTTAGTGTCTCACATTTCAATTATTCCTTGGTGCCATTGGTTTCATTCACTTTATTGTCTGTTATTCAAAGGCAAAAGTGATCAAGCAAATTAAAAAGCAACATGAACTTCAAATTTTCATTACAAGCTCACCTTTTCACGAACATGCTTGTGCAAATGCCAGACCCATTCATAGGCGTCAACATCGGGACGGCGCTCGCCGACATGCCATCCCCGACCCAGGTGGCGTCCCTCCTCAAGTCGCAGAGCATCCGCCACGTGCGCCTCTACGATGCGGACAATGCGATGCTCGTGGCCCTCGCGAACACGGGCATCCGCGTCACCGTCACCGTTCCCAATGACGAGCTCCTCGGCATCGGCCAGTCCAACTCCACCGCCGCCAACTGGGTCTCCAAACACGTCCTTGCCCACGTCCCCGCCACCAACATCACTGCCATCGCCGTGGGGTCCGAGGTACTCTCCTCCCTCCCAAATGCGGCCCCCGTCATCGTCTCCGCCATGAAATTCGTGCACGCGGCCCTAGTGGCAGCGGACCTCGACTCGACCATCAAGGTCTCCACCCCGCTCGCGTCCTCCATCATCTTGGACTCCTTCCCGCCTTCGCAGGCCTTCTTCAACCGCTCGTGGGACTCCGTCACCGTGCCGATGCTGAAGTTCCTCCAGTCGACGAACTCGTATCTGATGCTCAACGTGTACCCATACTACGACTACATGCAGTCGAATGGCGTGATCCCACTCGACTATGCTCTGTTCCGCCCGCTCCCACCCAACAAGGAAGCCGTGGACGCCAACACGTTGTTACACTACACCAACGTGTTCGACGCCATTGTCGACGCGGCCTACTTCGCTATGGCCTATCTGAACTTCACCAACATACCCATCAAGGTTCTCGAGTCGGGATGGCCCTCGAAGGGCGATTCATCCGAGCCTGACGCGACGATGGACAACGCGAACACCTACAACAGCAACCTCATCCGGCACGTCTTGAACAGCACAGGCACCCCGAAGCACCCGGGAGTGGCGGTGAGCACGTACATTTACGAGCTCTACAACGAGGACCTGAGGCCCGGTGCCCTCTCTGAGAAGAACTGGGGGCTGTTCGATGCGAACGGAGTTCCCGTCTACACGCTGCACCTGACAGGGTCGGGTCTGGTGCTTGCGAATGACACCGCGAATGAGACTTACTGTGTTGCGAGGGAGGGGGCGGATGCGAAGATGCTGCAGGCGGCACTGGACTGGGCGTGCGGGCCCGGGAAGGTGGATTGCTCGGCGCTGATGCAGGGGCAGCCTTGCTATGACCCTGACACGGTGGAGGCGCATGCGACATACGCATTCGACGCATATTATCACCAGATGGGGATGGCGTCCGGGACTTGCTTCTTCAATGGGGTCGCGGCCATCACGACCACCAATCCAAGTGAGTACTGTTAAAATAAAACATTGCAAACTTGCAAAGATGAATGACTATACGTGACTGACATATTGCACCCTCTGTTGATGCAGGCCATGAAACTTGCTTGTTCCCAGGAAGGTACGCATGTGATTCATTGATTTTTCCATGAATTCAATATGTGATGAAATGCAGACTAGTTGGTTTGGGTCTCACATGCTTGTGATTGATCTGTAGTGGGAAGAACGGGACGTTGTTCAATGGGACGTCTCTGGCTCCTTCGGCGAATTCAACGACTGATTCGGCTGCACCATGCCAGTCATGGAGATCCATCAATGTCGCTCTTGACGCTGGGATGCTAATGCTTCTGTCGATCACAATCTTCACGTAAGGATTTTAATGACTGATTCTTTGAAGCAGAAGAAACATGGATGGGTGTGCCTGGTTTGTTTGGAGAATCAGAGAGCACACAACGACCAATTTTGGCTGTCAAGAGTTCTGAAGGCAGTCTTGTTTAGCTTTTTCTTTTGAATCCGTTTTGGTTTCTGATTCTTTTGAAGTGGTGGTTGTTGTTCAAGGAAACAAGGGTTCAAAGTTAAATTTTGTACAAAATCTGCACGGTTCTGGCTACTCTGCTGCTGTCTGTTGTAGTATTATTATTCATTGAAGTCTAGATTTGTGACAATTCATATGGTTTTGAGAGTGTGTTGAAGAATTATTGCAGCTTCGCAGTATGCCCTCGTCGCTAATGCAGTATATGAAGTTACATAATGAAATATATAATCTATTTATGTCATTATATATTTTGTTACTTCCTATGAGTGAGTCTTTTGTTAATATTTAGGGTTTTTTATTTTAAAGTTCTTACAAATTTAAAAGATAATTCTTTGAAATTGGGATTTAAAAGATAATTTTTTTTAGTACTTCAGAGGGATCTATCCATAAATTATTTAGTTTTCTTTTTAGTCATTGATAGAGATTAAAAATGAACATATTCTTTGAAACTGGGGACTAAAATTTAAATATGAAGAGGTGAGTGATTGATCATTAAATATCATGGTTTGTGGATACTTAAATATAAAAACCCTAATATTTGTTATAATAAATGTATTCGAAGAATCAATCGGCCTTTCTCATTCTTCCATCCTTTTGTGCCTTTTTGCAAATTTGTGTCTTTTCACCTAAACTAGTTGTCATTGAAAAATCCTATGTTTGTCTCAAATAAGAAATAGAAAAAAAAAATCCTTAATTTTTCACCTTTGTTTTGTTTTATTGGGAAATGTGAGAAAAACATTTCATTACATATACATAGGTCAAATTTTTTTTTTTTTTTATCTTTCTTCATTTTATTTCACCCAATTTTTTTCATTTTTCTTCATTTCTTCGAGATTGTGCACAAATACACCAAACTCAAACATTATTATTTCTTTAATAATTTCTCTTCCTTCTGTCTTGTATTTTTTTTTTATTATTTGGTGTGAAGGCTCAGATCGGATTTATATATTTATACTATCATAATTATTGTCTACAACCTGCCTATTTTTAAAAGTATTGACCTGATTGATCTTTTTTATACAGAACTTTAAAGACTACAGATGAGGAGAGACCCATTTATGGATTTCATCACCTAAAATACCACGTTAGTCGTGAAATCTGTCTTGTATTTTATGTGATGATCCAGCCCAAATATGATCTTAGGAATTTCTTGTCCACCATGGGAAAACAGAAAACTGCTGCCGTCTCGTGGGATGGGTTTTCATATATATATATATATATATATATAATAATGAAAATATATTAGGATGCTGGCGAACGGCAGGTGCGACCGCGACGTGGGCGGATCCGATCGCACGGGTCGACGTGAATCGCACCCGATCGTCCGATGGACCCGTGATCGACGGCCCGTGAATCGCACCCGACTGTCCGATGCAATGGACCCGTGATCGACGGTCCGTGATCGCTGCCGCATCCGCCGTTCGCCGCACGTGCGGCCGATCGCGGGTCCATCGCATCCAACGGTCGAGATGAATCACCGTCCGATATATATATGATATATAATCATATATATATATATATAGGTCGATGATAATATATATATATATATAGACGTGACGTGCGGATCGGTCGCGGGATTCGACGTCGTACGTCCGTCAATCACGGGGTCCATCGCATCCAACGGTCGAGATGAATCGCACTGACCGTCCGATGCGATGGACCCGCGATGGACCCGTGATCGACGGTCCGTAGTCGTTCCGCGCACGACCGCACGCTCACTCGCACCGTATCATTTCCCTATATATATATATATATATATACTCATTTACGTAATTAATAGAGTACAAAAATATGCTAGGACACATTAAAAAACCAGTTTCATCAAAATGTTATTATTTTTTATAGGACAGTATAATACAAAGTTTATTTTACAGATTCAAATGTAGTTTTATATACCTCTGCTACTATATAGTATATACCTTATTATTTTTTTATATTCACTTAAATGAGTCCATTCAATGCAAAATGGAGCGATGTACACTTTTTTATCAAAACATATATCTCATTAGATAAATTATTTAAAAAAAAAATTAAAATACGTGACAACTGTATTTAAGGTTGTATTTAACATTACCTGTTTTACTATCATTTAAACAAAAAAAAAAAGAGTGCATGGACATTTTAGCTTCCTTTGCCACATCTACGTGGCAATCTAAGGATAAAACAACAAAGTTTCGTAAATCTCACAATATCAAGGGGTAACATTGTAACATGTAAAAAGAAAGAAAAGAAGTAACCCTAATTTTGTTGGGCTATAAATGGTACACTTTACCCTCTCAAACGCTCTAATGGACGGCGCCTCTCAAAAGCCACAAACGTTTACGTTTCATTCCATTCCATTCATTTTTTTTTTCCTTGTTTTTGTTTTTCATTTCAACAAAATCATGCACTCTTCAGAAGATCAACTCTGTTACTCTACCCAAAAAATTATGTTTTTGGGCAGATCTAAAGAAGAGATGCTTATATTGATCTTGAAGAGCTTTGGACATGCGGTTTCTCTCTTATTATCTCCATGGATTCTCGCTTTTCTCGTTGGCTCTACAATCTGTTCATTGTTTTTGTTAGTTGAATTTGAGGCTCTATGATGACTACTTTGCTTTAACCACACTGAATCATGAGAACTCATTTGGATTGCATTATTTTTTCTTTTGGTTGATGATCAGGTTCTCAATCTGGTTTTTTTGTTCTAACCTTTTAGAAAGGGAGATACCATATATCATGTTCTAATTTATTGTGGATGAAATGGGTATCTCCCCTTATAAAAGGGGGGAGTGATTTGATGACTCCTGCAAAAAGTGATTGAGGGTTTTGATTAAGATCATATAATGTTTTTCAATTGGTTTCTCTACTTGTGGAAGAAACTGGCCAATGTCTGAGAGCTTCCTTTTTCTTTTTCTTTTAATTTCTTAAATCAATATATGTTTTATATTTTATTTATATGTTCAAGGTAAAAAATTTAGGAAATTGTTAATATCAGTGTATTTAAAAACTGAACCGTTCAAAATGAACGGTCATTGATTCAATCGGTATGTCAATTGAATATGAACAGTGATATCATTTTAACATAAGAAATATATTAATTAATATTATTAAATAAGTAATTTTACACGAATATGAAATATGTAGAAAATCTTTATAGAATTATCAAATCTTAATTATGAAACTTTTTTAGTTTTTATTTAGCATCATTATAGAATTTTATTATATATTATTTAAGTTTTTTTTGTTATGTTTCTTGTTTTAACGAGTAATTACGGTTTTACACCATTGAGTTGGGATTTAAAACAGGGAAAGTTTAGCCTGTTTAACCGGTAGAGTTGGAAAAACAAAAACACTGGTGAATATACAATAACATATAATATATATTGTGGATTAAATAAAAATGATTTGATTCTGAGTTCACACAATGAGATTCAGATTCGTGTGATTGTCTTGTTGATCAAATCCAAACAGATTTACTATTGGATTATGATAATATGGAGAGGGTTGGACTTTTGAGATCCTACTTATCTGAAACTTGTTACCTATGTGAAACTTATTATCTATATAGCACTGCACCTAAAATCAAAATCTTAGCTGCCAGAACTTTTAATTGAATGGAACCATTGACCCTACTTTTTGCATACTATCATACCATATGATATTATTTATTACTAAAACATAGCATGACTGGTTTGCAGTGTAGATGCACATTCAGTAGCATGATCAGGAATAACAAGATGAATATAAAGCTTGAAATAATTTTTGGCAGTCCATGTTCAAGAGGAGGAACATCAACTGGTGCACTGTGCAAGCAGTGCCTTTTGTGACAGTTCATTCATTTATATACTGAATTCGATTTAATTGTTACCACACGAGCTAGAATCGAATGAACTAGCGATCGGGAGTTTAATCACTGAAACATATCAATGAATATATTTTTCATGGGTCACTGTGATTCAGGTTGACCTGTGATTAAGGTTGACAACTAGACAGTGTGTTAGAGGATTTGCCTTGGTTGCTTGACTTGCTTCATTTGTCTTCCTGAAATAGTTTGTTTGGTCATCTAAGGACAGCCTCAATAGCACACATTGAATAAATCAAATTTGATGCACTACTCCATAAGAGATTTTACAAAATAGAGTCCTCTCACAATACAATCAGAGAAGCAACAGCAACTTAAAAACGGTTCATAAGAATACAATGCCTTGAACAAGATTACATACATTGTCAGTCCATTCCAGTCAAAGCAGTTCAATCCCTTTAAAACAAAGGCATTATATGAATGTTTTTTTCTTGATTTAATTAAAATGATACAGTCCAGTCTCTACATTACCCATGTTAAAATACAAGATCATAGTTATAAGAAAAACAAGGATAGAATCATTGTCCTATATGGTAAGATATGATCATCCAAAAATGTTGTACCATGATTTCCTTTGCCAACCAAAGTGATGTTGTCAATCATGTATCTGCACTGGAAGTAGCAGGACTGTGGACTATTTACAGATTCAGGCACTTGACATAACCATCATTTTTGTTTATGATGAATAGAGCTCTATACTTTGCTGTTCTGATTTGTCTGAATCCCGACATTTCCTTAGAGCTGCTCTAATCTCCTTCAGCATGTTTTCAACTCCAATACGTTTCCTAACAAAACAGATGCCAAAAAGAACACAAAATTAAAATGCCACTTTTAAATGCAGTATGAATCAAGAGTAACATGAGTATACAGCAGGTTTACATGTGAAGTAAGGATATATCCAAAATTATTTTCTTTCAATGGAAGCCAATTGATACAACTGCCAACTATAACAGAAAAAGAAGTCTACTTGGGTATTATTTCATCCAGATATTTACTTTTTTTTGAGTTCGAGAAACTATGGTGATGGGCAAACCGTGTTGTAGACAGGAAACCAAGAATAAAACTCCCCACAAGTGACACATTAGGGGCAGTAGATATATATGTCCTATTAAATAAGACAACTAAAATGATAATGTGTCTAAACACAGCACATGAAACACTCTCTTAGAGTATATGCAGAAAGGTTCCTATAGCAATTCTTAAGAGTGAAAACTTATGCAATAATGAAGGCTGGACATGGTATTTATATCCGGCCAATTACAATACTTAATATCTAGGTCAATTGTCTAATCTTCCATTAGGTGCCTTCTCAGATTTTAGCATTTAATACAAGGGAGCATTCAAAATTAGGAAATATGATGCCATTCGACTACCATACATACTGCTGAAAATGGAAACTATAAGCTCCTCACATGCTCGGTAAATAAATTGAAATCATTAGAGGAAAGAATCATGTGGAGCAATATGAAAGATGTTGCGTAGAGAAGAAAAATAACATACAGAACACTGGTCCCAACAACTGCAAGGGGGCGTGGGTAGTCCTCAAGTTCCTTTTCCTTTCTCTCTTTGCTCAATGACCTTTCAACCAACATGTTCATGTGCCCAGTCTCAGTGGATGATTCTTCTACTTCCATAGAACTTTTTTCCAGACTAGAAGGCACCTCACTGTATCCAAAATTGGATATATCTTGAACAAGATAAGGTAGCCTATTATTTGCCTGTAGTAAACATAAAGAATCCAGTATATCATCATAAAAATAGAATTCCAGCTCAAGCACAATGCATAAACAGGTAGCTATATATAAATTATTTTGAACTAAGAGAATGCCAAGGCGTACCTCTGGAATGTCAATCTTATTTAACACAACAATATATGGTCGTTCAAGGTAACTAGGATTATACATTCGCAATTCCTGCAAAATGCAAAAGCAGCACCAACATATTACTATACTGCGTGCCTCTTTTAAATAACATCAACATATGTCAGTAATCACTAAATGATATGGGAAGGCCAAAACCCATCTAGCAGAGTTTGTTCAAGATCAATAGAGATCATCAGTTTCTCTCTTCCCCCCACCAAAGTAGAATGGGGGATTTATTGGTTTGCCACTGCGTGGGTTTTGGTTTGCCCCTACACTATGTGAGCTCTGTACAGGTATTGGTCCAGACTTCAACAAGCGTCTTGTAAACAATTCCCAATTGGCATGTTAGACAAAGAAAAGCGGAAACATTAAAAATAGCTGAACTCAACAATGGTAAAGGAATCAAATTGGAAGACAAAAGAGAGATTTTACTATGTTTGATGAACCAGGTCATTTTATATGTTGTAAGACAGGTAAGAGTGACATATTCCAGAGCTGTTACTAACTTTGCATGTCTTGGAGACTGTAATGCACATGTGTAAATGGAACCAGTGCATAAATTTATTTTTCTCATGTATTGACCATGTGTATCAGAAATTATGGCTCCACTATTCAAAAAATGACGTAAGAAAGCCACTAAGCACTGAGTAAGGATACACAATTTTGCTGTTTTTATTTATTACTTGCATTGGAGATCCCTCATCCCCTTTGTACAATGGGCATTTGTTCACTAATTAATGACATAATGCCTTACCCTCTTTCGAAAAAAAGAAAAGAGAGTAGCACTCACTGTTCAGTCTCCAACAATATTGTATCATTAAAGATCTGAACCTTCATACAAAACGCTACCTGTTTCTAAACCCAAGGGAAAATTCATACTCGAAATATTACCCAAGTTTTAGTACTCTACATGCATTTTTTAATTTTTGTCTCCAGTTTCCTACTGGTTTCGTATGCATCCAGTTTCAAAGTCAAGGAACAACAAGGGCCTTGAGGATCCTTTTGAGGTAGAAGCAGAAGCACATTAAAGTTGGGGCTAACTTAGCATGTTCTGATTGGATTTTGAATGCTGGAAATTTATATCCAACTGCCTGTCTTAAGCTTGAAGTTCTGTTTTATCAGAGACACACATATTGTTTTCACATGAGGGCACCCTTTCTACAGTAAACTTCTAGTTCACAATAATGTTTCAGCATATGAGATCTGGGTTATATTCTCTCATAACAGAAAATGTTACATTCTTATAAGCAAATTAAACAACATTTCAGCAAATTTGAGAAAACCCAACTGAGTTACACTAAAAACTGAAATATTTTCTTTCAAGAATACTGAACAACATTTGGTCACCCAAATCATGTGAGCAAGCTGACTTAAGAAAAACCTGAAGGCTAATTGATAAAAAGAAATTATACTTCTCTGATAGTCATGTAATCATTAAAAGGGTTCTCAGCAGCAGCATCAACAACATGGACTAACAACCGGGTTCTCCTTAGGTGCCTCAAGAAATTGCGACCAAGACCCTGCAAAAAAATTTTGCACCTCAACAGTTGATTATAGAGAAGGACCAGAAAATAAGACCAATACCTTCCCTAAATGAGCGCCTTCAATAAGACCAGGCAAGTCTGCTAGTGTTGCTTCAGAAGAATACTGTAGTGCACCCAAGCTCGGGTCACCATCTAGGCGACCAAGATTTGGGATTAGAGTTGTAAATGGATAATCGGCAATATCAGGTCTAGCAAGTGTGATGGCTGCCAAAAGTGTTGATTTTCCAGCATTTGGGAGTCCCTGAAGGACAAAAAAGTTGGAATAAATATTTTGCAGAAACAATGTTGCCTTAATTTCAGCAAACAAAATATTGCTTCTCCAATAATACCACAAAATTACTTCTACGCTTATATATGTGTGTCTAACATGTATTATACTGAAATATGTTACATAATAAACACTGAATGACCATTTTTCTAGCATTCTTGAGGCAGGAAATATGCAACAACCAATGGATGCACACACCTAGAGAAAAAAATTTCCCAAGAAAACTGAACCCCCCATTACATTAGAAACCAATAATATTTTAAATCTGTTTATCTTCTTCAAAAGACAAGTTAATTTGTTGTCATGTCAAATATTGTGTCATCTTCTCCTGATTATTTAATATATTACTTATAAAATAAATCAATACACAGAAAATGATTGCTTCTGCAAAAGAGAACAGAAATCAAATACTTTATAGTTGATAAATTTTTTAACATTGTAAATTTTATGGATGTAAGATACAAACGCAGACAGAAATAAGCACAAAAAAGAATTGATCCTACACTTAGGAAAAATAAAGAAAGGCCCCCTAAAAACAGCAGGCACATACCACAAGACCAACATCAGCAACCACTCTTAATACGAGTTCCAAAGTGATCTCCTCTCCAGGCTGACCAAGGACTAATACCTGCAGACAATTAAAATTATTGCTAGAACAGGAAACATTTGAAATACAGCAAATCTCATACAAAGAACATCATAATATGGATATCCAATTATCATACCAATAAGTATGAGCATCTTTTCAAATTTATAAATTATCTAAGCATGTTTTCAGGATTAAAACTATTAAAGACCAGGTTCTCTTCATCTAGGAAATTTTTTTTCCAATGCAAGCATACATAATTCACTGCAGTCATCTAAATGCATCATGATCAAAGTTTGTGAAAGTTGAATATAGCGATCAAATGGTGATTAAGACATAAAGAGATCCCCTTGCAAACTTCATTCTGTATATATTATAACAGATACTAAAGGGTCAAAAGAAACATCACCATCTTTATGTACTAACTTATTTTAGACATGCAGAACAGCTCTGCCTCCCAGCAGTTGCTTTCTGCTGATTTAAATACATGAAAGATAAAAACAAGTGAAAATCACATAGCTCGGAGCGATAACCTTTCATGGACACCAGTAAGCCTAGCTGATACTACAAATCAAAAGGTTATTAATTTAATTCAAACTATCCAGGGATATGCAGCTTCCTTTGTTCATTTTCATCATCAAGTACTCAAATGACCAAAATGACTTTCTAGAAAATAAACAAATAAATAAAAGATAACAAGACCTTGAATAACAATTATGAGTTAACCCAAGGCCACTCTTTAATCAAGCCTTTCACTAGACATATTAGGATACCAATTCAAGAGAATAATGACCATCATTATTACTCGTTTTCATAGATTTATATAAACCTCAAACTTGTTCCCACATAAAAGAGAGTTAGATTGTAGAAACAAAGAAAAATGCCATGCTTCACACATCCTGCACTCCACTTCTACACCTCTGTGAAGTGGAATGAATTCATTTTCATAATATTGGTCAGATCCACTACCACTTGACTGATTACACAACATTTTAGCCAAACAGCAGGATTACCTTGTCATTTTCATCTCTCATGACATTCATAGTCGATCCCATCAGTCTTTTCCTTCTATATTCAGGCATCTCTAACAAGCTAATCTGTGATAGGCAATAGGTAATGCATTGGCAGATAAGTTCATTAAAACTAATAAACAAAAGCACTGCATAAGAACAGAATCCATACAAATTATAAATAATAAAAAAAAGATGCTCACCCCTCCTTGACCACCTCTTGCAACAAGAATTTCATCTCCCGGCTTGGCTAGATCCGCAAGAAACCTCGATCGCTTCCGTTTCACAACCGTACCTGTTGAATTTCCATAAATTGAAACTAAGTGAATGCATTACTCTCATCAACCCAACATCGAAAAACTCCTCAATTTCCAGTTTTTTTTTCACCATAAGCAACGAAAAGAACATACAAACCTAAAGGCACGGGAATGCGCAACGCGGGGGCACGAAGCCTGTCACGCAGCAGAGGCGTCAGGACCCCCATAGCGTCGACATTCCCGCCGCGCTTCGCGACGTACCTCCTCTTCCTGTGAAACCCCAACAAAGTATCCTCGCCCTCGTCGGCGAAGATCACCACGTCCCCTCCGTGTCCCCCCATAGGCAGTATGAGCGACCCGTCCGAGTCCCTCTTGAAAGGGCTCTTCTTTCGGTACTTCTTCTCCTGGTCTTGCTTTCCCCCCTTCGGGTTGGGCATGCTGAGGACCGCGCCGTGGCCCCCATCGCCGGCGCGGACGGTGATCACGACCTGGTCGAAGTACTTGTGCGGCTCCTTCGTGAGAGCGACAGAGTCCGGTGAAGGGGACGCCAGCTCCTTCGCTTTGATGAGCGCGCACTGGAAGGTGCTTCTCGATCTGAGACTGCGAGCGGTGGATGAGGAGGTTCAGATTTACGTGAAATTATGTGAAGAGAGTGCGTGCGTTTAGGGTTTGCAATACCTTGACAGGGAAGGTACGAGGAGGGGAGACGATGAGAGTTTTCGAGAGAGGCGTTGTTGAGGATCGACGATGGCGACGCTGGATGGATAAACCCATGCAAGCGCCATTTTTTTTTTTGGTTAGTGTAGATGAGAGACTGAGACGGACGGGTTTTTATACTTGGACGATATTCCAAGCCCGTTAGGTACAGCCACACAGCATATAATGCTATTGACAAGTCTGGATCCAGTCAGCTCACACGATTAGTATTGAACTGCAATGCGTATGAATCGAATTACATAGCCTATTAATTAATCGAACAGCATAAAAAAGTAATATTGTACCAAACAATTGACTGTATAGTTCGATTCATAGGCTGTACAATTCGATATTGATGGTACCCATGTCTGATTGCATTCAAACCCGTTATTGACTATTCCAGGACAATGTGTCAAATGACCTGGCATGTTAAACCGTGGCGTGCTGGTCGTGAGGGTGGAGAGGGGGCTCAACACAGTCTGTCATGCTAGCACATCTTCACCTATGCTACGCAAGCCTGATGGATCTACCTACGTCGTTCTGTGATGGGGAGGCCATCAGACCTAGCTACGCTGTTTTGAGATAGCGAGGGCGATGCAATGCCCCAATTTAGTTTTTTTCAATTTTTTTTTAACTTTAATTCAAAACTTTAATTATTTAGGACGTGTTTGGAAACATAATTTGAAAAAACTGTTTTTAATTGTTTTATACACGGTGTTTAATAATGTAATGATGATAGTTGCTTTATGAAACATAAATTATGAGTCATAATCATTTGATAAAATCTAGTAATGATGATGCGTGTAAATTGACATGTTTAGTAACAGATTTTAACTTTTTACTTTTTACTTTTAAAAAGTTAAAATCTCAAAAACAATTTTTGTCAAATACACCCTTAATCTTAATGTTATCATTCAATTTTTGGGCGGTAACACCCACCCCATCTAATCATTCACCTGGGGTGAAGTGCATAATAGGGAACAAGAGAGGAAGAGAGAGAGAGAGAGAGAGAGAGAGAGAGAAACTAGGTGGGCTGAAAGCAAATGAGGGAGAGAGATTGGTGAGGGGAAGGCGAGCACTCCTTTTGTTTTCATTCACGGAATAAAGATTTACCCTCCATTTTGGGTGTGACACTGTGACGTAGCTTTATCCAGGATAAATTGATATTCTAACACACATGGAAAATTTTGGAATATGAGTTAATGGTGTTGAAGCATTTGGCTTTGAATGTTGACTGATTTTCCTTTTAACTATCATTATTGTCATACCCTTTTACTTTTTCATACTGAAAAAGTTTTGAATATTTTTTTGAAATATATATTTAACTAATGAATAATATACTTTCACAAAAAAAAAAAAGTGTGTGTGTGTGTGTAACAGAGAATATACTAATATAATTGAATTTATACTTCATATATGTACAAGTGTTATAATGTAAAAGCACTTAAATGTCAATATTAGCAAGACTATATACTTACCTGTTCACTCAAAAAAAAAAAAAACACTATCGGATACTGATATGAACAAGGAATCAAATCTCAACAATCCAAATTAGTTACAAGGCATCAAAAAATTGATGGCAAAAAACAACTCAACCAAAGGGCGGTAATGTACAGTGTCTTAATTTTACTTCCAAGTTATTCACACAAAAAATAATACCTACTGTACAAGAGAAGGATTATAAATTAAATACAATCAATGAATGGGGGAAAACCCTGCTGAGGAAGAAGCTGTGTGGGAGGAACAAAAATTGAATGAATAAAATGAATGCCAATATGTTTTTAAGATGAACTTACGCGTTCTGATGAGATGATTATCCCTGAATTGATGGCCTTAACTAATGCCACGAACTTCAGCAACATCTCCTCGGAGTACCACTTCAGCTTCCATATGAGGTCATGTGTGGCCTTCTCCTGTAGCACCTTTTCTTTTTCAGTATTTCCTGGAATGCATAACTTCTTCGGAACGACGTGATTTATGGCCAAAGTCACACATTTATCGTTCTCCAGCTCGATGATCTGAAAACAAAGTTTATGGCCAAGATTATGTCTGAGAGGGTGCAAAAAAAGAACATCATGTGTTGGTACTGTTGCAGAACTCATACAGTGAAAAATTCTTATTGATAATGGCACGATTAACTTTGACGTGATGTTCCAACTTAGTATAGTGGACCAAAAAGGGTTTGTGTATTTCCAATTGGATCTACCATGGAATAAAACATGCACATGAATCATTGGTGTATTTGCACAGCCATACAGGTGTGCTCACCTATTAGGGAATACAGCTCCTGATATGAACTATGACTTCCAGTCTGGACTTCCATGACCACAAATGTTTCGTCCATGGCATATGAATTGGTGTCCACAAAACATGTTCACATAACCACAAGAACAGCCAGTTATAGCCTCCCCAATAAAAAAAAGGAGGAGCATGGCGTAGCCTGTTCTGGCCCCAAGATGAATTTTAACCCATCCCAAAGAAAGCAACACGACACTTCCCCATATGGTTTCAACATACACCTATAAAAATGTACTCATTCGACTTATACACCAGAAAAATTTCGATTATTTTTTTCCATCAAATCAACAGGGTAAATAAGTTGATGAAGGAAAAGAGATTTTTTCAAAAACATATGGTCATCAAACTTGTTATGGGGAAGTGCTTTCTATTAGATTTTTCATTTTTGAAATTATTTGCTCAATATATAGCAGAATTTGTTCCGGTGCATATTAAGAAATTTCAGATGCACAATAGTATTTCAATTACCTCTGTCTGGATATTAGTTGATATTGTTCCTGCAACATAACTACTTTATTTTAAGATAAAGTCAGGATCAGTATATTTACCATCTCCAGTATGTCACGGATGGGGCAGCATGAATCAAGGGAGAAGTATGAAACAACTTCAATAGAAGAGCCAAACTCTAAGTAGTTCTCGATGCACACTAGAATATATCCTTCCACCACAAATAAGGATCTTGGTAGCCATTTATCACCTGTTAAAAATGAAACAAAGCAGAATAGATAGTAAATGTCCTGTAACTAATCTAACTCAAAATGCTTACTCATGTATACTGTAGCTAAAAGTAACATTTGTATTGTTAACTTGTGATAATGCGCTTTCAACTGGATTTGTATGGGCGGACAAAGTCTTTGATTATATGATCTAATAAAATAATACTGAACATAATGGAACTAGGAAGCTCACTGTATAATATTCAGGTCACAATATTAGCCAAAGATACTTGAAGAAAAATATTATTAGCAAGTTCATGTGGACTCAAGCATAGTATTTCTCTCAATTTCTTTCAAGTTGGGCAATGTAAGTAGAAAATCAAAAGTTCTTTTGTTTTCAACCGAATTTTGTAATCAATTAAATCAATCATGATCCATGCAGTTAGGTGAAACTCTATTCTAGGTATGGTTTAAGGAAAACATTTAACTAAATTTGACAAACAATAGTGAAGGGCTATAACAATCAGTTGACAAGCACAATAACAAGTTCGAATCAGAAGCTTGACATGCTTCCTGCATCTTTCCATAATGACAAGTATTTTATAGAGCAGAAGAACATCAACATAGCGTGAGAGAGTTACAAAATGTTCAACTTAACAGAGCATGGAAAGTTCATTGCCCATTATCATGCATCCGTCCATCCAATCCTTTGTCCTCAATATTCCAAAGGTTGTGACAATCAGCCCTATACTTTAATATTTGCAGTTTTTTGAACATTTACACTTGGTAGTCATATCAGCAATTTAGCCAACACACAATAAAATGTGTGCTTCATTTAACATGTGAGAAAAGCACACACAAATATAACCAATTAACCATAGAAGTGAAAGCATATAATTATCCACAGCTGAATGGTGACAGCAAAAGAGTTGGCATGTAGATTAACAAAAGAGAGTACCTTCATTACTATTTTTCCAATACATCATCACTGAATAAAGAAGTATGCCCATCCTCATAGCTCCACATATATGCTTCTCAAATAACCTGACCTGGACCTGCTCCCAGCTGCCAATTAAAATTCCAAGACACCAATCCATTTTAACATATAGAACAAGGAAATAAGTAATAATCATGTGCATGTATTGCATCAAACTCAACGATATATACTTCTTTTTTTTTTTTTTTGAAAAGTATATCATTTAATGTCCCAACCACAAAATGTTGCACTGGAGATATCACCTTCTCAGAGAACATCCACTAGGTTCACTTGAATCACAGATTCGAAGCAGACTAAGAAATCTTCTTGTTCCCTCAATAGTCCTCGTGATGAATAAGTATGTTGCATCCCTTTCAATAAACACCCTAAGGAATAACATTTTAAGCAACACTGAAAACAAATGCTCTGCTCATTGACTGTAAAAAGCGAAACAATCATGTGTAGAACCTCAAAGCTTGTAGTCCTAAGCCAACCACAACTTCCTTGAGTTCTTCAAGCTTATGACAACCCAATACATATAAGTTAACCCCTACAAAAAATTTTATTTCATCAATCATATAGCTAGAGAATATATGAATTTCTAAACAGCGCATAATCTGGAGCCGAACAAAAATGTATAGCATATGTTATGAAGAAGCCAACCTGAGCCATCATCTGCTTCATCGACTAGCATTATATACAGCTTGTTTTCACTGCTCAGCAGCACAACTACTTCTCTGCACAAAGAGAGTATTGATAATATCATGTCAGGTATAACAGTCATAAATCATGGATTAACACTCTCTATTCTTATTGATGAGCTTAATTCAAAAAAGAATGGTAGTTTACTGATAAAAATCACGGATTAAATAGTAAAAAGGGATCAGATATTTCTATATTTCTCTCTTTTAATTAACAAAAAATTTAACTTTTTCACTATCAACATTGAATTATAGATGTACCTAACAATCTAGTGTTGTCTGATTCTGAACAAAGTTCCATCAAGGGTAAAAAAAAAAAAACTGAACTATCCACGGTTCAGACATTGGTTGAGTTTGCTAGGAAACAGGAAAATTGCCGCAAACTGAGCTTGGGGTTAGCCAGTTAGCACCCCCTATCCAATAAGGAGATCAAAGGATCAAATCCTAAGGGCACCGATTTTCAAGGGGCCATATATGTGGAAGGTGAATGGGGCCAGGTTGTGGATTCCAAATGAGAGATCATAGATTCGGGACCCCTGGTGTTTTGAGATTATACAACATCCTCAAATCACTTGTGATTTTAAGTGACTGTTTTCTAATGGCATTCTAACTACTGGTCCAATTAATGGGCTTGAGATTTAAAAAGGGTCTGCATCCATTAAACAAGAAGTCTTGTCCATCAACATGGGGTTAGCTATAGTGTTCATCCTGAATGCTCAAGAAATCCATTAACAGCAATTAAGAAAAACATCCCTACAATTGACAGTTTGAACAAAATTTGCTCCTAAACCACCCCATTTATTATTATAGATCCAACATGACTAAAAAAATTATGATGATCATGAGGGGCAGTTAATGATTGAAATATAACTAAGATATACCAACAATTTCAGTACAATTTTCCCAGATTTCTTGTGCTACTTGCTGATCCATATGTTATAATCACTCTAATGAACCTGGAAACCATCATCCTTATATATCACACTCAAGTAAGGAGGCTACAAAATTACTTCAGAACTGGATGACTTGTATGTGACAAAACAGCTTCAACCCATCAAAATATTAGTATTCACTTCTCAAAAAATCCATTCACACTGTTTTGGACCTATCTAAGGTCTATTTAACAATGTAACAGTGTCTATGCTTCGGGAGGGTTTTCCTCTTGTTTACTATAATATTAATGCTCCAACATTTCTATAATAAAAAACACCTCTATCCAACACACATTAGTTTTTTTTTACTTTTTAAGAAAGGTGGAAATGACAGATTGGAGTACATGTTGGTGTACTCCATTGATGAAGTCTACTCTATATAACTCTTTCTAGCTACCCCAAATAATATTTCCAATTATCAAAGAGTAGAAATATTATGCCTTTTGGCCTAAGTATATATTTAACACAACATCTGGTCAACTCACGATCAAAATTAGCTATTTGCATTTATAAATAAGTGTACTTTCAAATATGTTTAAAGGGAATATTCAGGCGAGCAACACTTCCACTCTTGCGGGATTGGTTGACTATTGCGGGGGTGGAGTCAGTAACTGGCATTATGGGAGTGGCTTGGGGGCAGGTGTAAAGCCAATAACTTCTAAAATATCTCAACGACCATTTCTTGAAGTTTAAGAAACCCGAATCCTAGGAAGACAGGACAAGTTAGTGGTTAACCAAAGAAGTGTTTAATAAAGATATAAAATAAAATTCTAAGGCGAAGGCATAGGTCACCCAAAAATTATTTTTAAAAAAAGGAAAAGAGAAAAAACAAGTAGAGAAGATGAAGGAAAAGAAGATGAGAAACACAATTAAAGTAGGATGCGTATTATATTTAAGACGAAAATATTTGTCCATACCAAGAAATTTATGACTGTTAAGACATATGGATTCAGGAGAATAGGAGGTGAAATAAGAGGATGGAGAGGCCAACTGGCAAATTAAAACTCCCTTCCACACTGTTTTGCTGCCTTTGTACTGCACTACTAGGGAAGCTTGCACATATATCAACTCTCCTTCTTTTTGCACTTATAGGGATTCTTCTTTCTTTTCGTTATGGCACAATGGATTGGACACATCTCTCAAAATATCAAGCAAAAATTCCTCTTTAAGTTGGATCAAGATAGAAATTCAGGCACATATTCAACACCTTCTTCAAGTAATTCTTGCAAATCAGAACAAATTATAAAATTCACTTATTAGTTTTTTAATACCATCGCATCTTGAGATTATTTTTCAGTAGGTTTACATCCTATACAAACATAACCCATCTACATACATATGCAGTCCTCTTATATTACAAGAATGGTTCACCAAACTAAAAGTGCTGAAGCAAAATAATGCATTATTTGGCCGCAGATGAAAATGGAGAAGGGAGCTTACCTCTCTTGATAATCTGATCCTTGATTGACCAAACAATCACAACAAATAAACTCACGACAAGTCTCTGAAGCACCAGAATCTGCAATAAGGTTAAGAAAATAGTTTTCTATGGATCCACCAACTACTGAAACAGAACTCTTAGTCTTCAACAGTGAGCTACCGACATCACAAACAATGGATTTTTTCTCTTCGCCAAACAATGCCCGCTGTTTGTCAACTTCTTTGCTCAACTGCCAGAGACCATTTTCACTGTTATTCTTCCTGTTTCCATCCATGTCATCAACCTTAAATCCCGTGACTCCGTTCAATTTATGAAGTTCCATTTTTGCATTTCTTATGATAGAGTTTTCATCCACAAGAGAAACGAGTCTTTTCTTTGGCTTTGGTTTTATATTTCTGTTGGAGCCAGTGATATTTCCATTGGTTGTTTTTTCAGGTTCAACACTCCCATTATTAAAACATGGATCACCAAGATCTGCATTAGAATGTTCCATGGCCCTATTAAGTTGCTCAGAACGAGACACCAACAGAGCTCCCGTGTCATCTTTTGAGGAGAAATCTCCATGTTTCATGTCATCGTGAACTTCCTCAAAGGATGAACCATTTGAATCATCATCATCAACTTGATATTTTGATCCTTCATGCACTATCTGATCATATCCAAACATAGAAGTCCAGAAACAGAAGGAATCATCATCACTGCAACTAGTATCACTGTCAGATGATGTCAAAAAATGGGATTCAACTGATAGTTGCATGTACTCTTCCTCTAAGTATTGGCGACGATGCAAAATATCTTCCTGATAATGTGGTGGTGAACCTTGGTAGATAGATGATGAGCGAGATTCCATGATCTTGTTGATGGCTGTCAAATGTGGTGATTCTTTATTGTGCTCTGATTGATTAATTCTATTATTTGACACTACAGAAAAGAAACCAGCTACTTCCAACGAAGAATATTCTGTTGATTCATCAGAATCAGGCTTCACCAGCTCCTGTTCCACACCCTCTCTCTCCCTAATAATGTCGGAAGCCATCATTTTGCCACCATCCATCAACGAAGAATTCATAACTGCTTTTCCCTTGGAGTCAAGGTATCCATGCCTGGGGACAACGATAGATGCATCGGGAGGTGTATCATAGCCCAAAATGCATGTGGGGTTCTCTTCTTCTGATGCTTCTACCATATCTGAAACATCCTTTGAGCTTTCCCCAACAACTTTATGACCTTCCCCCATATTTATATAGTTTTCATTTCCTAGGTCCATGTTCAGCCCGACGAACTTGCCATGCACCACATCCCCTGAGTTCTGATCCATCCACTCCTTAAACTCTCTCAACCAAAGAACTGATCTCTCTTTCTTCATGAATTCAACTCTATTCATTAAATCAACTATTTCTGCTTCACCATCAGAAATGGGGTTTTCTTCTCTCCTTGGATTATCACTACCAGATGGTGTATCTTGATCACCATCAGAACCAAGATATCTCCTCTGTTCATCATCCTCAATACAGGCAAGACGTAAAAGCCTCTTCTACAATAGAAAGCAAGATCACAAGTGTTTTGAGTTATTTTCCAGATATAAATTAGTATCAAGAGCTTTTACTAAACAGAACACCCTGAAGGTTATTGATCTCTAAAATGTACACTCAATTTGCAATTACACTAATATATTAAATTGCTGAAACTGGACACAAATTGTTGAGAATTACTTACCCCTTTTGCATTGAAACTACTTTTGTCATCAGCCACATCTTTCGCAGGATGATAGAAGCCATAGCCTGCTGGACGTTTCTGCCTGCTTGCAATGATAATATGCCTCTCCCAAAACTCTCTTGCATTTATTCCTTTATCATCTAATTTCAACTGAATCAGCCATATAACACTAAATAAGGATAATTTTTTACTAGAGAAATTCAATTTAGTCTTTATGTTTTACTGGAGGCACTCAAAGTGCGAGATAACATATTTTATAAAGATCTTAAACCACGCCCCTGCGTCTTCTGTCTTCCCACAATGAAGACAAAAGAAGACTAATGCAAAATATAAGGGAGACAAGAACGACATCTTACTTTTTCTGGATGAGTAAGGAAACTGAAAACGTGCACTCGATACCATCGAGCACAACAAATTGGATTTCCTTCCAACCATAGATTTTTTAGAAATGACAAACTCGAAAGAATTTCCAACTCAGAGAAATTGGAAATGATATTGTATGAAAGATCAAGTCCTTCAACTGATTTCAAATTCTCGATTCCACGTAAAGTTGTTAAAGCGTTGTTCCTCAATACAAGATTGACAATTTGGCATGTAACCTGCATTATCCAGAAAATTATGTGGGTTTATACAGGTTTAAAATAGAAAAAGAAAGCAATATATAAAGCTGATATTTCTAAAAATAATTTACAACCATCATAAATCATATTTCAGCATTACAGTTGTTCAGCACTTGCCGCCACCACAGAATGGGGATATAAGAAGCATTATCCCATTATTTTCTAGTGTGCACAAAATGAAGATACAATTGAGGTCATTTTCAGCATAAGTTATGCTTAATATATTATGTTTGTCCTTACATGCCAACTGTGTCATTTTTAATATATGATTTAATAACACAATTGTGTTGTTTTTAATTAATGATTTATGTCAGGTGGCATATACCAACTGAAATGTCATGCGATTGAATTGAGCATGATTTTGTTTCTGTGAATAACACACTTCATGCACTCTGGTGCCATCTCAATAGGAATAACATATTTTGATCGTGGAAGGCATCACCACAACCAAAAAGTATCGGAGAAGTATAATTGAAATGGAAAAAAGAAATTCCACATCTAATATGCTTATTTAAAAAAAAATTGAAATTATAGTCCACCATCACATATCATCTCCTAAACAATCTAAATGTCACCATTAATGGACTCTTCAATCAAATCCAAGGGACATGTGATGATTATCTTGAAAGACGAAACAGATAAGGATTTCATTCATCCCAATTTGGACAATCAGGTATGTTTTTCCCTTTGTGAAGGAAAAGTGGGAGATGGGACTTAGGTCCCTAACCTCCAAAACCAAAATAAAACTACTACTACCTGAGTGACATAATAACAAGGTATTATAAAAAATCCAAGGTACAAAGATACCGGGAGGGGATTTGATCTCCCTCTAGCCCTTTTTGAGCTCTCAATGTTTTACATGTTCCCAATTGGAGTTGCGACATGCCAAATTTTTGCACAATTGTTGAAAATTCTGTTCATAGTCTCCAACCATGGGCCAATAACAATCAAACAGCATCAAAGGATCACCAACTTCATTGATCTCCTTTGCCTAATAGAGGCATGCACGCCCAACGCTTCCCACATGTTAATGAGTTTAGAGGGCATTTTTTGTCATACACCCAAGTGATCCACAATTTCCTCCCAAATCCAATTAGCCTACGTGCATCGAATTAAAAGGTATGCTTTAACATCATAAAAACATATTGATGCAGGTTGCTTTTGAGATTTTTCTTGTGTGAGATCCTATTACACAACACAAAACACATGAAGCCCCTGATTTCTAGAGGAACACAGGCATTCCACGTTAAATCATAAAAGGCCCATCATGTACATAAAATGTGGTCAAACAAAAAAAGTACTACTCCTCTCGAAGGAGCCCAAATTCAAAGGTCCTCGTCTACAAGAGCGATTCCAATCCTTTTGAGTTCCTCTATCATTATGATGTACTCAATATTTTTCGTGAAACAAATGAAATTTCTTCTCAGTATCCTCCCATGAGACCCACTCTTTAAATACAATCACCAACCAGTGCATTAGAGTCTGCAGCTATAGATGCACATTGAGTTGTATTACACAACACGGATACATGTAGGACAAAGTACAAATAAGTAATCTGTGCAATTGAATTTTTTTTTGAGATACTGATCTTACCATGCATTATTCATGTGTCTCTAATGAATCCTTGTCCAATGATGACCCACCCACCCAGCCGAGGGTTTGGAAGAAAAAGGGTCTGTCTTCCAAAGGACAGTCATAAAAAACAACTTAGAATTCAAAGTCCAGATGTTCCTTTCTTTTAAAATTATGAATATCAATTCTTTTTTTTCTTTTTTTTTGAAAAAGGTAGACCTTGCTACCAGCACTTATATTCCAAGACAATTCTGAATATCAAATTAGGACAATTAAAATTTCCCATCACCCTCTCCTTTTCCCTCATTCCCCCTACTTAAGGCGTATGGTTTGACAACCAGTTTTTTGCATAAGGCCACAAAGATTACATACATAGTCAAAGGCAGCCAATGACATACAATTCATCGACCATATTAATGAACGTGATGAATACTCTGCCGCTCTACTAATGCGATATGCAATGCTTTAAAATTTTACATAATGTCAAGTTGTGGTCTTCATGTTCAACCTAATTTTTTATTCATCTAAGCATCTTTTCCCCAAGGATAACTTAGCCGGTTAAAAATGATGGCTAAGCATAAATCAGTCTACCCAATAAGTTTACAGCATGGATGTGGGTCATTTATGTTCATTTCAATTTAAAATATTTTGTAATCCTTTGGTTGATGTTGAATTGATTAACAATCAACAGAAACATGTTCTTGTTGGAGATAGGTATTGCATCAAACACAGCTCATTAACCTGTACACTGGGTGATATGCCATACTATATTCTGAATGTGAACTTGCAATCCTAAACTACCTGACCTTAAAAATGAGATCAGTCCTTAAAAGTGAGATCAGTATGTCTGCACCGTCACATCTAGAGTTTTGATAAACAGCATCTATTTTAGTCATCATCTAGTCATAGTCACATAGCAAACAATATAGCTATGAGACTGTGTTTGAAGCAAACCAATGAATAAATATGAGTTAGATAAATTATTATGCAACTTTAACTTTGCAAAAGTGGAAGACATATTGCAAGCATATGGCTATGAGCTCATGATACACAGGCCAAGAGTAATTTCCAATATGCAATAAATTGATCATCATTGCAAAAATCAAACCATAATAAGGAAAATAGAAACACATTCCAGAAATATTAACATTGGTACTGAATGCATGAGCATCTAGTTCAACATTCAACAAAAATCATGCAACTTGCATTTCTACCTCACTAAGTGACGCAATTGTTCGCAGTTGGTTAAACCCAAGATCCAGATGCTTTAACTTCATGCACTTATGAAGATTATCTACTTTGGCAAACCGGTTCCTGCTCAGATCCAATGTCTCAACAACGGGAAGCAGTTGCAAGGACTCATCCATAAGAACCATACCATTGCAAGCACATGAAACAAATGAGAGCCGTTTCCACAATGGGGAGTCCTTTATGTCCACAATTCGACTGGTGAAGACATGTCGAAGTGCATCCTGAATGAAAACAATTGTGAATGAGGCAAATCAATGAAAAAATCATCACCAAAAATATATAAATGTGTTGTTCGACTAAGAGCATGTAGCTACAGAGTGTGTGAGTGAGAAAAGCAGGGGAAAATGTCTTTGAAAAATTATAAAAAAGAATAATTGTATGAAAGTGTCTCTAGAACTAATTTAACAGAATAATAGGAAAGTTCCAAAAGGGAGGTGGTATAAAAGATCCAGAAAGCAAATTTACATAGAGAACTGATTTTTTATTTTATTTTTTTTGAGAAAAATGTGGATTGCACCTTCCCATTAACGGGAAAGATACAGGGGAAGAAAAAACAGAAACTTCTGGCACAAAAACCAGACCAATTGTGTGTATCAAGAAGATGCCTACTGACAAGAGATTTTAAGAGTAAAAAACTGTCATGTAAAGTTCACCAGATGGGAAGCAAAGAACTACATAATGCCAATACACATAGATATGAAAAACCACATCCACAACCTTACCGCAAAAAAAAAAAAAAATGGAATTCATAGTTAGAGCCTCTCAGAGTACACACAAGTTTTGGATGAAATTCAAACAAGACAAGTTAGAACCCTCTCAATCAGAACACTAAAAACAGATCAACATAGCAACAAAAAAATAGGAGGAGAAACCAATTCCACGATGGAAGGCAAAGGATTAATTCCTAACCACACTTAATTACACTGGAGTTCAAAAAACTAAACTTAAATACAAACCAAACTTATTTTCCAAGCTATCAAACTACTAAAAAATCTCAGTCATCCAATTCCAATTATAAAAAAACGCAAAAAATTATTAAACCTACTATTAAACAAATTAAGAGAGAATTAAACAACATAAATAACAGATAAAAATACATAAATCTAGCAAGAATTCATTCTACCAATCGCATATCCATAATGGCAATCAATCACAAGCCCTTACAGTGGAATCGTGGCATACAATCCTCTCCAATGTGTGCCTGAGCTCGAGAAGCCCCCGGGCAGCCGAGGTCGACAAATCACATCCACGGAGCTCGAGCGACTGCAGGCGCCCGAACGCGTTGAGCGAAAGCGGTGTCGGGTCCCGCGGCGCGGGCGGAGGGAGCGCCGACACCACCTTCAGCGAGGGGAGGAGGCGGAGGATCCGGCGGAGCTGCTCGAGCGCTCGGTGGTCTCCGAGGTCGGACACGTAGGCCCGAAGATAATCCACGGGCGCGCCCGCCAGGAGCCCCTCCAACTCCTCGAGCGCCTCCAGCCGCGACTGCACGTACCGGAGCCCCACCGGGTTCAGCTTCAGAACTAGGGTTCCTTCAAGGAGAAGCCCCGCCTGCCTCTCCACGAAGCGGACGAGGTGGTCCAGGTACCGGTCCCCGGTGACGGGCGCCGCCATGGGTATCGGCGGGGGAGGAGGCGGTTATTTTAGGGCTTTAAAGGGTGTTTCGGGGGTTGGATGAATTGGATCTCGGCGACGACCGCCATGGATGGATGGATCGGGAGGGGGTGCTTCGTCGTGGGTGGCGAGGGGAGTTTTTGAATTATTAATTATTTTGCTAATTAAGTCACGTTCGATCGATAATTATTGAGAAAGCGACGCTTGTCTAATCCAAAATTTTCTTCCTTGGCCTTCTCCTTGTGTGTTCCGTCGGGTGTAGGTGGCACGCATTCGGGTGTAATTGGAGGATTTCGGTCCGACAGCCCGATCCGATTTGAGATGTCCAACCGTCCTATACAAAGCCCCAATCAACGTCCAACAATAATGGTCGTTAATATATGGTGGGTGGGGGAGGGGACGATAGAGGGAGACCCACGATGTTAAAGAAAATAGATTGTAATATGTAGTGGGTGTTTGAGAATAGTTCTATAGAAAAATTTAAAAAGATTTTTTATTTTATAAGTTAATTCACTTCTAGAAGAATGTCTTAAAAAAGACAAAGGGAGATTACATATGTGTTCGCGCGAGAAGTGTGGTTGGCTATAAATCAATATTTTTTTAAAAAAATTTGGGTGCGTTTGATTGCGCGATTGCAAAACTGATTCTGCAGGAATCTACAATAGCAAAACTGTTTGGTTGTACGATTGCAAATGCAGCTTCCTGCAATCGCAATCGCGCAACCAAACGCATAGTTGTGCATATAAGCATGGCCTTAATCCAAATTCGTGATGATTTTTGCTTTAAACTTGTTTTCCAAATTAAAATCTATTTAAACTCGAAGTTTTGTTCGACTAGAATGACATTGATATTTTGTTGGAGCCTCCACTTTTTATATTTTTTTATTTTAAAAAAAGAGCTAAAAATGACTTGTTGGAGCCTTTTTTTGTCTAACTTTCCCTCGACATCGCGGAGGAGGCGATATGTAAAGTGAAAGGCAAAATCTCTGATGCTAAATTTAATGGATTTAAAAATAAAAAAATATTTTTCTATGTGCACACTTTTTTTTGTGTGTATTATGTTTGCATTTTACATTTATTTATAATTATGACCGTTAAAAAGAGAGATTTTTACCTTGATGTTATACAATTTCCAAATATATCATTGTTATTGAAATTTTCTCATTGACTGCACCATTGATCCGTTGTCTACACTCTACCGCATTTAATTGTAGTATTTTTTCATATTCATTCAAATCTCATGAAATTTTCATTTTCATATTCATTTTTTTCATATTCGAATATGGACAACTATCGTGGATCTCTGATCAATCAATCATATGTTCAGACAGACAGTTGTCATCAGACGATTGATCGATTGAACAGTTGGATCAGGTTTTTCCACATGACATTATTAAATTGGAGTTCAATATTACGACAATATATATCATATATGAGAATCTCATGATGATGAGTGTTTTGGGGTATCTCTCTCTATACAGTGGATAAAATATCTTATGATGATTTTTTTCTTTACCCGTGATGAAAAACCTTGGACTACTCACTTGATATTCACAACTCAATAATCCCTATCTTAAATCCAATAGAGATAAAATATAAAATATAGATTTTTTAACTTACTATACGGTTTAATACACCAAGTCCAACTTTCAATCATCTTTTAACCTAACTTTATATAACATT
This sequence comes from Acorus calamus, assembly GCA_030737845.1. Lineage (NCBI taxonomy): Eukaryota > Viridiplantae > Streptophyta > Magnoliopsida > Acorales > Acoraceae > Acorus > Acorus calamus. The sequence continues at coordinate 30,018,235 of CM060869.1, read as the reverse complement.
ATAAGCATTTATGTGTGACATACATTTATATATGTGTGTGTGTGTTAAAAATATACCTTTATCACACGTAAACTTCTTCAATCGTAATGATTTACTGCGCATTAATAAACTGTGAAATAGGTCCCCCATATGTTATCCATATGTACTTCATTTAATTCGACACCATTCACAAACTAATCCAAATTACTTGGAGTGCATCATCATTCAATTCAATGTTTACATAAATTTTCTTTTAACTGGGCTCCACTACCGTACCACATCAACAGACAATAGTATATCAGCATGAAGAATATACATACATTAACAAAAATCCACCGAATACATTAGCATCAAATAAAACAAAACAACCCATCTGTAATTTATGTATATATATATTTAGCATTATCTTTTTTTTTCTGATTAGAGACTCAAGAATTTGGAACCAGGTCAACCGGACTGACTGGGCCACGTTTTCTTGGAAACCGTTGTGTCCGCCCCGACCCCATAAGGGGTATTTTCGTCATTCCAAAATTCCCAAACCCCGTACGGACTCGTTCATTATGACGGATTATTTTGTCCCTTGCTGTGCAGTAACAAAAAATAAAATTAAAAATTAAAAAAGCGGTCCCCACCCCCCGCCGCAAACGAAAACCCCATCCATACCCACAACGGTCACCAACACCAGACGCTCACGTGACCCTCCCTTTAATGGAGTCCCTTTTTTGGCCCCAAAAAGGGCAACAACAATTCCCCCACATCGAAACCCGAGCCACAACGGCCTCTCACCGCCACGTGTCTCTCTCTACAGCATCTGATGCCCCTCCCGTTCGTTCGCCTTTATAAACCACAACCGTTGATCTGCTCTCCCCCCACTCTCTCTCCCTTCATTTCTCGTTTTTTTGCTGTTTTTACTGTTTTTTAATAAACGATGCCGACGATGATTCGAAGACCTCGCCGTCTCCTCCTCCTTCTCCTCTTCCCTCTCCTGGCGCTAGCTCCGCCGCCCTCCGCCGCCTCCAGTCACGACTATGGCGACGCTTTACGCAAGAGCATCCTTTCTTCGAGGGCCAGCGCTCCGGTCGTCTCCCCGCCAACCAGCGCGTCCGGTGGCGCCACGACTCCGCCCTCCATGACGGGTCCGGCGAAGGCGTAAGTCTCGCACATTGAGCTCTCCCTCTCTCTCCCTCTCTATGTCTAAGCGTTTGCTTTCTTTAGGTGGACCTGACCGGGGGTTACTACGACGCGGGGGACAACGTGAAGTTCGGTTTCCCGATGGCGTTCACGGCGACTTTGCTGGCGTGGAGCGTGATCGACTTCGGGAAGAACATGGGACCGGAGCTCGGGAACGCGATCTCGGCCGTCCGGTGGGCGACGGACTACCTGATGAAGGCGACGTCGGTGCCCGGCGTGGTGTACGTGCAGGTCGGCGACGCGTTCCGCGACCACGGATGCTGGGAGAGGCCGGAGGACATGGACACCCCGCGAACAACGTACAAGGTCGACGCGTCGAGGCCGGGATCCGACGTCGCCGGGGAGACCGCCGCCGCCCTCGCCGCCGCCTCCATCGTCTTCCGCGGCCGCGACCCGTCCTACTCCTCCCGCCTCCTCGACCGCGCCATCTCCGTAAGTATTAAAAAAAAAACTATAAATAAAAAAGAAGTCTGAGCGAGCTGTTCTCGAGACGGTCTCTGTGGCGTGCACGACCATGCGCCTCGTGATTCGTTGTGATTCACGCGCGCACGAATCTCGAGGCGGGGGGACGCGGAAATCGTCTTGTACAGTCGCAGTGTGACTTTATTATTGGCTTAGCTTTTTTTTCTTGCAGAGGTCGCATGTGGGGGTTGGACTTGGAGGAGAGTTGTCATTTCATTTATTAAAAAATAAAAAAAATAAAAATGAATACAAGCTTTTATTGGGTGAGAATAATAAAGTGACCCACGTTGGGTGATTCAGGTGTTCGAATTCGCGGACAGACACAGGGGGGCGTACAGTAGCAGCCTCCGCTCCGCGGTCTGCCCTTTCTACTGTGACTTCGACGGATACCAGGTCCCCACTCACCACCACCTTCTCCTAATACATCATACACCTTCCGTTGAAGAATGAACGGCTGAGACGTCATGTTTTCGTGATTGCAGGATGAGCTGCTTTGGGGGGCGGCGTGGCTGCACAAGGCGTCGCGGAGGAGGGAATACCGAGAGTACATCAAGAACAACGAACACATACTGGGCGCCGATGACAGCATCAACGAATTCGGCTGGGACAACAAGCACGCCGGCATCAACGTCCTTATTTCGAAGGTTTGTATCTTCTTTATTATATGTTAATTTAATGAATGAAAAATATGGGTATAATTGAAACATTGGAGGACACACATAAATGGCTCAAAGAATGTACAATTAATTAATTCATTATAAATGACTTGTCGGTCTTTTGATTGATTTGCATATAATAAAATTAAAAAGGAGGTGTTGATGGGGAACGCACAGTACCTGGAGTCCTTCAAGCTCAACGCGGACAACTTCATATGCTCGCTCCTCCCAGGCATCTTCCATCCCCAGATCCAGTACTCTCCAGGTCCCCTCCAATCATAATCTCATCATCATCATCATTATCTCAACCTTAGTTATTTTATCATTAAAAAAAAATGTTACAGGGGGGCTTCTGTTCAAGGTGGGAGGAAGCAACATGCAGCACGTGACGTCACTCTCCTTCCTCCTCCTCGCCTACTCCAACTACCTCAGCCACTCCAACCAACACGTCCCCTGCGGCTCCCACTCCGCCTCCCCTTCTCTCCTCCGTCGCATCGCGAAGTCCCAGGTCAGTGTCATTTTCGTAATACTCGCCAAAAAACTAGGACCCCATTTTATTTGATAATGCTTAGTTAATTATTATTATTTAAGGTGGATTATATTCTTGGGGACAACCCGATGAGGATGTCGTACATGGTGGGCTACGGTTCGAAATACCCGATGCGGATCCACCACAGGGCGAGCTCCATCCCTTCCGTTGGCGCCCATCCGGCCCACATAGGGTGCAAAGCGGGCTCGAAGTATTACCTCAGCCCGAACCCCAACCCGAACCTTCTCGTCGGGGCCGTCGTGGGAGGGCCCAACTTGTCCGACGCGTTCCCTGACTCGAGGCCGGTGTTCCAGCAGTCCGAGCCAACCACCTACATCAACGCGCCCCTCGTCGGCCTGTTCGCTTTCTTCTGGGCCCATCCCGGCAACGTATAGTGGTTCGTGGGGTTGACCGAGTCAAATGGGGGGTGGAGCGGGTAGAGGAGAGTGAAAAGCTGCAATTTGTAATTATGAGGGTTTGCTCTCTTTCATTATTGATTTGTTTGTGGCACGTACGGTACATCCTAATTAGGTGGGTTGGCAAATGTATTATAAGTTGTGCGGACTTTAGATTCAAATATTATTAATAGTTGTGTTCATTCGAAGTGCTGAATCTAACAGTGTGACTATTGGGGGCGGGGACCCCTCTTAATGAACCATCTCCTAAAACTAAACAGTCTCTCTGTTGGCATTTAATTTTCACGAATGAAGCCTGGGGACATTCGACGATTAAAGTATATACAGAATTTCAGGAAAAAAAAGTGATTAAATTTTTTTCTCTCTTCTTCCCAATGTCCATATTTAAGTTTGTTTACTCTTGATTTTTTATATCCGCTTTTAGAAGGGTCTGATGAATCACGGATACATTACAAATTTACAATCCGAGTCTCCCTCTACCAAGGCACCAGAGGCTTTTGAGATCTAGGTTTTCCATATTATTTTATATATAATATATTATATAATACATTGATGTGGAAAAAACTTTTTACTGGACGCACCTTCACTGATATGCACAGTAATTCTATGGATCTTATGTGGTTCAAATTTGAGTTACCATGAACAAAAATATGAGCTATTTGGAATGTAGAACTTCCATTTAAAAAATCAATATTTTTATTTTTTATTTTTAAAATAAAGTGGTAGGCGACTGACTGCTTAATTTTATTCAAAGAAAGAAAATGTCCAATAGACAAGAAACAAAAAGAAGTTCACAGTTCGAAAATGAACTGTCCACCACCTAGGACTCCGTCGTAGAAGAGGAATTTTAATATTTTAATATTTTGAGTACATGAAACATATGCTACATTTAAAATACATCTTTAAATGTACATTCTACGCTCATGATGTATCTTTGGAAAAATTAATTAGGGGTCCTAGGATCACCCATCTATTATTTTTAGGGCCCTAAAAATTTTAAGCTTTTTAGGTGAGACGTTAAAAATTTATTTTTAGGTCTTTTCAGCCGGATGTTGTTCAAAAATACTGAAAATGTCCTCGCCCAATTATGCGAAGGTTAACAATGTATTGGAGAGTGCTACCAGTGTATTTGAGATATTTAACAATGTACTGTAGAGTGTTTTCAGTGTACTAAAACAATTGAGCGAGTGACATTAATTCTATGCGAAGGTTAATAAATGTACTGGAGAGTATTAACATTATACAGGAGATACTTAACTATGTACTAGAGAGTGTTAACAATGTACTAAAATAATTGTGCGGGGCATTCTTAGTATTTTTGAAAAGCATCCGGCTGGAGAGACTTAAAGATAATTTTTCAACGCTTTAAATACCTAAAAAACTTAATAAATTTTAGGGATCTAAAAATAATAAATGAGTAATTATACTCTCTCAAACTCTCTCATTGAAGTACATGTATGTAGTTATATGAAATGATGAGATACATTAGCGTATTTTTTTCGCTTTGAAAAAATGATAAAAACTTTTTGCGTCATACACCAAGATAGTACAATATATATTATATTATTATGGTGTATGAGGATGCAAAACATGCTACAAAACGGACTGGGTGGGGTCATTGGTGGTGTGGTGGGGTTACTAATAGGTTGGGTTGCCATGGTGACAGTAATAATTGTATTTAAAAACAAATTGATGGGATCAATTGACGCATCATAATATACATGTAGCGCCATCCATGAATGCATTTATTTAGAGTCATGTACTATACATGGACACTAAATCAACGCATTATTGTTTGTTCACGTATCTATATTTAACATGTGTTCATGAATGCATTAATTATATATTCATGTGTAATTTTATTCATGCATGCTTTGAATGATGAACTAGATAATCGAGAGGATGAATGCCAACTATGAATACATGCAATTATGCACAGTGAATGAATCATATTTAAATTAGATGTTTGGATTTTCTGAATATCATTATGGTACGGTATTTATTGCAATTGTACTTGGTTTTCCAAGAATGCCACTCCCAATCCCCATTGTATATAGTGGGAAGATTGGGCGGGGCATCCAATTATATTCCACCAACATCTCATCCCCTAAACAAGATTTGTTATTTTTAGTTTTGAGAGTTATTCTCTTGGGTATGTAGTCTAAATAATTTCTATCTTCTCTTTTATTAATTCATGCTAGACAAAAGAAAGAGTTGAGTCTAAATTCAGCTGAATCTCGAGGACAGTTTGGCTAATAGTCCCTAACAATTTATGGGAGACCGACCACGTATAGAGAATGTGCATGTATACTTGTAATGCAAGGAACTCTTTGAGTGTCCCCAATAAAAATAAACACATCTCCTAAGCAAAAGCAATATCTTGAGTATCTATATTTTATCACGGAGTTATGTATAACTCAAAAGCCATCACGCAAGGTATATATCTTCTAAGACGAGACGTAATTAATCTCATTAATATTTTTTGTAATTTTTCATTCAATAAGTACATGCAACACATCACGAGGATATATGTTTTTCATATAATCATTTACCTCAGTAGATGACTTGTATTATATTATTTTAAAAAATTAAAATGTACGTATCTGGCTACACGCGAGACTGTTTTTGATATTATTCTTTGTCATGATCTATACTTTTAGTTGATCCTAACCTGTTCCTTAACCCATCACCTTTCTTTACGGATTCGCCACACTCCATATGGTTTGTCAAAAGCTATACACATAGGATTGTTTTTGTGTGTTTATGGCCTTTGATTTTGATACAAACCTTGAGTGAAGCATATTGTTTTTCTTTCCCCAATAAAGGACAAATTTATTACGAACCTAGGTGCCCCTCGTCTTGTTTTCTGGTACGTTATTACCCTTTATTTTGTTGATGAATAGCTATGAAACTAGGCTAAGCTACCACAAATGGCATTTATGTCTAATTTGACATCTATTCTTATTTATTTTTCTTCTGTTGGAACACGAAATTATCTTTGTAATCTTCAATTTCTATGTTCATTCATAAACAAATATGTTTTTCAAGAAGGAATGATTTGTCTAACATTTACCAAGAATGCTGTGTGATGATCACTAATTTAATTTACACAACTTACGGCTGGAGCCCCTCCCATGGAGAGCCTATAGAAGGTGACGGCCCATAAAAAATAATTTGTTAAGGAAAATATTAGACTCATGGTGTGTTTGGATGTGAGATTGAAACGCTAAGATTCTTAGAATTTTGTATTTCAAATTTAGCTATTGAAAAATGTTGTTTTATTAGATTTTCAATCGTAAGATTTTTTTTACTAAAAGGAAATATGATATTTTGAAAAGTTAAATACATAAAATGTGTTTGAATCTGAATTTGTGTTTTTTTTAGCTTTTCACAAATAGAATCTATCTAAACTCATATTCAAACAGGGCCTCAGTCATTTTCATAGTTTAGAATTCAGACCACACATGCATGTTTTTAATTTTTTTTAAACAGTAAACATTATCAATGAGGTATATGTTTTGATAAAAATACAAAAGTGTAATAAAAAAATATAACAAGATATGCGCTTTATTGGATTTATAACGAGGTATATAGAATTGTATTTTAGTATTTAAAAAAAATTGAGTGTAACAACACCCAATTGTTAAATTTAAGGGTGTGGATACAGTCATTCTTACAATTATTCATACAATAGTAAATCAGTGTATGCTATTATATACTAGATAAAAATATAAAAAAAACAACGCATTTCAATACGTACATTCGAATTGGGTTGAATCCATGTATAGTTTGATAGTTTGACAACAAAGTTCTGATTTCAAATCCTATCTTAAATATGAATTAATTCATTCGATTATATATTTATTTTTTTTAAAAAAAATATAGACAAGTCTCTACTCCAAAAAAAAAAAAAACGTTTTAGAATTGTAAAATTAAGAAACTACAAAAATAATTATTGCTATCATTTTCATACGTTTAATCCAATTTAGTATTGTAGGTCCATTAAAAAGAAAAAAGAACACGGATACATTTAGTCTGTTTTACAACCTCATACATTATGATAACGTCGTATATACTGCATTATCATAGTGTATAAGATTTTATAATAGTGAATGACCCAAATGTTTTCCATTTTTTCACTATAAACAAAATACATTTAATGTATTTCAGTGTATACTTTATTTCATATGATAACATGTATTTCAAATGATGAATGTATGATTTTTTTAAAAAAATGGATGAACTGCAATTAGGTTGCAATGAGGCCGCGTGTATCTTTTTCAATTTTTTTTTCTACAACCAATCCAATTCAACACCTATGGTATAATATGATCTTTGAAAAATGCAAACATTATAATATAAATACTTACTTTTGTATAAATATGTAGGAAAATGATATGTTCAATCATGTGTACAGTCTTGTTCGCAGCTCTCATTGATTTTATTTACAAATATATATATACTCACCAATTAAAGCATATATCATTATAAAAGTAAAGTATACACTAAGAAACCTAATATAATTTTTCCATTGGTTTTTTTTAAATTTTCATACATTGAATCAGCTAGGTCCCCAGTGTAACTCACCTAAGCTCAACGTCTAACATTACAAACAAAATTAAACGTGTCTTCCAGTTCTTCCTTGATCTATTCCCTTATTAAAGCGTAAAGTCTTCTCAATATAAAACCTTACTCAGAGTACGACCTAAAGCAAAGCAAATATTAAAAATACTAATAATTATATAATTAATACTAGTAATAACAAATAACAACAACAACAACAACAATAATTATTATTATTATTTTTGAAGAAATTAATTATGGGTCCTTCGGAACTAATAAATTATTTTAGATCCTTAAAACATTTGAATTTATTTTTAGGTCCCCAATCCCTATTGTGTATTATTTCTGGATCATTCCGTTTTTACATCGTTAAATCTACCATTATATTTTTTGTTTTTACCCCCTCCTTTTTCATCATCTATGTGTATTGTTAACCTGCTTGTGTACACTAGTAACATGTCTGTGGACACTGTTAAATTGTCTGTATATTTTGTTGATGAGTTTTGTACATTATTTTTTTCTTATTTTAAATGTCATTGTATTGTGATAAGATGAAAATTTATTGTGTTGATTGTATTGTGTTCCGCATCAAATTTAACACGCGTAAGGGAAATGTCTGGTTGTCTATGTGAATAGGGAGAAGGGATCACTAAAAAAAATGTGAAGCAGGGCCGGTCTTGAGATTCATCAAACTGGAATGAGTCCTAGGCGAATTTATAAAATGATGCCTCATAGCATATATGGAAAAATATAATGATTAACAACATAATTAATATTCAAAATAAATGAATAAATAAATAAAAACAAAACAAAAATCACACCACGAATAAGAAAAACAATTATTTAAGTTTTCATTTTTAAGGAACAATAAGAGAAACAAAAACAAACACTTTAAAATGTGAGATTTGTTAATGAGAATATTACATTCCTTGTAAACTTAAATGCAAAATTAAATCCTATATAATTGGAAATTTTAAATAAGTTATGAAAAACTAAAAAAAGGATAAAAAGAAATGAATGGATGATTTTAAAAAAAATTAAAAAACTCCAAATATAAAAATAGTTAAATCAATTTACAATTAAAAAATCAAAGATATAAATTAGAATTATGTATGAAAACACAATAAATTTTAAAAATACATATTCAAAGGATAATATCATCTTGAGAAAAGAATAAATTTTAATCCTTACTCAAATAATTCTAATATAACCATATTTTTAGGGATTTGGGCCATGTATATAATACAACCATATTTCAAAGGATTTGGGGCCCCTTTGGAATATGGGCCTCAGGCTATTTGCCTTGGTTGCCTATTCCGAGGGCTGACTCTGATGTGAAGACGAATAAAATTAGAAAATGTAGATTAAAGTCTTAAAGATAACTCTCATTGGATGGAAGAACCCCATAAATAATTTTTCTAATAACCTAAGACCTAAAAAATAAATTCAGATGTCTAAGGGATCTAAAAATAATTAAAAGGTTCCCCGAGGACCTTAGATTAATGTCCCCCTATTTTTTATTTTTAAAAAAGAATAACATGATTGGTGCTCGCCCGCTCGTGAGGCCGACATATATCTCGGGCCGCGTTGGACGGGCCGATGCACGTGCCCACCCCCTCTCCCTCAAACAGTCAAATCCCGCCCATTCCGGATCAATCAAAACCAACGAACGATTCACATTCAAAACCCTTCTCGCACGTGCGCATAATCAGACGGTCCAAACCCTCCAATGGCACTCCAAAGTAAATAACTCCATCACCCAAGGTCAATCCCACGACTCTCCCTCCTACTTAAACAAACCAAAACCAAAACAAAGAAAAGCATTCATCAATGGCTCTCCTCCTCTTAAGCCTCCTCTGCCTCTCCACGGCGTTAGCCACCTCACCCTCACCATCTCCGGCGCCATCGACGCCCACCCAAACCGACCCATCCTCGGACTTCATCCGAACAAGCTGCGCCGCCACCCTCTACCCCTCCCTCTGCTTCAAGTCCCTCTCCCCCTATTCGGACGCCATCCAACAGAACCCGACCCGACTAACCATCGTCGCCGTCTCCCTCGCCCTCTCCCGAGCCCGCTCCCTCTCCGCCCACCTCGGCAGCCCCTCCCTCCCCTTCGACCCAAGCTCCGCCTCCGCCCTCCGCGACTGCTGCTCCGTCGTCAGCGACGCCGTTGACCAGCTGAGGAAGTCAGAGTCCGAGCTGAGGAAGGTTGGGTCGGAGACGAAGAGGGAGGAGGATGACGTGGCGTGGGAGATATCGAACGTGAAGACGTGGATGAGTGCGGCGTTGACTAATGAGGACACGTGTGTGGATGGGTTTGCGGCGGCGCCGGAGGGGGAGGTGAAGAAGGACGTGACGGTTAGGGCGGTTAAGGTGAAGAAGGTGACGAGTGTTGCTTTGTCGCTTGTTAATAGCCTCGCTGATAAGATCGTTCGTGGCCATTGATTTCGTGGTCTTTCTTTTGATCATGATTTGGGTGTTCCCTGATCTTTGTGGGTTTTTATTTTTATTTTTATGTATGTAAATAATTTCATTGTGTCTGAAAGTGTAAAATTCAAATATGATTCGTTGATGAACTCGTCCGATGCGGTGTTCTTTAATTTCTAACATGATTTAGTAGGTGTTGTTTTTGTATTTTTAATTATATATATGTAAATTAATATTTGTATTTTGTGACTGTTACACGTACATAGCTATGTACATAGTAGTAATGCATGCCAATATGTCAAGTTATATAGACATTCTATATGTTTTTTTTTCAGTATAAAGAAAAAAAAGAAGAATTTATGTGTATTTCTTCATTCTATTTTTTACTTTTTAATTTTAATTTGTTTAGGTTAACTTAAAGTAGGTCTAATATCCAACCTTTCACGAACATTAAAAAAGCCAAGTGATCATCTAGCCTAGGTTATTGGTGTTGGATATCTATGAGGCAATCTTAATTTCACCGTTTTCTTGTGTTTTTTTTTCCCTTAATGTGATTTGATTCAAAGGTATATTAGGATCCTTTTGGATCCATGATGGGGTAAAAAAACGCATAGCTAGCGTAACGTCATTATAAATCCAAACAAAATTTATCGAAAACAACGTTGCAATCTAGGTAATTTTTTCATGTTTTAGAAGTTCTGGAAATAACGCTTTTCTAATGCTCTCCATTTTTTTATATCATTTAGACCTTTGCTGCGGTCCCAATCGGACCCTTAGACATTTAAAATAATCTGATTTGTTATTAGGCGTTGTTACGCACTATTTTTCAATCCAGTCTTCAGTTTCACATAGCTTATTTGTCATGTATTATGTATACATTGTTAAAAATTTATTAAATTTTATAAAATGAATCCACATCGTCTTATCTTTTATAAAAAAAAATATAACCAATCAGAACGTACGTGGCTGTAATTGGGAGTTGGGATTGAAAAAATTAAATATATATGAATATCATTACTCTTTATTATTGTATTTCCGTGAAACAAAACTATGAAAGTATCTCCTGTCTTTTAAAAGTCTATTCCAATACTTTTACTCTTCATTCATTGATATATTATTTATCATCATCTATCATGAGTTCTTGTAAGATTAATTAATACTGTATTATACAGGTGCTTAATTTCCATCAAATTAATTTTTAGATTAACTAATCCAACATTTTTAAACTATATATGGTCGATCATCATGCAAGCAAATTAATTAACTTAATTCATTTGAAACCTATTCAATTAAAGGCTTCAATGACGTGCTATATAGTAGTCAAAATGCCTTGAAAACAATGAAACTTCAAATTAAATGTGATTTCTTTATATACAATAAACACCCATCAATGTAATTATTAGCTAATCAAGGTAGCAGTACGGCTGTACATTACAGGGGACCTATATATATATATTATTTTTTTGATGACCATGCACAGTTAATTTAATCGTCAGAGTCATCGAATCATCTTATATGGTCTCTTAAAAGATCAACACATCTTACACCAGTTGTACATATCTGATTTTTATAATTAATATTAAATTAGAGACGGACAGTCCTGATTAACACACAAATTGTTGTCCTCCTCACAGTTGACCTTGATTTAACTAGGTGTTTGAATGTGTTCATGTGACATGAAGGGATATAATTAATCATAATAAAAATGCAGACGGTAGGGATGGGATTTAATTGCATGAATGTGCAAACTAAGCAAATCTAATATATTAGTTAGTCTTATAGTACAAACCATTAATTTATTTTATAACTTGGTTTTGGGGCACTTCATATGTAACACTAAGATTTACACGTGTAATATTACCGTAATGGACAATATCACATGTAAAATTGAGAGTTACACTAACGCTATATAAAATATATATTTATTGTGTGGCAAACTAACAGATTGTTTGAGTTTATTCACCCTATTCCACACACACACACAAAATAAAGGTTGTTAATGAGTCATTATAAAGGTAAATATTAATAATTAATTTTTTTTCTTATTTAATATTCAAAATTTTCTCTTTCTAGTTTGATATTTTACAATTTTGAGGTTTACTTTTTATATATATTAATAGGACCTCTGACAGTCTCGCTTCGTCTTTCAATTATTCTAACAAATGAAAAGTTGTAATGCAACTAATAATCTTAATTTGTTATTCTTTTTTTTTCTTTTCTTCTATAAATTTATTATGTTATGAATAAAAAAGGTTTTACTAAAATATGCATTTGATTTTTTCAAATAATCAATAATATATATATTGATGTTGGTTCAAAAATATTCTTTCACGTGCACGGCAAACTGTACAATCCACGGATATTGGATGACATTTCGGTTAATTGAGGTATCAGTTGAGATAATTATTAGATAGGGTCTCATTCAGTTAAGATATTTATAATTTGTTTGATTTATAGAAAGTTAGTTATTCTTTTATGATATAAATATAATCTGACATTGGGAAGTTCTTTCATTCGTGTTTCAGCAGTTATTATTTTCTGATTGGAGGTGAGTCCCTTCTTCAATCTTCCTCAGTCCTCACCACATTGCCTTTCAATTTTTCTTTAGAGTTGAGAGGGTTTTGTATGCAAGTCATTTGCTATCTTTTGTTTATTCAATTTTTTTTTTCTTTCATTGCAACTCGTCTTCTAACTCCACTAATTCTATTTTTTGATCCCCCGAAGCCCTAGATAATTAATTATCACATCATTTTCTCTCCTTTTTTTAAATAATAACATCTTGATGTGTATATATGATAGTTTATCCTACTAATCATTCTTCATTAGTTAGAGTTAAATTTTAAAATTTTGGGATCATTAATTATTTGTTACTATTTATTAATTCAGATTTTAGTATTTGCGAATAGTTAGTTAACTGTTTAGATTTAAATAACTTTGTTATTTTTTTTAATTCTAGGGTTTATTTCATATTTTTTTATAAGATAATATTTGCAACTAACCAACCAACATGTGACGTATATATAGAGATGTCAAACATTATTGTAAAATAGATCTCGAGTATTAATCAATAAATTTTATTGCATTTTCATTCTTCTCAATTATTTCAACTGCTAATTGTTCAAGTTCCTCCAGATCAAAAGAAAAATGTCAGATAACAACAACACCACAGTAACTCTAAGAAGCTCGGATGGGGAGGAGTTCGAGGTCCCGAAGGAGGTGGCGCTGATGTCTGTCACCATCCGCAACATAATTGAAGATGCTTGGGACGGGATAAACATCCCCCTCTACAATGTCGAGTCCGGAGTCCTCGCAAAGGTCATCGAGTATTGTAAGAGACACTCTCTGGCCACCACCACCAACAACAATGAAGCCATGACAGAGGAAGAGCTGGAGGCATGGGACAAGGACTTTGTGATGAACATGGATAACCATGAGCTCTTTGAAGTCATTATGGCGACCAACTACATGGTGGTTCAGGGACTCATGGACCTCACTTGTCGGTGGGTGGCCGACATGGTTAAGGACCTCTCCATTGAGGAGGTTCGGGTGTTTTTCGGTGTCGAGAACGACTTCACTGAGGAGGAGGAAGCAGAGATCCGTCGACAGAACGAGTGGGCATTCAAATAGATCAATCAGGGTCGGTCCTGAGTATAGACGACTAAAGCGGTAGATCAGAATCAAGGGTCCAAAAAATCTAAAAAGATGTTTTTTCTATTATAGTATTTTACTTTTAGTTAGTCTTTGGATTTGTAAATCAGAATTTCTCTAAATAGATTTCTAATTGTTATTTTAATTTCAAAGTTTATTTCAAGTATTTCGTGAGATGATAATCACCATAAAAATATATTTGTGTGAATGGTTAGCATCACTGTTAACACGTGGGTAGTCCTTTTGGTTTAGGTTTTTGGCTTAATTAGCCTACTTAATAGTTCTCTCTTTAAATTTGCCAATGAATATTTTTCATATGGATGGGAGAAATTAAAGAATATATGCGACAAACATCATACTGACCGCCTCTGTAATTATTTTTATTAAAAGCTTTAAGAAACTAAAATATCTATTTGTGATCATGGCCCAAAAATAAAATCTAAGAATCATGAAGTGTCAACTTCATTTTCCTATGTTTTCCTATCCCATTCTTTCCATTTATTTCAGTTTTTTTTTAATTAGCAAATTCTTGGGCCAAAATGTTATAAAAATATTCTATTATAAAAATTAAAAATTTTAATTTATCAACTTCATCCCATTCTCAAAATTTTTGAGAAGTGTATCAATTCTTTGTTGTTTGAATAAAATTGAATGTGGATAAAAATTTATACAAGGTAAAAAAATGATGATAGTTGGTTTGACATGTGATTTATAAGAGGTGATAATAATTGATTTAACAGTGAACTCACATATTCTTTGGGTGGAATAACCAGTAATAACTTTAATTCCAAGGGTTGGCTAGAATCTATATATCATTTTATACCAGTTTATTCTCGTATAGGTTATCCCGGGATATTCAACACATCCAAACACCAAAAATTACTTATTCTGCTTTATTCCAGATTATTATGTGGCATATTCTGTATCTAGACGACTAAAAATTGTAATCCAAAACCAATTTGCATCTCAAAACATTCGGACGGGATTGGGCCGCAAAAGAACAAAATATAATCGGCCCACTAGGCCTACTTACTAACAAAAGTATATTGGGCTCACTGCACAATTTTGTTGGATGTCTTTCTGTTGAGGTTGAGGTAACATTTAGTTAAGATATCTGATAAATTTAATAGTTTAGGATTTGCCTGGGTCTAATTCGGTTGAGATATTTAAGTAGTTTGTTATGAGAAGATTTTTTTTTCTTTCGTATGATATGTATAATTAAAGAGTGACCTTGGGAGTGTTCTCTCACTCGTGATTCGATAATTTTGTGTATTATTTGGTGATTGCAAGGTGAGATCTCTTTTCGTAAAACTTTCTATAATATCTTTTAGTGGCTTCTCATCCCTGTACGCCTAAAACCTTAGATAAAGATCACATCTTTGTTATGATGTGATCATAATAAAGAAACCACATTTTTATTATTCTTTCATGCATGCATATACTGATCACCATGTCTATATCTTTTAGATCATAAGAAAACCATGACTTTTAATACTCCCTTATTTTATATAATATAAGGTGTTTGTCTTTAGAAGAAGAAAAAAATCATGACGGATAATACAATGACTTTGTTGAGCTTGGAGAGGGAGGAGTTCATGGTACCTATGGAGGTGGCATTCATGTCAGCGACGGTCCGAAAAATGATTGATGATGGGTTTTCTGGGATCGGCGTCTCCCTCCATAACATCACATCTGGAGTCCTCGCGAAAATTATCGAGTACTGCAAGAAACACTGTCCCAACAACATGTCGACAGATGAAGAAGAGTTGAAGGTTTGGGACATAGAGTTTGTGAACAATATGGAGAATCCCCAACTCTTCGAGGTCATTCGGGCGGCTAATCACATGGCAGTGGAGGGGCTGATGGACCTCACCACCCAGGAAGTGGCCAACCGGATCAAGGATATGTCAGTAGAGGAGGTGCGCGAGCTATTCAACATCAAGAACGACTACACGGCGGAGGAGGAGGCAGCGCTCCGTCAGGAGATCAAATCCTCTTTAAAGATCTTTCGCAGCGTTAGGTGGTGTAACATGGTAGAAGAACGATAAAAGAGTATTCGATCTATGTTAAAAAACATGATGTTAAGTTATAAAACTTTCAGTTTAGGTTTTTGGGCTTAGTAGATAAGCACTTTGATTTGATTTAGTTTATTGGTGTTTTTTTTCTTAATTGACATTTTTAAGATTATAAGACATGCTAAACGCTTTAATTATACACACACATATGCTAACGATAAAATCAGAAACTTTGATCAAAATACATGTAAAGTTTGGATTTTTGAGAAAAGAGAAGATTTTTTTATACTTGGGTTTTGTATTGTTGTAGAGGATTCAAGGAGTGAGGTGGGAATCATATCTGACTTGTTGTGTGGTATGTATATACGTCCTGGTCTGAATGCAAACAACAAGTTAAGGATTCTCCGGTGCGTACTGAAATTCGTAATGTTAATTAATATTTGAAATTTGGTTACATAACTGCATATGTGTGATTCTATATCCATTACCAATTACCACTATTTGCCAATATTTGCATGTACCCTTCATCTCTCATTCATCTCTGAATAGATCAGTTAAAGCAAGAACTTTCTCCTTATTAGTGAATAGATCAATTTAGTGAAGCAGCATACTTGGCTTCCATGCCATCTTTTAATTTTTTTAATACAAACTCATAATCATGGTACAAATGATGCTTGATTGACCATGTTTGTTGGCAGAATCATGCACAACTGAAGATGTTGAAGAGCCATATGGAGAGAGTTCTTGTCTTCAGCCATATGGAGAGAGCTAAGACAAGCACATGCTTGTCTTAGCTCTGACCCCTTTGATGCTGCTATTGCTGCCCATGTACGTGGCCAACGAGAGTTTTCTTTTAAAGCAATTCCCACTATGAAACAAGGGATTCCAAGTTCAGATTCTTGTTAATTTTGACATACTGAGGTCATTGTTTCATTTGTTTCCGTCGCAATTCAAACAAACTACAAAGCTAATGACTCAGTTACATCACTCCTTGGCTTCAGCTGAAAGTACATGTGAACCACCCTCCAGAAATACAAAGTATGAGCACAAAACATAAACAAAGAATACACATTGGAGTACTGAACATAACAATGAACAGTCTGCATTATGATTCAGAAGACCAGATTAAAACTATTCAAGAACCATCTCAATCCTTGTCCACCATTAATGGACTCACATTCAAAACCTGAAGCTACAAAACTGGACCATTTTTTTTTTCTGTAGGTGGTCCTTTTTAAAGCAGAGATCTTAGACATGTTAAACCTCTTACTGGTCTTCGGTCTAAGATAGCATTTACATATAACAGTTTGCAAGACAGCATTCAGCAAATTGTACAAGATACAAAGGAAAATTGCAGAAGTAAAACTCTGATGATGAATTTGTTTCCCAAAGTTTAGAGTTCTTTCTTCAGCTTTCTTGAGATAAACCTGCATTACAAAATTAAATAGCATGATGAATCCAATTAAATATTGTTAGTGGATTAGAAAATTGAAATAAA
Organism: Acorus calamus; assembly: GCA_030737845.1. Taxonomy (NCBI): domain Eukaryota; kingdom Viridiplantae; phylum Streptophyta; class Magnoliopsida; order Acorales; family Acoraceae; genus Acorus; species Acorus calamus. The sequence continues at coordinate 30,000,851 of CM060869.1, read as the reverse complement.
AGAGTGAATCCAATTGTGGACTTCACATCTTGATTTGGTTGAGTGTAAACAGGATGGGAAGAAATTGAATCATCATGTTGGCTACATTCATTCCTAACATCCCGTTCCAAATTATCCATCTAAATTATCCATCTAAAAAATATAAACATAAAAAAATAGAAGCACTAAATAAGAAAATTTAAATGGACAAATTTTTACTTTGAAAAAATATATTTAAAAAATCCAAAATTGATCACAAACACAACCAATAAAATGTTACAGGGGAATGAACTAGATCCCAAAATTACAAACAAAACAAAACCATCCCTGGCATTAAAACATATTAAACCCAACCAAATCCAAATTCATCTCATATGAATACACACTATTGGAATAATGTCTCATATGCAGTTTAATATGTTTCATATGAATACACACTAAGACTTCACAACAGTAATCTCCATAGTCATTGAATTTGGATTTCCATTCATATAATTGGATATGACCAGAGTACATAACAGAGGAAGGAAAGATGTATATGTGGGAAACTGCATGTGTTCTCAGCTTGATAAACCAAAATAAAAAAATTACTTGAAATGTGCTGGAATTTGGATAAGAAAAAGATCACAGCTAGGTTTAATGAGTCTAAAAGCATCTTTATTTTATATTTTTACAATACAAAGACACATTTACACTTTTTTGTTTTGCTTGGTTCACATTTACACATTTATTTTACACATTTACACATTGGAGACGCAAACAAACGTTTTACACTAACTTCTCAAGTAGACAGACATTCAGATAAGCACAACTACAACATCAAATAGTTTATGGTCTCTCAGATTCATAACAACCAGACATTCAAATTAAAAAAAAAAAAAAACAGAGTCCGCTAATCAGGTTCCAAAAGAACAAAATAGGAGAATGAGGTTCCAAATAGATCTAGTTAAACCCTATCATGAGTAAAAAAAAAAAAACTAGATCTAGAAAAATAGGGAAAATCCCTAAATGAGAATAATAAATATTAGATCCAGTTAAAAACCCTAAGATCTACAAAACAAATCTTCATGGAGAGTATAGGACGAACCTAGGACCTTTTGCGGCGTCAGGGAGAGCGGGAGGCGGTGGCGGCGACGAAGCTGTTGAGGGGCCGCGACGAGCGACTTCGGCGGGGTTGGCGGAGGCATCGGGGAGGCCGAGAGAGGGAGACCGGACAGGCTGGGGAGGCTGAGAGGGTTATCTTGTATTTTTGGTTTTTTGATTTCAGGAGTTCTTCGGGGAGGGGAGTGAAACTAGGTTAGGTAGGTTAGGTTAGGTTATGGGTTGGGTTGGGTTATAGGTTGAGTTAGGTTACGGGTTAAGTGGTTAAATGCATGATGGTCCTCTTTTTTTTAAGATTCAATCCGAGCCGTGCATTCCATAGACCGTGCAATGTCCGCAAATTTAATATATATATATATATATATATATATATATATATATATATATATATATATATATATATATATATATAGGGAGCCGATTCAGTGCGGGAATGCGATCGTGCGGGAAGCGATCACGGGCCGTCGATCACGGGTCCATCGCATCGGACGGTCGGGTGCGATTCATCTCGACCGTTGGATGCGATGGACCCGCGATCGAACGATCGACGTCATTTCTCGCATTCCCGCATTCCCGCACTGAATCGCTCGCGTATATATATATATATATATATATATATATATATATATATATATATATATATATATATGGGAGCCGATTAGGTGCGGTTTACGGTCGGTGCGGTGCGCGATCACGGGCCGTCGATCACGGGTCCATCGCATCGGACGGTCGGGTGCGATTCACGTCGACCGTTGGATGCGATGGACCCGCGATCGAACGGCCCACGTCGTAAACCGCACCGACCGCACACCGCACGTAATCGCGACCATATATATATATATATATATGGTCGCGATTACGTGCGGTGTGCGGTCGGTGCGGTTTACGACGTGGGCCGTTCGATCGCGGGTCCATCGCATCCAACGGTCGACGTGAATCGCACCCGACCGTCCGATGCGATGGACCCGTGATCGACGGCCCGTGATCGCGCACCGCACCGACCGTAAACCGCACCTAATCGGCTCCCATATATATATATATATGGTCGCGATTACGTGCGGTGTGCGGTCGGTGCGGTTTACGACGTGGGCCGTTCGATCGCGGGTCCATCGCATCCAACGGTCGACGTGAATCGCACCCGACCGTCCGATGCGATGGACCCGTGATCGACGGCCCGTGATCGCTGCCGCACCCGCCGTTCGCCGCACGCAATCACGTCCCTATATATATATATATATATATATATATATATATATATATATAGTCGGATGATAATATGCGGGACGTGCGGTCGTGCGGGAACGACGTCGTTCGTCCGATCGCGGGTCCATCGCATCCAACGGTCGAGATGAATCGCCCCCGACCGTCCGATGCGATGGACCCGCGATGGACCCGTGATCGACGGCCCGTGGTCGTTCGCGCACGACCGCACGTCGCGCACCGTATCATTCCTCTATATATATATATATATATATATATATATATATATATATATATATATATATATATATATAGTGAAACGATTAGGCGCGGTCACGATTGCGGGCCATCCGATCACGGGTCCATCGCATCCAACGGTCGATGTGAATCGCATCCGACCGTCGGATGCGATGGACCCGTGATCAACGGCCCGTGATCGCGGCCGCACCGACCGCACGACCACACCTAATCACATCCCTATATATATATAGATTTTCGATAATATGCGGTCGTGCGGTCGCGATCGCGGGTCCATCGCATCCAACGGTCGACGTGAATCGCACCCGACCGTCCGATGCGATGGACCCGTGATCGACGGCCCGTGAATCGCGACCGCACGATCGTATAATATCACGACTATATATATATGGTCGCGATTACGTGCGGTGTGCGGTCGATGCGGTGTGCGACGTGGGCCGTCCGATCGCGGGTCCATCGCATCCAACGGTCGACGTGAATCGCACCCGACCGTCTGATGCGATGGACCCGTGATCGACGGCCCGTGATCGCGCATCGCACCGACCGCACACCGCACGTAATCGTAACTCATATATGGTCGCGATTACGTGCGGTGTGCGGTCGGCCCACGTCGCACACCGCATCGACCGCACACCGCACGTAATCGCGACCATATATATATATATATATATATATATATATATATACACACACACACACACACACACATATATATAGGGAAGTGATTCGGTGCGGGAATGCGGGAAGCGATCACGGACCGTCGATCACGGGTCCATCGCATCGGACGGCCGGGTGTGATTCACATCGACCGTTGGATGCGATGGACCCGCGATCGAACGACCGACGTCGCTTCCCGCATTCCCGCACCGAATCACTCGACTATATATATATATATATATATATATATATATATATATATGATAAAATCATGTCTTCCATGGATTTGGATAATTTTTATATTAACCTTCAACCTTTATTTTTTATGCTAAGACCTCTCTTTAAATTGTTCTTTAAGTTATAGGTTTTTTTCCCCTTGTTTCATTGAAAAAGAACCTCTTTAACATATGCTTTAATCATTAATTTTACTTTTTGTTCCGTGTTTTTAAGAAATTTATTAAAATTTTCTATTTTACTTTTGTCTGTTGTTTTTTTTTCTATTTTAATAAGATTTTATCTATTTTGTTTGATTTTATATCAAATATGATATTTTTCTTAACAAATTAATAAATCAAAACAAACCCAATTATATTTAGATTGATATTCTTCTTTTTATGGTCACATAGTTGATATGATCTATGTCAAGAATTCATAAACTCATTAAATTTCACTCAAAAACTAAAATTACACTACTTTTATACTCTAAAAACTGAAATATATACTTATAATCAGTTATGACTCTCTTAAAAATAATAAAGACGACACAATTATAATAATAATTAAAATATTTTAGAAAAACTTAATTAAAATACTAAAAATCTTAAATTCAATTTCACCAATAAATTGTTATTATTATGATTTTAAATAGAGGAAATTGAAAAAATAAATAGAAAGGCAGATCTCTTGAAATATCATGAGGACTCATTTAGAATTTAATAATCTCTCATGATTACAAATCTGTTGTTTTATTTTTTTAATTGGTGATTTTTTGGTTTCTTTTATTTGTTTTTAATTTTTAACTTATTGGGATATCTTTTATTTTATTCAAATAACAAATAGCTCATTCTATGGTCAAGTCATTCCATGGTCTCTTTTTTATTTTTATTTGTTTGATGTGGCGTGTCAACTGTCAAGTGTCAAACAGAATAAGTGAGTATAAGGGTAGTATAATAATGGATAAAGAAAAATAGTTATTTATTTGCAGTGTATAATTTAATATTACTAAATCAGTTTAAATGAGTATAAAAGAGTATAACAATTCTAAGTAACCCCTAAGATAAGCTATATTCAGTGTATCTATTCCCATAGGCCCATATGTCAAATCAACTTTTTACATCTTATCACATCAAATCACCTATCAACACCTCTTATACATCAAAAGACTCACATGTCAAATCAACTTTTTTATACTTTATTTATATTTTATTCTTTATCAACCAAACAACTCAACTTTTATTCTTACGTTTTTCAATGAGAATAAAAAAACACAACCAAACAGAAAATCTCTTATTCATGTAGATTTGTTATCTATACTGACATAATTATCTATTCAGAGTAACTCAATTCCGCTATCCAAACGAGGACTTAGGGTGCCGGTATACTCGATACTTTTTACAGTATAAAAAACAATCTTATATACTTCGTTATCCAGTGAATCATATATATCGTTAGATGGTGTGTATATTTCATTATATTTTTTCTTACAAAAATATAAATTTTTTATCAGAGTATATATCTCATTAGACGATGTTTAAAAATAAATATATATATGGTCTACATATAGAACTAAAAAAAATATGGAGTGTAGCATTTTCCTAAACTTTATAAACAATTCACAGGAAATATATTCCGAAGCTCCATTTGATGAATTAATCTCTATTGATCTTTAAAAGTTCTATTCTCTCTTCTGTCCGTTTATTACTCTGCAATTCTGCCTCCATCTGTATAGGTATATTTACTGAATTAATTTGCATCCAGCTGTATATATTCATATAAGTGCCAAAGATAGTAAGTAGTTTTCTCTTGAAATTTGCCAAGGAATTTAATTTATTTAATTAATGTCTTCTTTTACATATGGATGGGAGAAAAGAGGTTATAAACAAAAGGCATCACACTTACAAATCCATGTTTGTTTCATGCACTAAGGTTGTAACTCTCTGAGTTCAAATAACCCTGATAAACTCTATTAATTATGAGCTTATGACCCAATTGAGTTAATACAAACTTTGATAATAATTCCAAGGAAATGCTAATCAATTCTGAATAACTTCTACATTGATGCACATTTTTAGTTGAATCTACTATTTCATAGGCAATTTTAGAACATAAATCAGTCAAAGACCCTCTCTGACTTGATCATCAAATTGTATTTAATTTGGCAAGTGTCCTACCTTGTTAATAAGAAACTTCTAGCTCTAACTATTACCATAATCATCAAATCCGTTAAATATAATTTTATTTTAAAGAATTATATATTTATTAAATTCAATTAGATTGATTAAGACTAAATGATAAAACTATCATTAATCCCGAAACATATTGGCGTAATATGGTTTCAACTTTCAAGATCAAGAACCAAATGGGGGGCCCCTGTTGTGAAAAATATTGACAACAAAAGTGACAGCTCATGAGAGTTCAATCTTATCGGCAGTTTAATTCACTGTAAACATTTTTGTACCCCCATTAGGTTTCTTATGCCACGAAAAATCAACATCCTAAACTTGATTCAATTTGATCCTACTTATATATATATATATGGTCGCGATTACGTGCGGTGTGCGGTCGGTGCGGTTTACGACGTGGGCCGTTCGATCGCGGGTCCATCGCATCCAACGGTCGACGTGAATCGCACCCGACCGTCCGATGCGATGGACCCGTGATCGACGGCCCGTGATCGCGCACCGCACCGACCGTAAACCGCATGTAATCGGCTCCCTATATATATATATATATATATATATAAATAAATTATATGAAATTTTTTTAAAAAATTTATAGTAAAAGGCTATGTTTCAATTGATTAATTATTAACATAAACTTGACCAGGTCGGGTTCCAACCCAGCTTTACCATATATCCCTCATTTGGAGGTAAACAAATTATATGAAATTCATAAAAAAAAATTTACAGTAAAAGGCTATGTTTCAATTGATTAATTATTAACATAAACTTGACTAGGTCTGGTTCCAACCCAGCTTTACCATGTATCCCTCATTTGGAAGTAGAAATTTTTAATGGTAATATTTTGTCCAGAATTTATGATAAGAACAAATATGGGTCCTTGTTTTCATTCTATTAAGAGCTTATTTCCATAAAAGATGATCTATTGGGGGCATCAATATATAAAAATAAAATAAAATAAGGGTCAATTTGACAAGAAATCAATATTTTGATTATAAGTTATCCTAATTTTAGGAATAAAAAAATCTATTAATTTTGTCCATATTCACATTTATTAAAATTAAGACAAAAAAATGAAAATAAATGTTGTTTGAGCCTTTGGATGGAATATAAATATCTATTTTTATTTAAAAATCGATGTGTGGCTAAAATCCAATACATAAAGTTACAAATATAAAACTCTTGTGTACACAGGAAATTACATTTTGAAAAACAACTGACATTCTCTACCGGTGCTCAGGTGTGAGTCCTCCTTCCTTGTTTGTTAATTCTTTTTCCTTCCTTTCGTTCGATTTGGGTCGTGATTATGGTTTGTTCAATTGGGGATGAGTTGTTATTGTTTGTGCAATGTGCGTTGGAGGAAACCCTTCCTCTAAATCATTCTTTTCAAGAATTTACGGGTCAATCTGTTTATTTTTCTTCTATGAAATTCTTTAAATTCGTGTTCTTCTCAATAAGCATGACCCATCACATGAACACCTTCCCTCTTTAGTACAAACAAGTGTTTCTTCTTGAATAGAAATTCAGAGTTTCTTGAAAACCTGTCCGAACTCTTCTCTGTTTTTGTTCCAGGCGATCCACAGATGTCATGTTAGAATGACTTCCACCGAATCACCCCACTACGACGCGCAAAGTGTGAGACCCAAATCTTGATGTCGATTCTGTTCTTTGTTCTTCGTTCATTTTCTTTTGATCTAGAACCCCCAATCGATGTTTTTCCAGGTGGGGCAAGCGTTCGTCGGTTGGTACTACTACTACCTCCTCAACTTCCCTGAAGTCGTCCACCGCTTCTACCAGAAGGGGACGAATAAGAACACCAGACGCATCAGGGAAATCAAGAAGAAGATCGCGTCGAGGGACTACATCGGATGCATCGCGGAGATTGAGGTGGTGGACACGCAGGAGTCCCCGGATGGAGGGCTGCAGGTGTTTGTCAATGGGCACATCACGGGGAAGGACAGGGTGAGGAGGCGATTCACGCAGACGTTCTTCCTCCTCCGGCTGGTCGAAAATAAAGGGTACTTCGTGTACAATGACATATTCTGCTATGTTGAGGATTCTGCTTCTGCAGCGCAGCAGGTCCTTCCACTGCCTGATCAAGGTAATCTTTAAATTCATGTTGTGTTTATACAAGGAAATGATCAACAGAACTTGTTGTGGGCCATTATTTTCATGTTTGTAGTTATTTATAGCCACACGTGGAATTTGAATAACTTTGGCATCAATTCAGTTATGATTAAGAAGTTTTGATAGTTGTCCCATTTGCAGTTACTCTCTTTAGTAGTAGCAGGGTATGTTCATATGTTGGGCTTTCAACCAAATGATATCCCCATGGAAGGTGGTGATTTTTTGAGACCCCTGAAATTTAATTGTAATAATTTTGCTTACATCAACATTGAATGATGCAACTTATACTCATTTACTCTGTTTCAAAAAGTGGTATAGTTGTACTTTTTCTGTTTGTCTGTTATTTGTATGTTTACTGAATATGCATCCATGATATATGTTTCATTAAATCACTCTACATCAGAGGATATGAAAAATATAGTAGAATTTTCTCTTAAAATTTTCCCAATGACTGATTTTTATTAATTCACAAGGTTATTTTAAATCAATGGGAGAAAACTAAGAAGAGATGGAACACAAGCAACAAGAATTTGAAAATGAAATAAGTATACTAAAGTCTAATCTGAACTTATACATGGATGCACATTTTTTGAACTGAATCTAATTGGATGAAATGGACACAGTGAAGAATATCACCCTGTGGAGCTCTGAGGGACAGGAGTTCAAGGTGGACGAGGAGGTCGCGTGGATGTCAGAGACACTCAGGGACATGTTCGAGGAAGGATGCGAAGATGACTGCACCACCCTCCATGGCATCGACTCTGGCACCCTCAACAGTGTTCTCGAGTACTGCAAGAAGCACTGTCCTGCCAACATGGGAGACAATGAGGAAGAGCTCAAGCAATGGGAGGAGGAGTTTGTGAAGATGGAAGACCACCACCTCTTCGAAGTCATTGTCGCGGCCAAACACATGAAGGTGAAGGGGCTGATTGACCTCCTGATCAAGGAGGCGGCCGAGAGGGTGAAAGACTTGATTCTTGCTAAAATGCATAGATACTTGGACCTCTAGCATTCACTTCATTTGTTGTACATTTACATTTGTTGAACCTAAAATGGGTTGTACTGCATTTGTACGAGTGGTAACTGCCAAAGGGCATCACCAATACTTAGAAAGATTTGCTGCAAATTCTTCAATCTCTGCTGCTGTAAAGAGTTGTGGTTTCTTTGTGTGGAATTTTGTTCATAATTGAAGGGCCTGTCAAAAGTGGAACTGTGTACTATCTGTTTCTTTCTTCATTTCTGCCTTGGCGTACACTCACACTCATTTTTCATTTTTGTGGGAAGAAATACTTGATGTATGTTCAATCAGATGCAATGAGGAGCCCACCCTGGCAGAAGAACATGGTATGGACCGGTTGTTGTGGGTAGAGCTGCAAGTGCATATGATTAAAACACCATGGTCAATAGCATGCAATATCATGAAAACATACTGGCTGGTCCATTTAAATACATTGTTCCATGGTCTACATAAGTTGCAGGAGCATGACATGCTTGATATAATGTGGGTCCTTATGTTTTCTGTTTTTAGGCCAAGGAAATAGAGGGCCGATTATTATTTTTTTATTCCATCAAACTCGAAATTGATTACAATATGATTACACAAAACATACATTGGTGAAATTGTGAGGGCACCATATTGATATTGGCCCTTCTTTTTCTTTTCTTTTTCAAAAATGGAATGATGCGTTCAAATAGTCATTTCACTGCTTCATGATAAAGGAATTTCAGTTTTTTTTCCCTTTTAGATTTTTTAAAAATTATTTTATAAACCAATTGTATATCTATTTAAGTATTAACATTTGATCTAGATGTTCATATTCAAGTGAAACATAAGGATGGGTGGGTCCATTACAAAATCCAAGTGATTAAGATGTTTGTTTTCTTAACCAGTAACATTTAAAGTCAGTTCTAAACTTGATTTCTTCATATCTCATGACATTGATGTAAAGGTTCATACTTTAGCTAAATTTAGCTGATCCTCTTACTATACACCATTGGTATAATAGTTGTCATTATTAGAATTTAATAATATCCTGTGTTATAAATATATTGAAACAAATTAAAAGAAATGCAAATTCAGTAAAGGTTCTACTCATTTAGTGAAAAAAATTGATACATTTTTTAATTCAACACATTTAAAACCAATAAAAAAAGGTCATGCCATTCTATCACTTTTGGGTGGGATTTTAAAAGGATGAGTTGTCGTGTTTTCATTGGTAGACAAATTTTTAATTATATTTTGAGTCACAAATCATTTCCAATTTCGCAACTAGTCACAATTTAATTATCATTTTTGAAATAAAATCATTCTTCACTTGTGGCCAAGAGGCCCCCCTGGACTCAAATTCCAAATTTTTTTTCCTCTTTTGGTGTGGATGATTATCAACGCACTTTAAATAAAGGCACTTGCAAATTATTATTTTTCTTTGTACGGGGGCTTATTTTAAGAGTTTGGAATCCCTTATAACACACTTATGGCACACCAGATCATCTTGGTTGTAACTTTTACCCCCTGTTTGGAACGAGTATACCCCCCGAATAACCCCGGATAACCCTGCATAAGTATTTGGGGGTGTTTATTTATCCCGGATAACCTCAGATAAATTATGCCAGAATAAACCTTGATAAAGTGGTATAGGGATTCCAATCAATCCCTAGAATAAAAGTTATCCTAGGTTATTCCACCTAAAGAATATGTGGGCCCACTGTCAAATCAACTGTCATCACCTCTTATAAATCACTTGTCAAATCAACTATCATTACTTTTTTACCTTTTATAAATCTTTATCCATACTTTATTCACATTTTACCCAAACAACAAAACATTTATTCTTACGTTTACCAATGAGAATAATTCAAAATACAACCAAACATAAAATCACTTTATCCTTATTTATACTCATTTATGCTTGGATAAATCTATACCCTAGAATAAAAACTATCCTCGTTCCAAACGGGGGCTAAGTGTTTCCAGTCTTAAAGCCAATATGTAGTGGAAAATAAGCTAAAAAAATAGTTGATTAAAATAAAGTTAGGATTCCTTGTGACTCAGGCCATCCACATATAGTATTTGCAACAGCACCTATGAAGGTCTTGGCCATTAAAATCAAGGCGCCATTACAATCAGCCCCACTTTTCTCAATCTAGAACCATATACATTTCAAATGGAAAATAAATGAAATCCATATATTTTTATTGAACATGTACATGTTTAGAGTGAAAAATAGAACTGAAATTGTACATTTTAGTTGCACTAGCCAATTCCCTACTATGATAGCTATTTGGATACACCGAACTCTTTGTACATCATTGTTTTGGAATGTATGTAAAAGAATTAAAGCTGATTAGAGCATTATCCTTAAAATTGATCTATAAAGTCCTGCCCAATTGTAAGTTGCAAAGGGACATTGCCTTATCCCATGTTCAAATCGACTGTGCAAATACACTTAAAGTCCATTTTAAGTCTTTAAAGTCCATTATGCAGTCCGTTTTACTATCCTATACACTATGATATCACAGCGTGTACTGTGTTATCATAGTGTATGAAGTGTACAAAATAATTTTATTTATTAAAAAAATATATTATTGTATTTCAGTATATATTTCATTTCGTATATTACACATAAAACATGTGAACAGTAAACGCTAAACATATCATTTTCCATAGTAAAACAAAAAAAATATGTCAATGGTCCTCTAGAGTGGTGGTTGTGATTGATCCATAGTTTGTCCACGTTGGTCAAAACCTATCTACTTCTAATATTGGTCTACCTCTATATATGTTATGGATGTTGTAAATGTAACCTATTAAAAGTTTTTATAAAATATAAATAAATAAAATAAAGGTGATTCATCCCTCATAAGCCCTCAAAGATTCCATTCAATCTCTGAACAAGTGGCAATTTCAAGAAGGTAATTTTTTCTAGGAGAATTTCAATTCCAAGAAGCTCACACAATTAATTTTTATTGTTTCATCAATAATTTGGATAAAATTCACTTGCTGAAGATCTTCTGATTTTTTAAAAAAATTCTCAGACAATCCAATACACCATTTTTTACTTGGGTCTGAAATGAATCATAATTCAGAGGAAAGACTGAGAGTTCCACCGACAAACACAGACAAAGCGAACCTTTGTTTTGTAGCCCAAACATTCAATTCTAAAAAATATGCCCATTCTGTCCTTCATTTCAGTATCTTCATTTTTTTTTTCAAAAAAAAAAACCCCAAAAATTATAGAACAACCATAAAATGAAAAAAAAAAACACAGAATTTACCGATCTACCCCTCTCCGCCGCTGCAGATCCCAGTCAGCATCACAGGCAGCCGCCCCAGCGAACCACCCCCACCCCCCGCCGCCGCCGCCGCCCCTCCAACCTCCGTCCGCGGCGGAAGCACCCTCCCGTCCTCGAACAAACCACCGCCCCCGCCACCTCCCTCCCCCGCCGCCGCCTCGAGCTCCGCCGCGGCCTCGCCGTAGAAGAACCGTCCCGACGACGGCGACGAACCCCCCCTCCTCTCCACCTGAAGGAAGTCCGCGAGCGACGGCGCCCGGCTCTCCTCCCTGCACAGTCTCCACCACTGTCTCCGCCGCCGCCTCCCGCCGTCTCGCCGCCTCCCCATCCTCTGCTGCGGCGGCGGAGGCGGCGGCGGCGCTGGAGGCCTTCGCGAGGCGGAGGGCTGGCGGAGGTGGTCGGCGGGGAAGGAGACGCCCATTAGGGTTCCGAGGGTGGTGCTCCTGTCGTGGAAGAAGGACCCCGTCGACTGAAACAAATTCAAAAACAAAAAAATTAATAATAATAATTATAAATCAAGTGATGGGAAATAGAGAGAAAGGGGAGGGGCAATTTGGGAATACGAGACCTCGGTATCGAGATCGGAGGAGGAAGGGGAGGAATTGGTGGGCGAGGAAGGGAGTACATAGTTAATGGGATCCATAGGCTTTTGAATTAATTGAAGAGAGAGATAGAGAGATAAAAAGAGAGAGAGAAAGAGATATACAGACAGACAGATACACAGATCTTTTATTTGAATGTGTGTGTGAGGGAGAGGGAGAGAGGATTTGAGATGTGGGTTGTGGGGGGTGTGGGGTATAAAAAGCATGGGGGGAGGTATATTGTCTTACACTGCTTGATTGTGAGAGGGGTACTGAGTACATGTTGGGAAGGGACCACTGTTTGTCTGTAGAGTTCCAGTTTACTGCAAGTCGTTTGGGGTCGTTTAGGACAGTCATCTCACGTGTTAGGCACGCCTCACAAGTTATATTTATAAGAAATAATAAACATTATCTAATAAGATTCATATATTTTGATAAAAAATATATCATTACATTATAAATTGAATGGATCAATTTTCATCAAATGTACAAAAACAAAAAATTAATGAAGTATATCCCTTCATTGAAGATGAATGAATTATTCGAGAGATTGTCCACGTGGACTAACAACACTCTTCAAATACTGTAGCATTTTTTTTAATTCAATTTAAGATTTTAAGTTATGAAAACAAAGTTCCTTGTGATGTTAATTTGTTTAATATGATTCATGGGTTGCTGATTTCAAGTTTTTGAATTGGTCAACTGCATTCGTGAATAATCTAGAAAATTATTGTTTATTGGGTAGGTGAAAACCCATCAAAACTAAAGATGACTCATGTGCTAGGCAAGGTGTCTAAATTTGGTCATTCAGTCCCCGAACTCCACTACCACTAGGTTTTTTTTTAAACCCACCATGGATGAATTTCTCATGTAGGGCTGCAAATTTTATCCAACAAAATATTGTTTGGAGAGGGATTAAATTGGAGTTTCTTTCAAAATGGGTATTGATAAAGGTGCGAGAGAGAGAATTTAGGAATATAAAAATGGATCTAGATTGATTTTTTAATTAAAAGAAATAACTAAAAACAAAAATCTTTCCATCAACAAGGAAAGCATTGATTCCGGATGGACTATGGAGTATACAAAGAGCTAGGGATTTTAATTACTAGGCTTTGTTTGAAGGTGGATGAGGAGATAACAGGTCAAGGGTTTTTACTATTGTTAGTTAGAGCAAATGTTTGAAATGAAGACAGGCATGTGCATCTAGCTTTCCATGTTTATTAAAATTTAAATATGATTAAAACAGCTAACAAGGTAGGTTCTAGACTTTGGGTCTGGCTATTTGCACCCCCAATGTTATTTTGCACATCTCACTAACAAAATCTAATGGTAACGCAATATGGATGTGCACAAGAATTTGTGTAAAAGGATAAAATGCGTTTAGACCCCTAAAGTCTTTTAACATGTAGAAACATTCTCCTGAAGTTTTAAAACACACATTTACAACCCCTGTTATTAGATATTATTTTAAGATGGAATAAAAATACGATTTAACATTTTAATTAAATTATTATCATGTTTTCATCTTTCAATTAACTATTATATCATTTAATTCTTTCAAAAAACCACAAAGTGACTCCGTGGCCCAATGGATAAGGCGCTGGTCTACGGAACCAGAGATTCTGGGTTCGATCCCCAGCGGAGTCGTCCAATTGCAACATGTTTTAAGAATTAAAAAAATTCATTAAAATAATATTCTTTTATCTTAAGCATAATCTATCAGTAGGTGGTCTAACCATGTAACTACATTTTTTTTTACTTTCACAGCATTTTATGCATATTTCAAAAACTTCTGGAAATCCAAATAGATTTTACCTAATGCAATCGCACCCACCCAATGCAACTGTGGATATGAGCTTGATTTTTGTGACCCAATCAGTTAAAAAAATCTGGCCCATTCAAGGTTCAGGGTTACCTAGGTTGAAGTCTAAAGGGCCCACAACCATCCCCCTTTCTTAGGGGCGTTGTAACGCACATTTTCGTTCATATATTTAGTTTTTTCAACACTTTTGTTTTAGAAAATATTAGAGCATCTTCAAAAGACTCTCGATACCATATTTTTTTTCTATATAGGGAGTCAAAAACCCTAAAATCCACCTCCAAAAGCCTCCCCACACCCCCCCCCCCCACCCCTCCATACATATGGAGCCTTGTAGGGAAAACTACAATGCAAAAAGACTTTTTTACCCCTTTTAACAAAACCCCATTTTTTTTCAACTAACTCTCTCTCTTCCTATTTTTTAAATCATCTCCCCCAAATATATCACATCTTTCTCTCAACCTTAGAAACCCTAAAAAAATAAAAAATAAAAATCTTCTATTTCCATCCACCGTCCGTCCCGCCCGTCGGTCGTCCGTCTGTCCTGCCTGTCAGCCGTCTGTCCGCCGGTCTCTCCCTCTCTAAATCTTTAAATCTGTGGAGACTCTTTTCCCTCTCCTTTCTATTTCTTTTACATTATCGATGATGATGATTGAAGCATATGATATAATGGGTTATGTAGAATCTGATTTCATGCAAGTTCAGGTTTAAAGATTATATTTTTAATGATTACATTTAATGTTTTGAACCACCACTTTGTTTAATGATTATATTTTTCATGTTTTATTTAAAAATTTTAATTTATTTTTAATTAATTTTTATTCATTAATAATAATTTTATTTAAATGACCTTTATTCCAAGTTTTGATAAATTTTAGAATGTGCTTCGATTCATTTTATATTTGAATATCTTGTAATTTATAGATATAATTGGGGTAAATTGGTCATTTGAAATGAATGTAGAGTAAAAATGAGGAGGTTTTTGGAGTGATAAAAAAAAAGCTCCCTACATTTCATAGGGAGCCTTTTTTCCCCCACAATGTAAGGAAACATTAGGGAGGCTTTTGGAGATGCTCTTAGATATGATAATTTTTGTAGAATTTTTTTATGTAATATATATATATATATATATATATATATATATATATATATATATATATATGCTTGATAAATAATAAATATCAATTTTTATTATTTTAACAACCTAATACTTGAGCACTAACTAAAGAAAATTGATGTTAATTAGAAAAAAACAGCAAATTGATTTAGCCTTGTTTTCAACCCAAAATAATTTATATTTCTATCCAAACATTACATTTGGGTACATGTGTTTTGGTATAAAACCACATGCACGCATAAACTAATTTTCACAAATCAAGTAATCAATTTTTCATTGCCTTTTATAAATCTACCAACTAAACAATAAAAAGTTGATTAGTAAATTATCAATGAAAATAACTAAAAACACAATCAAACAAAATATCGATGTTTTATTCTACTATATAGTGATTTATACTAGAATAAGTATCTTATCACAAAAAAAAAACTCATATCATTATCCAAATGAGGGCTAGAGGGTTGATGATAAAATTTACAACCACATGATACATTTGTACGGTTGGATCAATACAGCTGATAATATACTTATGTTATTGTTGCTAATAAGAAGTATATATATATTTGGGCTAAAAATTAAGATAACACCATTGCTTGCATTCCAACAATTTTTATAAAGACAATGTATAACACCCTGGGTTTTTATCCAGCAGAATCAGATTTCTCCATCCCAAAGATCTTCAGAAGTCTTGAACGGCCCATTGGAGCCTACGAAAAAATTTTCGCAGGGCCCCCTCTTCTGCGGGATTTCACCAATCAAGCGACAATCTTCTTCGCTCAGCTCCCAATCAAAAATTTTGAGGTTCTCTCTCATCCTTTCCTTGTTGTAGCTCTTCACTATGATCACCACTCCTTGTTCGTATACCCACCTTAAAGCAACCTGTGAACATATAACAAAAAAAAATCTCAGTCATTTGAATGTTAACCACTGAAATCAATTTAAATGACCCGACACATCAAGATTCTTAAATCCACGTTTCAAATCCAGCTTTTGAAAAATATTGTATTTTTTGTCTAATTAAAAAGGCAGACATTGAAAACGTGTTTGAAACCGCGTTTTAAAATCAATCACTTTTCAAATGCGATATTTACCTAAACACAGACCTAAACATGGCCTAAAACTTTTCTGATTCACCAACCTGTGCTTTTGTCTTCCCCCTGGCTTGCGCGATCTGATGGAGCACCGGGTTTTCGATCACAGTATTAGATCCCCAACCAACGCCAGAGGCGCCTAAAGGAGACCACGCACACACAACAATGCCCTTCTCTTTACGGAAGTCTATCAACTTCTTCTGTTGCCACCCGATATTCACTTCCACCTATAACAAGATCCACTTATATCATCTATGAATCAATCGTCTTTGTAGTTGTTCTTGTTACAGTTGGTGGTGTACGTACCTAATTCACGACGGGTGGGATTCGCGCGAGAGACAATAGTTGGGTGAGCTTCTTGCAAGTGAAGTTGCTTACGCCAATGGACTTGGTGAGGCCTAGCCTCTGGCACTCCTCCATGGCTTCCCAAGTCGGACCCATCTCGAATGGAAGGATGTCTACCTTGTCGAAATAGAAGGTTATCTCCTTGTGCTCCACCAGCCTTATCGGCCAGTGGATGAAATACAAATCGAGGTATTCAAGCCCAAGATTACTACAAGAGCCCCGGTATCTCATAAGTTAATCATCAGAACCAGATAAGGATACATTGATCCCCACATGAAATAATAACAAGTTATTTTTTTTATGTTAATGACGGAACTAGTCTTTCTTTTTTTGAAAAGAGATAGATTGTTTATAACTAAATAGTAAAAGTTTTCAAATTTGAAAATGTGAGATGACGAATGTTGGGATTATCTCTCGATCCTGTGTATCCACTGTTCTGAAAAGCGGCTCATGCGGTCGCACATGCGGGACTGACCGAACCGCATGCCGACAAAAGCGGGAGTATGTGAGGAAGGCCCGCATATGTGGGCCGTTTCTGCTTGTGCGCCCGCTTAAGCAGGTGCACGGACTCTGGCGGAGGAGGAAGCATGTTGCGGGCCATCGTCCGTGCCGTCGGCGCGAGTCTCGGTGGGGTCAGGAGGCCCTCTCCGCCACCTCCTCCGTCGCCCGTCCCTCTCGGGTTCTCTCGCTCTCCTCCTCTTCTTCATCTTCTTCGTTGTCGTCTCTGACTCATTCGATCTTCTTCTTCATTGACGAGGACGGACCCTAAGCTTCTTCGATCTTCTTCTTCATCAGGTGTGAGTGTGAATGTGTGATATCACTCCCTCTCCCTCTCCCTCTCCCTCCCTCTCTCTCTCAGTCCCTCCCTTTGTTTCTCTAATTCTTTGATTCTCTCTCTCAGTCCCCCCTTTCATTCTCTGATTTTTTGGTCCCCCTTAAACAACTGGCAAGCAATGTTTACATTTTGTTTTTTTGTTTACACGTGGGAGGTGTGGGAGTGTGTGGTTGTGTAAAATGTTTAGTAGATTCACAGTACCAAGCAAACAAAATTATTTATGTGAGATTTTAATTGTTCTAGAATGAGTATGTATATAATTAATGGAGAATATTTTTATAAAAATTTATGTACATACATAGTGAATTAAATGCATACTCAATAAAAATATATAAACTTTTAATTTAATATATATATTCACTTAAACAAATATATATTTTTCATAGAAATTATTCAATATTGAGCACATGCACAAATTAAATTGTATTTTTCATTATATTATATAATAGAAATCATTTTTATTAATAAAAAATTACAGAACCGCATATACTCCCGCATACCGCATATACTCTGTGCGTACCCTAGCCGCACGTAAACCACATCCCGCGTATCAGAACACTGGGTGTATCACATCTGAGGATCATGATGAAACCATAATAGAGTAGACACCTAATAGAATTATTTGGCAATTAGGAGATTACGTGGGGTGGAAGTTATTTATATTTATAAATATCGTGTAAGGTGTCATGGCAAAGCAAGACGTGATACAATGTATAGATTTTAAGAGGTTGAGAAGGTTCTAAGATATGATAACTTCATGAGAGAGTTTGTAAGTCTCTTAATATATCTCAACTATTACAGTGGATTCTCCGTTTTTGTTCCGTTCATGTGATGTGGTGTTTCATTCTTGTGTTTGATCTCGTGTTTATTGTTGGCTTCCGTGGATAACTTTTTCAACAGTGGTATCAGAGCTCTATGTTCCGACTTAGGAGGATGAGATTTGAAGAATGAGGATCACTAGCAACATGGGTCGATGAATTCATACCATTGATGGATGTACTATTGAAAACTCCAACAACGGTGTGTCGTACATGGTTTCATGCAAATAAGGAAAAAAAATGCAAGATTGCATGGAGCTCTCGGTGGTGAAAGTAGTACATCTATTTAGGTGTGCAATAGTGATACCAATAATTACGTAAAAACATGGGAAAACAGAATAAGCACTACCTGAGAGTCTTCTTGATACCAGGGAGGACCAAGTCATGGTGGGCATAGGTGCACCACAGCTTGGACGTGATGAATAGCTCGTCCCGGCTCTTGATCAGTCCTCCCCGGATAGCCTCCTCTATGGCACAGCCAAGAAGCTGTTCGGTCCCATAAGCCATTGCGGTGTCAAAGTGTCGGTACCCAGCTTCAATCGCATCCAGAATGATCGTCGGATCGGACAGCACGGGTTCGGACGCCGTCCCAATCCAACAACGGGCATCATCTGTCCTGAAACAAGGGTCACTTCTTGAATTCCTTCAGCCATCTCTATATTTCCCTGCTTTTGCTTGTTAGGAGAGGCGACATATGTGTGGTTTTGTTGGCAATAAAAACACTAGTGATGATTATGTGGTTCAGAAATGTGTGATCGTTGTAATGGATGAGGACCTCTGTTTTGTGATTTCTATGACATGGTTTGTCATTGGGACAAGGGTTGGATAATAAAATAATTGGGTTAAATCATATGTTATCACATATGGCATAAGAAAAAAAAGATAAAGCATAGACAATTGTCCGTATTTGAAAAGAAAAAGTGAGGATATTTTATTCTAGATAAAAAGTGGAACATATTTTATCCCTATTTTTTAATCTCATTTTGTAAAATATGGACAACATTTATGACCGCTCTATCCAAAAAACAAAAACAAAAAATTTCACAAAACCAAAACCAACAATATTAATGCCACTTTTATAAAAAGGCTAGACTTGGTATTTTTAAATTTTTTTTGACGTTATCCTATATTTTACATTATGTAATCCAAATGCAAAGTTAAGGATAAGAACATAAAAAAATGAGGATAACAAAATGCATTATCAAATGTAAATATGGATAAAAATAAAGGTAAATTGCGTTTGGACCTCCTAAAGTCTTTGAAACTTGCAAAAGCACCCCCTGAAGTTTCAAAATATGCACTTACACCCCTGCCACTAAATTTCCCGTTAAAATAGAACAAAAGTACGATTTTACCCATTTTAATTAAATCATCATCGTATTTTTACCTTTTAATTAACTGTTATATGAGTTAATTATCACAATAAATTGATCAAAATGTATTCGAAGTTTTAATTATTGTAGTAATTAATATTTATAAAGTATGTTCAAAGTTAATTTGACTCTTTTTTTGGCATTTGCAAAATTAAGTAAAGGGCTAAAATAGTAATTTTGAAGTATTTTTTTTTCATCTTAATAAAAAATCTAATGATAAGGGGTGTAAATGCATGTTTTTGAACTTCAGGGGGTACCTCTGCGGGTTTCAAAAACTTCAGGGGGTCCAAATGCATTTTATCCTAAAAATAATGGTCTTTTATCCTCATAAATTAAGCTAATTATCTTAAATATTTATTCATTTACCAAATTAGTCTTGACTTTGTATTGTAGATGTGCGGGTGAGTTACTACTCTATGAAGGTGCCATTCATTCTATGATGATGTAAATGGGACAATTATTTTTTTGTTGGGGTTCGATAGGAGCTTGGGGGAAATTATCCTCTTTTGTGATGCCTGTGGTCCTCTGATCACTTATTCGAGGCATTTCCTTTACTATTTCTTCAGAAGTTGATACACTTTGCTCTGTTTGGTAACGAGGTTTGGGCGGATTCCGTTTTTTGAAAAGCTAAAATCTCAAAATCGTGCAACCAAACGGGTCGGATTCCGGCGGAATCAAAAGCTGGATTCCTTTTAATTTCTCTATCGAAATCCGTGTTTTTAAAATCTAAAAAAGAACGCTTTTTGGTCGGAATCGATTTTTTGAATTGAAAAACAACTTTTTCTACCAGATATTAAACTCCTTCCAAATATTGATTCATGAATTAAAAAAAAACATCCCAAAAAAGTCAAAGTCTAAAATCATCTTAAAAAACAGCTTTATTCCAAAATCTACTTTTCAATATGTGTTTCCAAACGGAGCCTTAGACATTTCTGCAGATGTCATGCTAGTGTGTGAAAAGAATGTATATATTCTATCATGTTAATATGTATTCTAACGAAATGTAAAAATATATGTTACAACAAGAACAAAAGAAACTAGATGTTTGGATTTTGAAAATCTAGATGTATTGTTTAAATTTTTTTTATTAACGACCATTATGCCCTAAAAATAATATGATCAAGAAATAATTGCACTATATCTTTCTTCAAAAAAATTTGTTTAATTTAGGTTGTGCCAGATATTTAAGTAGATATAATATAATATTTTATTGATTTTTAAAATGATTTAGGAAATATATTCTATTTTGAGTGAAGTTAATATATCATCTTGAATACAAACACGAGAAATGGATATAACATGCTATAAATACAGCAAATCTTGAAAAACTAGAACACAGACAAAATAAAGACATGATATTAAATTACTAAATAAATAATATATACTAGGTATTATGATTCTCCGAAAAAATATAACACATCCAAATACCATAAAAAAGTTGGCAATCAATCAATTAATTAGATTTTATCACCATTTGATTTTAAATATACATAGACCTTGCACCAGTTATTAAAAGAAAAACTATATTGTCTTGTAATTCTAAGTGTCATGTACTCGTGCATCCATGCCATAGGAAACGGGTTGATATAACACTAGTTGAAAAATTTAATTGTCCAATGCGTTCGTGATCATCATATTTTATTGTTTCAAAATAACATATCGGAAGCCATTGTGTCTGATTACCATTTAAAGAAAGAATTTAATAGCAAAATATATCAATCATAATAAAAATTATATATGTCTATCTTAATGTGATAAGATCAAATGATTACAAATATTTCCCAATGCCATATCCAACCAACATCAAATATGTATCCACAACTCAAAAAAATATTTCTAAATTTTTGACATAATGAGACTTGTTCAACTCTTATCCAACTAAATGTTGTATTGTGTCCAGTACCTGAGCCAATTAGATTTCCCCATCCCAAAATTCTTTAGTCTTAAATAGCCTATTGGGACTTAAAGAAAAATTCTCTCCAGAGTACCCCCTCCTCTGTCGTATTTCACAGATCCAATGGGAATCATCTTCACTCAGCTCCCAATCAAAGATTTTGCTACTCTCTCATTCTCTCCTTGTTGAAGCTCCACAATGATTTACCACCCCTTACTCGTATATCCATCTTAAAGCAACCTGTTAATGAACAATGAAATCCCAACTGCAACACCTGTTATTCTTGATATTGTAGTGTCATAATTGTGTACCTGGTTCACAACAGGATGGATTCACGCCATAGACAACAATTCGGTAAGCTTTTTGCAAGTGAAGTTACTGACACCAATGGACCTGGTGAGCCCTAACCTCTGGCATTCTTCCATGGCTTCCCATGTCAGACTCATCTCAAATGTGATGATGTCTTCTTTATCGAAAATGAAGCTTATCTCGTTGAGCTTCAGCCTCACCGGAAAATGGAGGAGACACAGATCGAGGTATTCAAGCCTAAGAATACTGCAACCATCCCCACTAATGTCATAACTCTCTCCATGCTTAGCATCTCATAAGTTATTCTCATTGGATTAATTTTGAATGAAATTCTAATTATAAAGGGAAAAAATCAAGACCTGAATGATACTTTAGTTTAGTGAAGACAAATTGATTTACAGTTTAATAAAAAAAATGATTCACTTTGGGTACATGTGTTATGGTATAAGCTAATTTTTCATAAATCAAGGAGTCCACGTGTGAAATTATTTCTCTGTTTTTTTATAAATCCATTAACTAAACAATGAAAACTTGATTATTAAATTTCAATAAGAACAATTGAAAGCACAATCAAACAAAATATGTTTTGTACTACCAATGCAGTGATCTATATGGGAATAGTTATTTATCTAATAATAGCATAGTCATTACCACCAAACCAGGACCAGGGATGCTGCATTTGTACAGTTAGATCAATACAGCTCTTAAAAAATATATATATACTTATATTATTGTTGCTAATAAGTTATATATATATATATATATAAAGATACACCATTGTTTGCTATCCAACAATCTTTGAATGATCATTAAAACAATGTATAACCCAATGAGTTTTTAACGCGGCAAAAGAATGATAAAAGATCTGATTCACGTCAAGATCTTAAACAACCTCTCTCAAAGAGAAAAAAAATTAAAATAACACAATATTATTGATAGATAAAAGTTGAATGCCATCAGGCTACAAGTCTTTATTATATAGACTCAATAAGGACAAAAAAAGGAACCTCATTAAATCTAATTACAAACTTACTAAAAGTAGAAAATATTAAATAAATATAATAGCTATTTATTCTAAGATCCCACAAATCAATCAGAATCAATGTCAAATAATTCTGATATTTGTGTAAAGAAAATAACCATGCAAATTAGTGTCATAAATGACAAATTTACTTATTTAATGGCTTTAATAATAAAATCTAGCAAAATTAAATATCTCCACAAAATAATTGAGCATATCAAATTTTGTGGGATTCTGAAATAATCTCAATTATTCTTTTCACCTGCTATTCTTACAGTTTTCTTCCTGGATCTCTTTTGATGGTCTGATCGCTCCAATAACATATCGATCGTCCGTCCTACATCAGTTTTTATCCAGCAGCATATCAGATTTCTCCATCCCAAAGATCTTCAGAAGTCTTGAACGGCCCATTGGAGCCTATGAAAATATTTTCGGCAACCCCCCTCTTCTGCGGGATTTCACAAATCAAGCGACGATCTTCTTCGCTCAGCTCCCAATCAAAGATTTTGAGGTTCTCTCTCATCCTCTCCTTGTTGAAGCTCTTCACTATGATCACCACTCCTTGCTCGTGTATCCACCTTAAAGCAACCTATGAACACATAACAAAATAAAATCCCAATCTCATTTGAAGCTTAATAAGGCTGCGTTTAGATGTACAGTTGAAAGTTGAAACATCATGATTCTAAAATCCACGTTTCAAATGCAAAATCTATTCAAAAGCAAATCCAAACATGGTTTAAAGATTTTCTAATTCACCAACCTGTGCTTTTGTCTTCCCCCTCGCTTGCACGATCTGATCAACCATCGGGTTTTCTATCACCGTATTAGATCCCCAACCAGCGCCATATGCGGCTAAAGGAGACCACGCGCAAACAACAATACCCTTCTCTTTACAGAAGTCTGTCAGCTTCTTCTGTTGCCACCCAATATTCAATTCCACCTATAACAAAATCGACTTATATCATCGATGAGTCGTCTTTGCAGTTATTCTTGTTATAGTTTGTGGTGTGCATACCTGATTCACGGCGGGAGGGATTCGCGCGAGAGACAATAATTGGGTGAGCTTCTTACAAGTGAAGTTGCTCACACCAATGGATTTGGTGAGGCCTAGCCTCTGGCACTCCTCCATGGCTTCCCATGTTGGACCCATCTCGAATGGGAGGATGTCTGCCTTGTCGAAATAGAAGCTTATCTCCTTGTGCTCCAGCCTTATTGGCCAATGGATGAGATACAGATCGAGGTATTCAAGCCCAAGATTACTGCAAGAGCCCCAGTATTCTCACAAGTTAATCATTTGAACCACATAAGGAAGGACATATTGATTGTCACATTAATGTATCAGAAGGTATTTTTCATTTTTATTTTTTTTTTTTTTGGAAATGGGTGCTCTCATAGGTTTGATATTCTAACCTCTTTCATGGAGAGGGGAGATGTTAACCAACTAATCAAGGCTTGGTTTGCAGGTTGTATTTTATGTTAATGATGAAACTAGTCTTGATTGTATTACTTTACCTGGATTGGGCTCCACTTTGGTTGGGCTCAATTGTGGAACTTAACCAAAACAGGGTTTCGAAATTATGTAATACAGAGAGCAATTCTGGTTTGTAGACCTGATTTAGATCATCAGAGGGTGGATTTATGCATCTGATCTTTTCCCACAAACAAAATTGCTATATAAATAGTTTTCTTACTCATGCCAAACAAAATCTAAGGCTTATGCCAAATTTCAATATATAAAAAGAAGTTTTGTTATAGGGGAAAAAAATGGTGACAGTGTCACCGCTAAGATTGTCTTTAAAAGCTCTACTTTTGAAAACAATTTAATAAATTGAGCTCCTCCACATGATCTAATAGGTGGTGTTGCAACGGTTTGTGAAATGACATTTTACTAGTGAATTTTGTTGGTTGTACTATGACACCACATTTTTTGAATTTTGTTGGTTGTACTATGACACCGCATTTTTTTTTTAAAAAGAAAATGGTCTAATAATCAAAATCTGATAGATTTGATGGCACAGATTTATAAGGACTAATCACAAAAGTGTTGACAGAATCACATATACTCTTGTGATCGATATGAGTCATCAAATAAATAATTTTTTTTTGGGTCTCAGGATCAAGACTCTCTGAAAACCATCTTGTTTGGAAAATCAAAATTGAAAACAAGTGTTTAGGATCCACTAAGGTGGATCAGTATACAACACATGGTTAGGCATTAAAAAAAATTAAATCCTTAATATGTGAGAAAACTTTAGGCAAAATCATTAAATCCCATGTAAGTAAAAACAGGGGAAAACAGAACAAGCACTACCTGAGAGTCTGCCTGATAGCAGGGAGGACCAGGTCATGGTGGGCATAGGTGCACCACAGCTTGGATGTGATGAACAGCTCATCCCGGCTCTTGATCAGTCCTCTCCGGATAGCCTCCTCTACAGCCCGGCCGAGAAGCTGTTCAGTCCCATAAGCCATTGCCGTGTCAAAGTGTCGGTACCCAGCTTCAATCGCGTCCAGAAAGATCGAAACCTTCTGATCGGGCGGCATGGGTTCGGACGCCGTCCCAAAACCCACAACGGGCATCTTCTGTCCTGAAACAAGGGCCACTTCTGGAATTCCTTCAGCCATCTCTATATTTCCCTGCTTTAGCTTGATGTTGGTTTTGAAATGTTGAAAAAAGCAGGAGAGACTTTGATGACAATAAAAACACAAGCAGGAACTTTTTTGGTTCAGAAGTTGTGTGTGACCGTTGTAATGAATGGGGGACCTCTGTTTTGTGGTTTCATGAGTCTGAATTTGTACCGTATATACGTGAGTTACCACTCTCTGAAAATGTACGTCATTGATTCTATGATGATGTAAATGAAACAATTTTTTCTTTTGTTGGGGATCGATAGGTTCTGTGGAAAAATTATCCTCTTTTGTGATGGCTGAGGCGGCCAACAGTGTATTAAGGCCTAGTTTGGTAAGGGAATAAATTTTTTAGATAAGTTAACCTATTTTATGATGATAAAAACAATACTATTTTTATTCATATTTGTATTTGATAATGTTTTTATTATCCTTATCTTTTTGTGTTCTTATCTTCAATCTTGCATTTGGATCAAATATGGGATAACTTTTAATTTATTTATAAAAAATACCAAATATGTCCTTCCTATTAATGAGGTATTAATATTGCTTAGTGGAACACATTCCTTTTTTTTTAGGAAGTGTAGTAATAAATGTATCTCAATTTTACAAAAAAAAGATAAAAAATTAGGACAAAGTTTATTCCACTTTTTATCTAGAACAAATTATCCCCATTTTTTTTTTCAAAATGTAGACAATCGTCCATGTTTTATCCCAATTTTTTTAATGTCATATGGGATGGCATTAAAAAAATTATGATAAAGCATGGACGATTGTCCACATTTTGAAAAAAAATGGGGATAATTTGTTCTAGATAAAAGATGGAATAAACTTTATCTTAATTTTTTATCTATTTTTTTGTAAAATTGGGATAACATTTATGACTACACTTCCAAAAAAAAAAAGAATGTGTTCCACCAAGCAATATTAATACCTCATTAATAGGAAGGACATATTTGGTATTTTTTTAAATAAATTAAAAGTTATCCCATATTTGATCTAAATGCAAGATTGAGGATAAGAATACAAAAAAATAAGAATAATAAAAACATTACCAAATGCAAATATGGATAAAAATAGTAGTATTTTTATCTTCATAAATTAGGTTAACTTATTCCAAAAATTTATCCCTTTACCAAACTAGGCCTAAGAGTCTAAGAGACAAGATGGTGGGGGGACGGCTGTGGTGTATGTGGCATGGGTGACTTCAGCTATCCAGTCAGAGTCTGGATCTAGTTAGGAATGGCAACCTCTAAATATTGAACCGTACAACCTATAAATAGAACTACACATACATATTGTTGGTTA
This sequence comes from Acorus calamus, assembly GCA_030737845.1. Classification (NCBI taxonomy): domain Eukaryota; kingdom Viridiplantae; phylum Streptophyta; class Magnoliopsida; order Acorales; family Acoraceae; genus Acorus; species Acorus calamus. The sequence goes on along the minus strand of CM060869.1, from coordinate 29,973,701 downwards.
CAGGTAGGCCTATCAACGAGTCAGGTCCGGGTCGGGTCAGGGTGGACCTGGACCCGACCCGTGACAGGACCCGGCGGGTCCGGGTCCAACCCAGGACCCGGTGGGTCCTGAACATGTGGACCCAGACCCGCGGACCCGGCGGGTCTCTGGTCGGGTCTAGACCGGACCCAAGGAAAGTCAATAAAATAAAAAAATATTTAAACTTATGAATTTGTTTGTCTTATCATTCTATTAGAAAAAATTTGTAATATAACATTAATTATTATTGAACTTTCTAAACTGATGTCCTAATACTTTGTTTGAACATATTTTTGTACAATTCAAAAGGAGTGAATGAATTACTAAACAACATTCAAAGTAAACATAAGTTTAAACAATATAACAATGAATTAAAAGGGAGAGCTCATAGTTATTTGTATCACAAAGTAAATAATAAACACTTATACTTGTAACTTGATAAATAAGAAATAAAATTATGGATCAATTAATACTAATATTCTTGTAATATATGAGTGTATATTAATAAAACAGTCGGGTCTCGGGTCCAACGGGTCGGGGCGGGGTGGACCCGGGCTCGACCCGTTTATATGTTCGGGTCCACCAGGTCGGATCCAACTCGGGTCGGGTCCAAATCGAGTCGGGTATATTACGCGTGTAATCGGGTCCGGGTCTAGACCCGACCCGTTGACAAGCCTAGTTACAGACTTACAGGTGATACTTTTATAGATGTCTTATCATTTAACGTAGTTTATGAAAAGAATGCATATATATACTCTATCGTGTCTGTGTATATGCTAACAAAAATGTAAAAGCATATGCATTCAAATAATTTGAATATACATGCATTTTATTTTATGTGCAAATATTAACTTTATTTTTATTATATAATTCAAAATAACTCAAAATATGCTAGATCGATAGAAGTGAATGTAGGAATTCATTAATAAATGTATGTAACAATTCACCCTTTTTTATCCTAAAAAGGATGGGCATGTGTTTTGATTATGAGTGCTCTTACACGCAGTTTGCATGGACAGTCCCGTTGATAGTTCACATACTCTCATAGCCATCTAGCGAGATACATACTTTATTAGAAAAGAAGATGTCTCCTTAATTTATTTTTTTTACATTTGTTAAAAAAAAGTTAATTCAATTTGAAGTAGAACAATACATTTTTTTACTAAAGCATGTACCTTATTAAACGATAGTTATTACTTGAAAAAATTAAAATATGTGCAAATTGTCAATGGAAATGTCCTTAACGCGATTTTTTGATTATTTGACATATAGTGAATAAATCCCCCTTGCTTGGATGTTGACTAGTGTTTGAATCTGATAAAAGTTGTGTGTTTTATCGGGCGGGGTCGGCTGTTTTGTTCCTTTATAATGACAAAAAGGGTATCCTATCAACAACCATCAATAGGTGGAGTACCATTTTAAAATAAAATTATCATGAAGGGTTGGTGACAACTTCCACTCATTCATGGAGTAGTTGGAAACTGAGTGAAGTAATGAACAATTTCCATGAATAACCATCAAACAATGACACACAACTAGCTTAGTGTGCGTTTGGATATCTGACACAAACATCCGCGTTACGAAAGGTCAGGCCGCGCTGGAAAAACATTATTTTTAAGGATTTGCATTGCCAACGGAAACAATAAAATAATGTTTGGATTCACGATTAAATCAATCAAAGAATCTCCGTGTGCTTGAGATCTCGTTTCATTGGTGGTATTCTCATATGGATTTTACTTCTATCATAGGATTATTGAGAAAATTTAAAAATCCAAAGCATGCTTGGGTTGATAGTATTCAGGGTGTTTGATAATACTTAAATAAAATGATTCTACTTTTAATTAAATAGAAAATTGAAAAATATTGTCAAACGCATTATAAAAAGAAGATTTATTAAAAATTACTTACATCTTTTTTTAAAAATGTTATTTTTAAAAAACGCAGAAAATGTGTTTTTAAGAAATCAAGTAAAAAATATAGTGGAATTTGACAACCATTGGGATGTTGAAAATCGAGTTGTACTGTTTAATGTGTTTTTTTTATTAATGACCATCATGCCCTAATAAATAACATGATCATGAAATAATTACACTTCCTTCAAAATCTTTTGTTAATTTAATTAGGTTGTGGAAGATAGTTAAGTAGACATAATATTTTATTTTTTTATTTTAAAAATGGAAATATATTCTATTTTGAGTACTACCACTAATATATATTTTATATATTATGATTATTGGAAAAAAGTAGAACACATCCACACCATAAAAAGTTTTTTTTTTTAAAAGGTAGAAATAACTACCACGATTTCATTTATATTTCGAAGTACAATTCTGATAGGGGTGAGAAGACATAGTGAAAGAAGATCTTGTCAGCCTATTTCCTGGTTAGAAGAGGATCTAACCCGTGCCATAAGCCGATGACGCCTTCCTACTTCTACTGTTCAATTATCGTCATGTGTCCGTTTGCAAAGTTCACCTCCCTCGCTCCGGCCACGAAGCGCCCCCAAGTCTCGCACGCAGCAGCAGAAGAGCTCCCACATGTTCTCCCAGTATACTCTAGTTCCTCAAAACAGTGCAGCATTCCTGGTAAGCCATATGGACCAGACCGATGCGGGCACTATTGACTGCGTGATCCGGGCTGTGCAGGTTCTGGCCCTTGCCCTCGTCAATGATTTCCCTGCTCGCCAAAGCTCCTTCGGAGTTCCGAAGTTGGTTGGGAGATCTGTGTTTACGCAAACTGCCGCCCATAACTGTCTGGATATCCTACACTGGCAGAAAAGATGTCCGATCATCTCGGGCTCCTCCGTGCAAAGTATGCATGTGGTCGGGGCGGCGGGGTTCCACTTTGCCCGGTACATCATCGTGAGAACAACCACATGAAGACCTTAATCTTCAACGGTATCTTGGGCCTCCAGATCTGGGTGACTTTATGCATGATGTTTGGGGCGCCCGTGTGGTTCCAACGCCACTAACGGTAGCCTTCTTTGACAGAGAATGCACCTGTCGGGTTTGTCCTCCAAACCAATTCGTTTGCCAAGTCGGGGTCCAGGAACGCTGCTTCAAGCGCCGCCAGCACCTCCGCGTATTGACTGGTCTCCTCGGACGTCATGCGCGATATGGTGATTGCCAAGGACCGGGTGCCCGGGACCCCCGACTCACCACAAATCTCTGCCAAGGATCCTTCTTTGTTTAGCGCGATCCGATGAATAGCCGGGGCTATGATCTAGAGCGCTTCTCTCCCCACTCCAATTGTCTTGCCAAAAGTGAATGGATGTCCCATTCCCAATTTTCCATGCCGCGCCTTGATACAGCTCTTCACGATCTGCAAAGATCGCCTTGCACGACGCGGAAGTACGCGCACTAATGGTGGGCCACCTTTTCTTGCCTAGGCCCGCCCCGCCATATCTTTCCCGCACACAGCCACACCATACCGTGTTATTGCCCTTGAGCCACCTCCACGCCCACTTGGCGAGAAGAGCGCGGTTCATGTCGCGTAGATTAAAGATCCCCAGCCCGCCCTCCTTATCTCGGCACACTGATTCCTAGTCCGCGCTGCGCCAGAGAAATTTTCGCCTGATCTGATTGATCTTGTCCAGCGTTCCGGCTGGGATTCGGAGCACCGAGAGGTCGAATAGTGGGAGATTGGTGAGGATGGACTGTAGAAGTATCAGCCTCCCCCTCCCCCCCCAACTCAATAGTCGACCCTTTCAACCCGAGAGGTGACACTGGAATTGCTCGATGAGAGGGTCCCAGTCCGCCTTGACCAGGCGCCCTTTGAGCAGGGGAAGTCCCAGGTGACAGGAGGGGAACTCCTCCACTCCGCATCCCATCCATTCCGCCATGCGCTGATTCTTTTGAGCCTCGGTGTTGATCCCCAACAATGCACTCTTCTGGAGGTTGATCTTCAGGCCTGTTAACAATTCGAAGCATTTAAGGATGAAACGAATACCTCGGACGTTGCTTTCCTCCGCCTCACACATCATGAGAGTGTCGTCCGCATATTAGATGAGCGAAACCCGTTGCCTCGAGTTTTAAAATTTAATATATCATTTTTTTAAAATACCTTGAATGAAATGTGTGCTAATATGAATGAGAGGAGAAGTGTGCATGATTGATACACTTTTAAATTTTATTAATATTATATATAAGAATGTATTTATAATGAAAATATGATATAAATATTAATCCATCTCTCAGGTAGATTAATTAACAGTTTAAGAATAATAATTGGCATTCTAATAATATGATTATTCTCAACATCTTTATTTTACCAAGTAAAAAGGCATCTTTATTTTCAAACAGTATTTATTATATATGATTATTCTAGCCACTGACCATAGGGTTTAATTGTGCATGTTGAAAACATAATTAATGTGTTGATGAAAAACATGTGTACATAATTTATATTAAGATAATATAAATAATAATTGGTTTCTCATGAGGGGTGCTGATGTATGCGGAGAATATGTGAGAATCCATCGCATTTCTCATTCACGAAGAATGGAGATGTTATATTGCAGGAGTTCGGAGAGTACAGTTGTGTCGAGGCATAGCGGTCACCATTTAAAGGTCGTGGGGTGGGGACACATAAGAGCGCGATAGATTTCAATCTACAAACTTTTTTTATTGATCACCCGATGTACCCTGCTATTTGTATTTTCTGTTTTTATTCTCTTATATCTTTAATTCAGATATCTAATCATATTTTCTTTTATAAAAGTACCGGTCAGATGATTCTATCTTAACAAAAAAAAAAAAATTAGTCAAGTGAAAAAGACACCACTAGATTCGATTTTTTGCAGGAAACAACAAAAAAAATGCCACAAGTTATGTTGATATGGCACCATTAGTGGGGTTACCACCATATGTCTATCGTCTTTTATGAACCTTTGTAAAAATAAAATAAAACAAAATCAGACAAACACACAAAAATCAACGCAGAAATCCGTGACCATGATCCATTAGTCTCTAAATTAAAGAAAAGTTTCCCCATCATAAATAGTGACACGAGGGACCATTATCCCATAGAAACCTCTAATTTCCAACCAATTTTTCTCTTCTTGGTGGCTAATAAAGAGTAAGAAGTCTAGAATTCAAAAGTCTCCCTTAGGACAAACTCCAAGTCAAAAAACAAATAAAAACAAAAAAAAGTAAATCCTAACATGTATACTTAGCTTATATATAGATCCTCTCTTGAGTTTAACCAACAAAAAACACCAAAACCCCGCAAGAGAGATATGGCTGGAGGGATCCCTGAAGTGGTCCTGAATTCAGGACTCAAGATGCCGGTCATAGGCTTTGGCACCGGCCGCACCGAGACCATGCCCAAGTCGTCCGATGAGCTCGAATCGAACTTCGTAAACGCGATCGAGGCCGGATACAGGCACTTTGACGCCGCGCGGATTTACGGGACGGAACAGAATCTCGGGCGGGCGATAAAGGAAGCCCTGCGGAGAGGATTGATCAAGGGGCGAGAGGAGCTGTTCATCACGTCCAAGCTGTGGTGCACCCACGCGCACCATGACCTGGTCCTGCCGGCCATCAAGGAGACTCTTAGGTAATGATTTTCTTGTTTTTGTTCTTTCTTTTGATCTTGTGGACAGTCTTTTACATGCAAATTGCAATTTCAGTAAATTGTATATCACATTTTTTTTTCTTTCATAAATGACCTTGAATTTGTTTTTCTTTTAATTTCAACTTGGCCCTTTACTAGTTTTAATCATAAAACTCACCTTTAGGTCAAATTGACTTGGATAACACAGTTATGTCAGCTTTTTTATATCTTTAATCACGTCTTCTATAAAATAGATTTTTTATACAAAAATATTTTTATATCCCATTCTTGAAATTTAAATTTTGAATTTTGAATATACTATTTTACATTAATTTTTAATCTTACCTGAATTTAAATTTTGAATCTTAATATGAAAATTTAAAATTTAAAGTTCAAATAAGCTTTATAATTCAATCCAATTGAAAATTTAAACTATAAAAGATTATGTTTAAAAAAAATCAAAGAAAAAATTCAGTTTAAGAATTATTTTTTTTCAATAAAAAATTCTTTAAACTAAACATGATTTGTAATTATGTCTCCCTGGAGACTTGATTACAGATTCTTGATTTGCATAGGGTCAGCTTTATAATTAAAATTGCGCTGGACTTGTTTTGAAATTAAAAAAGAAAAGTACGGGCAGGAAATTGTCCTCAATTAATGAAACGTGTAATTGTCAGCAAAAGAATCCGTTTCTTTTGAATCAGCACATCCAAATGAGTGTATATTTATTAATCCAGAAATACTTCACAGTTCACACCTCCTGCAACAACCAATTATCAACTCCAATAATACAATTTGTTAGCAAAAACAGTTATTAACCAAGCAAAAAAAAAAAAAAAAACAGTTATTAGAATACTTAAATATCCCAAATGAAAATAATACAAATAAAATAATATCATTATATAAGGTATTCATAAAAGATAGATCATCAATCACTCACTCTTTTTTATATTACTACACATTTTACTTGATGAAATTGGTATTTAAAATATCAAATGACAGCCAAAGATAAAAGTTATTTATATGTACGATGGTAGATAGGTCATCCCTCGTGAGGGGACCTGAATTTTGAATTTCGTCGCATTTTGATATTAAAGATTTAACAAGAAAAAAAAAACAGATAAAAATGAATTACATAACAAGATTAAAGCAGAATAACAAATGTGGGTCAACATAATTAGTAGGTATCAATGTATACTTAATAAAAAATAATAATAAAAAGTTTGATGTGGTAGTGTTGTTCTTGCAGCAACCTTGGGCTGGAGTACATCGATCTGTATCTCATCCACTTCCCGGTGAGGCTGAAACACACAGAGCCAAACTTCCATTTCGAAAAGTCAGACCTCATCCCATTCGAGATGGGTCCGACATGGGAAGCCATGGAAGAATGCCAGAAGTTAGGCCTCACCAAGTCCATCGGTGTCAGCAACTTCACTTGCAAGAAACTCACCGACTTGTTGGCTGTCGCTCGAATCCCTCCTGCTGTGAATCAGGTATGCCATACAAGTTACAACACAATAATCGCAACCATATATATGATAATGAAGATGAAATCATTCATTAATTGTTGGTGGGATTTGTTGAAGGTGGAGATGAATGTGGGTTGGCAACAGAGGAAACTGAAGGATTTCTGTAAAGATAAAGACATTGTTTTGTGCGCGTGGTCTCCTTTGAGTGGCGTTAGTGCAAGTTTTGGATCCTACCGGATCCTGGACAACCCAATACTTGACCAGGTCGCGCAGGCTAGAGGGAAATCAAAGGGGCAGGTCTAGATCTCTCTTTGTCTCTCAATCTCAAAATAAATAAAAATAAAAATAAAATTAAACACAATTTTAGAGGACAATGTGACACTAAAACTTTTGCAACCATTTCTATAAATGTTATATCATCTAACACAATATAAAATAATGCTAATTCTATGACTCAAAATTAAGCTAATTTTGTGAATATAACTAATCATAAGAAGACATATCATCCTCTCACTTTTTGGTATATGTTTACATCAGTTTGAGTCACAAAATTGATTTTTTTTTTTGTTACCAAATCATTTTCCTATATGAAATCACACAACATGTACTCAATTATGCTAAAAATGCATGCATTCAATTTATTGGAGCATGTATTTCCTTTTTTTGTGATAGTATGTATTTGAGTACTAGATTAGAATATGCTTCAAGCACCATGTATGGTTTGAAAAAAAATTACAAGAATGACTAAGTACAACATTTTTCAAAGTAGTCACAACGTGTGTTTGGGCCTTGGGTCCAATTTTTTAATGCTTTCAATGGTTAGGCTTTATAAGCATTTGGGGTTTTGTTAAAATTTTCACAGGTTGCTTTAAGGTGGCTGTATGAGCAAGGGGTGGTCAGCATTACTAAGAGCTTCAACAAGGAGAGGATGATACAGAGCCTCCAGATCTTTGACTGGGAGCTGAGCGCGGATGATTTGCGCAAGATCGATGAATTCCCACAGAAGAAGGGCAACTACGGAGAATTGTTCGTACGTCCGGATGGGCAATACAAGACTGTTGAAGAATTTTGGGATGGGGAGATGTGATAATCCTTGACTACCAATTAAAGTCTTTATAACATTCTAGATGCTATGATTTGCATGAAAGAATTCCAATTATCTAGTTGTTTGGACCTTTTTGTTTTAAACTTATTAAGTTCAGGAGAACTTGCTTCCTTTTTCAGTAACACATTCTCCCCAATTTTCTGTCTTGCTATCGTGGTTAAGCTCAACTCGTTACCAAAACGTAGATGGTCGGGTTCATATTAAGTGTCTGTTTGGAAACACAGTTTGAAAATCAGCTTTTAGCTTTTGCAGCTTTATGCACACCTTTTAAGGGTGTAATGATGATGATTTGATGGTGTAATAATGATGGCTGCTTTATAAAACACAGATTTCGAGGTGCAGTTTAAAGATAAAATCTAGTAATGATGATGTATTTAAGTTGACATGTTTGGTAGTAGCTTTTAGCTTTTAGCTTTTAAATGATGATGAGATTTGATTTGATGTGGCCCCAAAAGCTAAAAGCTGCTTTTATAATTGTTGCCAAACATGCACTAAGATTTACTCATTGGGATCCAACCTTGACGAGATCATCTCTCCCAATCAATTAGCAATTGTGGGAGCCTACCAATATGGAACTAGAAGAAAAATCGTTTTCAAGCCACTCAAGGGCTTGCACGAGATCATTAATGCTAATCAGTTGTTCTAAGATATATCTTTTAAAATCGTGATTTTTTTAAAGTGTGTTAAATTGGGCTCTCCACTTAACATTATTTAAGCGGAAAAAAAAAATTATATCGAAAGTACCTCACATGATTTATCTTACGGTCAAGCTGAAAAAACTCTTCGTCTGTTTGTCTCGGTTCCATAGAAAATTCTTTTGAATTTCTACTAACAAACATATGGGTAAGTCAACGTCAAAACTCGAATTCAAGATCTACCCTTAACATACATAAATTCTCAACCGTTGTATTATGGTAACTGGAGACTATTTAAGCAACAATGATTAGCTGATTCTCTTTTTTTCATTGAAATAATGGATTGTCAACCGTCGAATCGGATGAGATTTTCCAACATCGAGAATTCAAATGTAATATATTAATGTGACGAACGAGTATGAATTTGTTAAAATCAAATTCATGAACATGCGTCATGAATTAGATTTCAAATGAATTTGTATTGTGTAAATCAAAAACCAAAAAAGGAATTTCAAGAACATGATGTTTCACTTGCTCTTCTTTTTTTTTATGAACAAATTCTTGCAATGGATTTACACTACAGTGATGAGTACAAATCACGAGCGTACAGTACGCATTTGGGTATAAAATTCATCTTGAGAATAAGAAGAAAAAAAAAACTAGGCAAAACAGAGGAGGATAGCAGAAAAGCACTACCTGAGAGTCTCCTTGATAGATGGGAGGACCAGGTCACGGTGGGCGTGGGTGCACCACACCTTCGATGTGATGAACAGCTCATCCCGGCTCTCGATCAGTCCTCTCTGGAGAGCCTCCTCTATGGCCCGGCTGAGAGGTTGTTCTGTCGGGTACGCCAACGCCGTGTCAAAGTGTCGGTACCCAGCTTCGATGGCATCCAAGAAGATCAAAACCAGCTGATCGAACGGCAGAGCTGCGGTCAGCTTGTTAGGACTTGGGAGGGCCACGCATATGTTGGTTGGGTAGTGAAGAAAAAGCAGGAGAATCTTTCATTCATTCTTATATGATATGTTTGCACAGTGAGTTGCTATTATTGAAGATGCCATTCAAAGCCATCCTTTGACTCATTAATAAACACCATTCCTTTGACTCATTAATAAACACCATTTCATCCTTTGACTCATTAATAAACACCATTCCTTTGACTCATTAATAAACACCATTTTCTTGATGACAATTTGGGAGGATGGAACATGTTGAAATTAATAGCTGAGCCAACTACTAGCTGGTGGGGATGCCTGTGGTACATTTTAAATGGATTACATCACTGATTGATTACTGTGTAGACCCTACTTAGATGGTGGCACAAGGTGCGGATAAGCGACATTAATGGTTGATTGAAAGAGGCACAAACTGCACTACACAATTGTCAAGTTTAGAGGAGATGAGTTCAGAAGGAGATGATCTTGTTTTATAGATTTGAATGGCGATTAATAGAGTGATAGCTTTGGAGACGCAGGTGGAGACATTATGGGTGTTGCACATGCTCATTGTCGGTACATTGGACATATGTTTATTTTAGGGTTAAAGATATCTAAATCTTTACAAACATAAAAAACCCATATAAGCCCCTATTAAAATTGGGACAAACGTACGAGTCCCTAAAAACTACAACCGTACGAGTCCCTACTAAAATTTTCATTTAAATAAAACATGTAAATATTATTATAATAAAGGCCAACAATCTAAAGGTAAACCAATAAAAAAAAACAATCAAAAGGTAAAGCTATTTTATATAACAAGGCAAGACTAACTCAAAGATGAATTAACTGTATATTATAATATCCTACAATATTATATATTTAACAAAAAATGAAACTTAACGCGCTGCATTGTTGTGCTTGCGAGTGGCATAGTCGATCAAGTGTTTAGATCGCATTCATGTGCCATTTGATTTAGCCTCATTAAATCAAATATACATCCAATATACCCACCTTGAACATGCCCATTATCTAGACCTCTAAATATGTAGGACAAAACCTCTAAATTTGGAGGATATTCATTTTTTTTTTTTGGGGGGGGGGGGGGGGGGGTTGGATTGCAAACCAATCATCACCCATCATTTTTTAATCACTAATATTATATCAAAACTCATTAACAAAAATTATTAATATTAGTCTATTTTTATCAAAAATTATACCATTAAAAATGTGTCTTTAACACATTTAAAATGAGTCTAAATTTTGGAGTTATTTTTAAATTAATAATTTCACTTAAATTGTTTATTTCATGTTCGATATGTTTCAGTGTTTGTTGTCTTGCAAGTTTGATTATTTTCAAGGTGGAGTGGCAGTGTAAAAGAAAAAAGAGGAAGAGAGAAACGAAGAAAGGAATAGAAGGGCACGGGCGGAGCGGAAGTCAATAGAAGAGGCGGCGGTCAGCGGGGAGGGATAGAGGGAAGAGGAGAAAGCGAGGGGGGAAGAAAGTAGCTGGGGACTGGGGATGGAGAGGGCGGCAGTGGCCTCTCTCACCGTCCTCCTCCTCCCATCACCCACTCACTCCCCCCCCACTCGTCATCTCCCAACCACCTCGGCGGCTCCGCCCACTGTTGCAGCCCGCCCCTTGCCCCACTCTCTCTCTCTTTAAAGAAATGATTTTTTTAAGGGGTGGGGTTACACCTTAAAGGGTGTATGTAAACACCCCCCCCCCCCCCCCCCGTGCCATCGTCTTTGATTGAGCACCGCGTTTTCCATCACCGCCCCCACATTCAATTCCACCTTCAACAAATTCCACCAACATTAGATTTTGTTTATCATCAATGAATACATCGACTATGCAATACCTGTTACTCTTGATATTGTACTGTTGTAATTGTGTACCTAGTTCACAACAGGATGGATTCGTGCGATGGACAACAATTCGGTGAGCTTCTTGCAAGTGAAGTTACTGACACCGATGGACTTGGTGAGGCCTAACCTCTGGCATTCTTCCATGGCTTCCCATGTCGGACCCATCTCGAATGGGATGATGTCTTCTTTATCGAAAACAAAGCTTATCTCCTTGTGCTTCAACCTCACCGGAAAATGGAGGAGACAGATCGAGGTATTGGAGCCCAAGATTACTGCAATCATCCCACTGATGTCAAAATTTCCTTGAGTTATTCTCACTGAATTCATTTTGAATTAAATTTTCTAATTATAAAAGGAAAAAATCAATACCGATGAAAAATTGTAGCTTTTTCTTTAAGATTAGATCATACAGATGCGAATTTGACTTTTCAGATTACTTCCCATATTGTGTAAATCAAAAACCAAAAAAGGAATTTCAAGAACATGATGTTTCACTTGCTCTCTTTTTTATGAACAAATCATGAGTGTACAGTACGCATTTGGGTATAAAATTCATCTTCAGAATTAGAAAAAAAAAAAAAAACTAGGCAAAACAGGGGAGAATAGCAGAAAAGCACTACCTGAGAGTCTCCTTGATAGATGGGAGGACCAGGTCACGGTGGGGCATGGGTGCACCACACCTTCGATGTCATGAACAGCTCGTCCCGGCTCTCGATCAGTCCTCTCTGGAGAGCTTCCTCTATGGCCCGGCCGAGAGGTTGTTCTGTCGGGTAAGCCAACGCCGTGTCAAAGTGTTGTTACCCAGCTTCGATTGTGTCAAGAAGATCGAAACCAGCGGATCGAACGGCAGAGGTGCGGTCTTCGTCCCGAAGCCCACCACGGGTATCTTCTGTCCTGAAACAAGTGCCAATTCTGGAATTCCAGCCATCTGTTTCTCTCTGTTTATCTGAATTTGTTTTGCTTCATCTTGTTAGGACTTAGGAGGGCCACGCATATGTTGGTTGGGCGGTGAAGAAAAAACAGGAGAATCTTTGATATGTTTGCATAGTGAGTTACTATTATTGAGGATGCCCTTCAAAACCATCCTTGACTCATTCTTTGTTGACATTTAATAAACACCATTTTCTTGATGACAATTTGGGAGGATGGAACATGTTGAAATTAATAGCTGAGCCAACTACTAGCACATATGAGACAAGATGGTGGGGATGCCTGTGGTACATGTTAAATGGATGGGCAAAGATATATCCATTACCCAACTTAATCTTTCCCACATCCCAAAATTATCAAAATATCATTATTTATTTTATTTTATTTTGTCTCCCTTTCCCACTACCTAGTTTGACAGCGTCCAATCAAAGTCTTCTTCATTAGTACGACAGAGGTCTGTTGATCTGATCTGTTTGAATGACTTATATTAAATTTTTGTTTTTTGTAAGTACTTAAATAACTGTATAAGTAATTGATTTTTAAAAGATAGATGTTTTAAAGGGATCGACATATCCCAGTTAACACTTACTAAGACAGATCGACGGACCTCTGTCGTCCCTGTGAAACAGATGTTGACTGGGTCCATGTCGACACTTGTTTATACAGTTCAATAGACCTCTGTCGTTCAAGTGAAGAAGATTTCAATTGGATGCTGTCAACCTAGGTAGTGGGAAAGTGAGACAAAAATAAATAAATAAATAAATAATGATATTTTGATAATTTTGGGATGTGAAAAAATTGAGTGAGGATGTGGGAATAGCTTTGCCCTAAATGGATTACATCACTGATTGATTACTACGTAAACTCTACTTAGATGGTGGCACAAGGTGCGGATAAGCGAAATTAATGGTTGATTGAAAGAGGCACAAACGCACTACACAATAGTCAAGTTTAGAGGAGATGAGTTCGAAAGGATATGATCTTGTTATACAGCTTTGAATGGCCATTAATAGTGTGATAGCTTTGGAGGCCGAGGTGGAGAAATTATGGGTGATGTACGTGCTCAAGGTGGGGTATATTGGATATATATTTGATTTGATGAGGTTAAATTAAATGTATATCCAATATTCAAATTCAAATGTGCGCAGCTGTGGTGATTGTAGTCTCATTAAATCAAATATATATCCAATAGGGCGCATGAATGCGATCTAATTAAACCGTCGATCGATTCTACCATGCGCAGGCACAAACAATGCACAGGTTGAGATTTTATTTTTTTTGTAAAATATATAATATTGTAGGATATTATAATACATATGAACTTAATTCACATTTTATCTTAAAAAATTTAACTAGTCTTGTTATATAAAATAGCTTGGCCTTTCGGTTGGTTTTTAATATAATTTATACATTTTCAAAAAAACATTTCATATATCATTTTGTTAAAATACCTTTAATGAAATGTGTGCTAATATTAAGGATCCCCAAAAATCACGAGGCCCGAAAGCCCGGCCCGGGCCCGTTTGCCGGCCGGCCTAGCTCGGCCCATTTTTTGGGCGTGCCGGGCTCGGGCGTGATTCTGGGGCCCAGGCCCGGCCCGCAGGCCCACCCAAAATCGGCCCGTTCGGGTTCGTCTGTAGGCCCGTGGGGGACAATGCAATAAATGTGTCACATGTAATTTTATTTAATTTTATTTGAATGGTAGTTGAATTATATAAATCATTGACATTTATGTAGGTACTAACCTTGTAGGTACATGTAGTTATTTAATTTTTAAGTTATTAATTCATTTAATATTTTTATTTTTAAAAATTGAATAAATGTAAATATTTTTTTCTTAATATTACATTTCAATTTTATGTTATTTTAATATTTATATATACAAATGAACAACTTAAAATTAAAAAATAAAAGAAAAAAAATATTTAAAATCTAAGCCTGTGGGCTCGAAGCCCAGGCACGGGCCCGCGAGTAGGGCTTGTGCCTTTTTTGCCACGGCACGGGTCCATTGGCCAAGCAGGCCCGCGGGCCTTGGCCTTGTTTCAACGGGCCGGACCGGGCCGACCCAGCCCATTGCCGACCCTTATCTAATTAGGGATGGTAAACGAGCCGAGTTTTGACATGCTCAGGCTCGGTTCAGGATCGAGATTCATTTCGTGTTCAAGCTCGGCTCGTTAGGCTCGTGAAAAGCTCAGTTAAAGCTCGGCTCGGCTCGTTTGTTAAACAAGCCAAGCCGAAGCTCGAATCAAGGCTTGGCTCGGGCTCGTTTAGCTAAAAAAAATCTTGTTTAGCATTTGAAAAGTCACATTTCACAAATCACAACACCTTGTACATGTGAAAATAACATAAGCTCGGGCTCGGTTCGGGCTCGGCTTGTTTCCCATTTTTCTATTAAGTAAATGAGCTCGTCCAGGCTCAGGCTCGGCTCGTTTACAAACCGAGCTTTAAAAATTGTTCAAGCTCGGCTCGTTTATCTAATCGAACGAGCTTGAACGAGCTTTAACCGAGCCGAGCCCGAGTGGAACCCGAGCTGCTCGGCTCGTTTACCAGCCCTATATCTAATATGAATGAGAGGAGAAGTGTGCATGATTGATTCACTTTTAAATTTTATTAATATTATGTATAAGAATGTATTTAGAATGAAATATGATATAAATATTAATCCATCTCTCAGGTAGATTAATTAAGAAATATATTTGGCATTCTAATAATATGATTATTCTCAACCTCTTTATTTTACCAAGTAAAAAGGCAGCTTTATTTTCAAATAGTATTTATTAAATATGATTATTCTAGCCACTGTGATCAAAGGGCTTAATGGTGCATGTTGAAAACATAATTAATGTGTTGATGAAAAACATGTGTACGTAATTTATATTAAGATAACATAGATAGTAATTGACTTTTTATGAGGGGTGCTGGTATATGCGGAGAATATGCGAGAATCCACCGCATTTCTCATTCACAAAAAATGGAGATGTTGTATTGCAAGAGTTCGGAGAGTACAATTGTGTGGAGGTATAGCGGCCACCATTTAAGGGTCGTGGGGTAGGGACACATAAGAGCGCGATAGATTTCAATCTACAAACTTTTTTTATTGATCACCCCTGCGGATAGGATGCACCCGCTTTTTGTATTTTCTGTTTTTATTCTCTTGTATTTTCAATTTAGACATGTAATCATATTTTCTTTAATAAAAGTACCGGTTAGATGATTCTATCTTAACAAAAAAAAATTAGTCAAGTGAAAAAGACACCACCAGATTTGTTTTTTTTTTCAGGAAACAACAAAAAAAAAATGTGACGAGTTATGTTGATCTGGCACCATTAGTGGGGTTACCACCATATGTCTATCGTCATGGACCTTCGTAAAAATAAAATAAAACAAAATCAAACAAACACACAAAAATCAACGCAGAAATCCCAAAGTTGCCACGCAGAAATCCGTGACCATGATCCATTTGTCTCTGAAGAAAAGTATCCCCATCATAAATAGAGTGACACGAGGGACCATTATCCCATAGAAACCTCTCATTTCCAACCAATTTTTCTCGTCTTGGTGGCTAATAAAGAGTAAGAAGTCTAGAATTCAAATGTCTTTATAGACAACGTACAAAATGCGATACCATGTAACTCAGAAATTAAGCCCTTAGGACAAAGTCCAAGTAAAAAAAAATAAATAAATAAATCCCAACATATTAACTTATCCCTCGTTTGGATAGCGAAATTAAGTTATTCTGGATAGATAACTATGTCAGTATAGATAACAAATCTACAAGAATAAGAGATTTTCTGTTTGATTGTGTTTTTTTTTGTTTTCATTGAAAAACAAAGAGATGATCTTGTTTTACAGATTTGAATGGCCATTAATAGAGTGATAACTTTGGAGACGCAGGTGGAGACATTATGGGTGATGCACATGCTCATTGTTTGTGGGTATATTGGATATATATTTATTTTAATGAGGTTAAATTAAATGTATATCCAATATTCAAATTCAAATGTGTACAGCTGTGATGATTGTAGTCTCATTAAATCAAATATATATCCAATAGGGTACATGAATGCGATCTAATTAAACCCTCCATGGATTTTACCATGCGCAGGTACAACAATGCACAGGTTCAGATTTTATTTTTTGTTAAATACATTATAGGATATGATAATATATATGAACTTAATTCACTTTTATCTTAAAAAATTTTAACGCAAGAAGGCAATTCGCAAACAAAGATATGGCGGCAGCTAACACCAACCCAACAGCACCAGCTACCCAACCTAATGAGACCATGATCGATCCAGAGTATGTTGGGATTTTTAACAATTTTATTTGTGTGAAATAAATAATAATAATAATCGCGGAATAAATTATACGAAGCCCAAATCAATCACCGGCGTAATCAGAAAAATATAAAAGCAAGCAAACCACAAAGAAACACCCAATTTAACGTGGTTCGGCGTAAGCCTACATCCACGGGGCACTCCAGCAACAATCCACTATATCAAATAATAATGATAATAATGTTCTCTCAAGTTTTGCCCAAAACTTAAGGAATACAAGATGAAAGAGGGATACAGGGTTACCTTAATGAAACCCTAAATAAATCTTCCAAACAATATGGAGAACCCAACCTCGATGTAGATCGAAATACGTAGAGGAATATCTGAAAAAGGAACACCTTTTCTTCTCTCTCTCTTCTCTCCCTTCACTGTTGCCGAACCCAACACGCCGCGGAACCCTTCTTATCTGGCTGTTGTTGTTGTGTTTAATGAAGAGGAAGACTTAGGTATTAATACCCTCCACGTCATAATATGCACGTGTGTGCATTGCCATGCATTGGGCTTAATGCATGGGCCTTCAAATGCCCTCATGGGCTGGACCCAATAATGGGCCCAAACCCAACAATCTCCCCCTCCAGCCCAATGAGGGAGGAACCCAGCCTGCGGCTCCTCACTTAGAGTCTGTACTGTCCAGCTTCTCGTAGAGCTCGAACGTATCATGTTCTTCATGAGACCGTGCCTCTGAAAAACTTTTTGCCTCCCCCTCTTCAGTAAAAAGGATATACTCAAAGGTGGGATAACCCAATGATGGTCTCTGCTCTCTCGATGATATCTTCATCGGAATCTCTGTAGTCGCTGACTCTCTCGATGACCTCTTCATCGGAATCTCTGTAATCTCTAACTCTCTCGATGACCTCTTCATCGGAATCTCTGTAATCTCTGACTGATGGCCCTGCTCCCCCTGCTCAAGAGCTTCCTGTTCTGAATCTTCATCAATGTCAGGTATCTCTGGCAACTTATTAAAGTCTTCATTTCTCATCTTCTCCCCATCTGTAGCCGGCTGAATCAGAGAAGGAATCGGTGTCAAATCTGCAACACCACCAACTGATTTCGGAACCCCATCGAAATCTTCAATAGTATGGTTTTCGTAGAAGACTACATCCCTGTGCCGAACAATCCTCTTCGTTGCTGGATCCCATAGCCTGTAGCCAAATTCATTTCCATAACCAACGAAGATACATGAGACTGCTTCATCTAGCTTCTGTCTCTCCTCTTTGGGTACAAGCGCCATAGCTTTACATCCAAAGACCTTCAGATGCGAATACAAAACCTCAATACTGGACCAAACCTTCTCTGGAATCTCCATATCCAAAGGAACTGATGGTGACCTGTTCATCAAATAGTAGGCAGTTGAAACAGTTCACCCCATAAGGTTTCAGGCAATTTAGCATTCTTCAACATACATCTGACTTTCTCAACAATAGTGCGATTCATCTGTTTTGCGACACCATTGTGCTGTAGAGTATCGGGCTCAGTCCTTTCGTGTCGAATCCCATGACGCAAGCAATAATCTCTGAACCTTCTCGAACTGTACTCTCCTCCATTAACGGTCTGCAGTGACTTCAACCGTTTTCCTGTCTCCCGTTCCACCATGGCATGAAAGTGCTCAAACACCTGATCCTTTGTTCGTAACAAGTAAACCCACACTTTCCTGGATGCATCATCAATAAACGTAGCAAAATACCTATTGCCACCAAGCGATTCAACCTCAAACGGACCATAAACGTCAGAGTGAATCAAGTCCAAAATATTAGACTTCTTTTTCGAACATCTATCGAAAGAAACTTTATAATGCTTTTCAATCAAACAGTAATCACAAGAGCTAAGAGACGTACCATTGGTAAAGGGAATGTAAGACTTCTTTACCAGAACTTGTAGTTCCTTCTCGCTCATGTGACCAAGCCGCCTATGCCATAAATCCGGAGACGAATCTTCTTAAGCTGCATTTATTCCATCCTTGCACACTTTTATCTTTGTCTTGTACGAAGTACAGCATGCCTTTCCTCTAGCAACAACTAGCGAACCCTTGGTGAGCTTCCATTTTCCATTGCCGAAGTGATTCTCAAATCCTTGGCGATCCAAAGCGATCCCAGAAAGCATATTGAGGCGCAAATCAGGAACATGACGAACATCTTTCAAAGTCAATGTGTGTCCGACATCAGTGCGTATACACACATCACCAATTCCTGCAATCTTTGAGTGACTAGTGTTTCCCATCTTCACAATGCCAAAGTCTCCTGCCCTGTACGAAGTGAAGAAATCCATCTTAGAAGTCGCATGGTAGGACGCTCCCGTATCAACTATCCACTCAGTATTCTGATCTGCAATATGCGGGCATTTTTCCTCTCCGAAAGAGAGAGCCACAAACTCATCTGTATATGCAGTCGCCACGATGTTCTTGTCATCATCTTTCTTCTTCTGATAATTTTTCTCATTCTGTTCTCTTTTCCAAATTCGGCAATTCCTCTTGAAGTGACCGGCTTTACTGCAATGGTAGCACGCTTTGTCTTCAGACCTTGACTTGCTTCTGTATCTGCCATGACTTTCTTGTTCTCTACCATTGCTCCTCCCCCTGTTCTCTGTGACAAGTGCTTGTGCATCATCTGTACCCGCTGATTTTCTTCTTGTTTCTTCATTCAACAAGCAGTTCGTAACTGTACACATAGACAACATACCATCTGGAGCAGAATTACTCAATGTGACGACTAACGTCTCCCAACTGTCTGGCAAAGATCCCAAAAGCAGTAGCGCCTGTAACTCATCATCCAAAGTCATCTTCATATTAGTCAACTGATTCATCAAGCTCTGAAACTCATTTATGTGCTCTGTAACACTGTCACCTTTGAATTTTAAATTCACGAGTTTCCTGATTAAAAATGCTTTATTCCCCGCAGTCTTTTTGTCATACAAAGACTGAAGCGTTTTTCATAAAGAATGTGCGTTCGTCTCATTCACAATATGATGGAATATGCTGGGATCAATCCATTGCCGAATATTAGCAACACATTTTCTATTCAACTTGGTCCAGTCTTCTTTTGTCATTTTTTCTGGTTTGCTTTTATCTCCTTCAATTGGTTCAAATAAATCCTTACAGTAAAGGATGTCCTCCATCTTGGGCTTCCACATCAACCAATTGAAACTATTTAAATCAATCATCTTGCCAATGGAATTCTCCATAACTATCTCACACAAATAAATTCAACCTTGCTCTGATACCACTTGTTGGGATTTTTAACAATTTTATTTGTGTGAAATAAATAATAATAATCGCGGAATAAATTATACGAAGCCCAAATCAATCACCGGCGTAATCAGAAAAATATAAAAGCAAGCAAACCATAAAGAAACACCCAATTTAACGTGGTTCGGCGTAAGCCTACATCCACGGGGCACTCCAGCAACAATCAACTTGTTGGGATTTTTAACAATTTTATTTGTGTGAAATAAATAATAATAATCGCGGAATAAATTATACGAAGCCCAAATCAATCACCGACGCAATCAGAAAAATATAAAAGCAAGCAAACCAAAATGAAACACCAAATTTAGCGTGGTTCGGCGTAAGCCTACATCCACGGGGCACTCCAGCAACAATCCACTATATCAAATAATAATGATAATAATGTTCTCTCAAGTTTTGCCCAAAACTTAAGGAATACAAGATGAAAGAGGGATACAGGGTTACCTCAATGAAACCCTAAATAAATCTTCCAAACAATATGGAGAACCCAACCTTGATGTAGATCGGAATACGTAGAGGAATATCTGAAAAAGGAACACCTTTTCTTCTTTCTCTCTCCTCTCTCTTCTCTCCCTTCACTGTTGCCGAACCCAACACGCCGCGGAACCCTTCTTTTCTGGCTGCTGTTGTTGTGTTTAATGAAGAGGAAGACTTAGGTATTAATACCCTCCACGTTGTAATATGCACGTGTGTGCATTGCCATGCATTGGGCTTAATGCATGGGCCTTCAAATGCCCTCATGGGCTGGACCCAATAATGGGCCCAAACCCAACAGAGTAACCCTAACCCAACACGTACGCGCTATTGATACCTGTTGTGAGAACGAATCCCACTTGATACCAGGGATCTGCAACGTGCAGAGAACAATTACAGTGATGACAAAATCACAGCAATGAAAGGGAGAAACAGCCACGGTATTGTAGAAATAACATTGTGTACAAAAAATCAAGACGCGGGCCTGCTTGTATAGTTGTATAGGAAAAATGCAATAAAAGTGAATTTCACATTGAGATTTTTTTTTATTGGTGTTATTGGAGGGATCAATGTCACAGGAGATAGTGGTTCTTTCGTACACGACAATCAAGATAGGATTTTTCGTATTTATATTCAACTCCAGAATAATTAGTTGTGGATGAGAGGAACAAAAATAAAGAAAATGGTGATGATCAACATGAAGAAGCACGAAATTAAAGCATAAAAGATGATTCTACGACATATTTGAAAACAATCTATAAGTGTGACTCGTTATAAAAGTCAACCAATTTTATTTTTTCTTCATTCATGAATGTTTTTTAATAGCCCAAACATGTGTAGTCATCAAAAATCAACACAAAAGGCATCACATAAAATCCCATTTCTTTATTTTTTGGCTTTTAATTCTGTAAAAAATTTCCCGATTTTAATTCCCCAAAATCATTCATTTATCAACAAAAAAAAGTCACAAAATCTAAACTTCAAAACTACAAAACAATATGATTTATCAAAACCAAAACTTTCAAAAACTAAAGCTTGAAATCACTCAAAATCGAAAAATAAAACAGAGACAGAACAAACAAACAAAAAAACCCAATAAAGAACAGGACACAAAAGCCCCTCACACAGTACAACCAAATAATTTAATTAAAAAAACAAAAAGAAACCCAAAACACTATAATAAAACCCAACTTTCCAATATTAAAACAAACCTCTTGTTATATAAAATAGCTTTTGCCTTTTGGTTTGTGTTTAATATAATATATAATTTTTTCAAAAAAAAAAATTTAATATATCATTTTTTAAAATACCTTTAATGAAATGTGTGCTAATATGAATGAGGAGAAGTGTGCATGATTGATTCACTTTTAAATTTTATTAATATCATATATAAGAATGTATTTAGAATGAAAATATAACATAAATATTAATCCATCTCTCAAGTAGATTAATTAACAGTTTAAGAATAATAATTGACAATCTAATAATATGATTATTCTCAACATCTTTATTTTACCAAGTAGAAAAGCATCTTTATTTTCAAATAGTATTTATTATATATGATTATACTAGCCACTGGGATCAAAGGGTTTAATGGTGCATGTTGAAAGCATAATTAATGTGTTGATGAAAAACATGCTTACATAATTTATATTAAGATAATATAGATAAAAGTTGGCTTCTTAATTATAAGGGGTGCTAGTGTATGCGGAGAATATACGGGAATCCACCGCATTTCTCATTCACAACTGCAGATGTTGTATTGTAAGAGTTCGGGGAGTACAATTGTGTGGGGGCATGGTGGCCACAATTTAAGGGTTGTGGGATGGGGGCTCATAAGAGGATATGTCCCGCGTTTTCATGATCGCCCTGCGAACAGGATATGCCTTGTTTTTTGTATTTTCTGCTTTTATCCTCTATCGACTTATATTTTCAATTCAGATATGTAATCATATTTTCTTTAATAAAAGCACCAATGACATGATTCTATTTAAATAAAAAATAAAAAATTAATCAAGTGAAAAAGACACCACCAAATTTGATTTTTTATCCAGGAAACAACTAAAAAAAATGTCACAAGTTATGTTGATCTAGCACTAGAAGTGGGGTTACCACCCATATGTCTATCGTCTTTTATGGACCTTTAAAAATAAAATAAAACAAAATCAAACCAACACACAAAAATCAACGTAGAAATCCGTGACCATGATCCATTAGTCTCTGAAGAAAAGTATCCCCATCAGAGAGAGTGACACGAGGAACCATTATCCCATCCATAGAAACCTCTAATTTCCAACCAATTTTTCTCGTCTTGGTGGCTAATAAAGAGTAAGAAGTCTAGAATTCAAATGCAACGGTCAAAATGCAATACCATGTAACTCAGAAATTAAGCCCTTAGGACAAACTCCAGGTCAAAAAACAAAAAAAAATAAAGTAAATCCTAACATGTATACTTAGCTTATATATAGATCCTCTCTTGAGTTTAACCAACAAAAAACACCAAAACCCCACAAGAGAGATATGGCTGGAGGGATCCCTGAAGTGGTCCTGAATTCAGGATTCAAGATGCCGGTCATAGGCTTCGGCACCGCGGCCATGCCCATGGCGTCCGATGAGCTCGAGTCGAACTTCGTAAACGCAATCGAGGCCGGATACAGGCACTTTGACGCCGCGCGGGTTTACGGGACGGAACAGAATCTCGGGCGGGCGATAAAGGAAGCCCTGCGGAGAGGATTGATCAAGGGGCGAGAGGAGCTGTTCATCACGTCCAAGCTGTGGTGCACCCACGCGCACCATGACCTGGTCCTGCCGGCCATTAAGGAGTCTCTTAGGTAATGATTTTCTTGTTTGTTCTTTCTTTTGATAATGTGGGCAGCCTTTTACATGCAAATTGCATTTACAGTAAATTGTATATCACAAAGTATGTGCATGCTTCATTTAGGACTTTTTTTTTCATAAATGACCTTGAATTTGTTTTTCTTTTAATTTCATCTTGGTTCTTTAATGCATAAAACGCACCCTGGGTCAAATTGACTTGGATAACGCAATTACGTCAGCTTTTTTATATCTTTAATCACGTCTTCTATAAGATTGATTTTTTATACAAAAATATTTTTAAATCCCATTCTTGAAATTTAAATTTTGAATTTTGAATATATTATTTTACATTAATTTTTAATCTTACCTGAATTTAAATTTTGAATCTTAATATGAAAATATAAAATTTAAAGTTCAAAAGATTATATTTAAAAAAAATACAAGAAAATTTTGAGTTTAAGAATTATTATTTTTTTAAAAAAAAGATTCTTTAAATTAAACATGATTTGTAATTATGTCTCCCAGGAGACATGATTACAAATTCTTGATTTGCATAGGATCAGCTTTAAAATTAAAATTGCGCTGGACTTGTTTTGAAATTAAAAAAGAAAAGTGCGGCCAGGAAATTGTCCTCAATTAATGAAACGTGTAATTGTCAGAAAAAGAATCCGTTTCTTTTGAATCAGCACATCCAAATGAGTATATTTATTAATCCAGAAATACTTCACAGTTCACACCTCCTGCAACAACCAACTCCAATAATTTCACAATTTAATCAGGCACAATTTGTTAGCAAAAACGGTTATTAGAATTAAATATCACACAACAATATTAAGGCAGAATAACAAATGTGGGTCAATATAATTAGAAGGTATAAAGGTATACTTAATAAAAAAAAGTTTGATGTGGTAGTGTTGTTCTTGCAGCAACCTTGGGCTGGAGTACATCGATCTGTATCTCATCCACTGGCCGGTGAGGCTGAAACACAAAGAGCCGAGCTTCTATTTCGAAAAGTCAGACCTCATCCCATTCGAGGTAGGTCCGACATGGGAAGCCATGGAAGAATGCCAGAAGTTAGGCCTCACCAAGTCCATCGGTGTCAGCAACTTCACTTGCAAGAAACTCACCGACTTGTTGGCTGTCGCTCGAATCCCTCCTGCTGTGAATCAGGTATGCCATACACACAATAATCATAAACATATATATGATAAAGAAGATGAAATCATTAATTAATTGTTGGTGGGATTTGTTGAAGGTGGAGATGAATGTGGGTTGGCAACAGAGGAAACTGAAGGATTTCTGTAAAGATAAATGCATTGTTTTGTGCGCGTGGTCTCCTTTGGGTGGCATTGGTGCTCTTTTTGGATCCTACCGGATCCTGGACAACCCAATACTTGACCAGGTTGCGCAGGCTAGAGGGAAATCAAAAGGGCAGGTCTAGATCGATCTCTCTCTCTCTCTCTCTCAAAATAAAAAATTAAAAAAAAAATATAAACACAGTTTTAAAGAACAATGTGACACTAACACTTTTGTAACCATTATATAAATGTTACATCATCTAACACAATATAAAATAATGTTAATTCTATGACTCAAAATTAAGCTAATTTTGTGAATCTACCTAATCATAAGAAAACATATCATCGCATCACTTTTTGGTATGTGTTTACATTAGTTTGAGTCACAAAATTGATCTTTTTTTTTCTATTTTTTTTTTGTTACCAGATCGTTTTCTTATATGAAATCACACAACATGTACTCAACTATACTAAAAATGCATGCATTAAGTCCTCAGTGGTCATAACACAATGTTTTAGGGCTTAGCAGTGTTATTGATAGGTCCTGGGTTCGAGTATTGACGCTGACTTACTCACCTGTTTGTTGGTGATTATTCGAAAGAATTTTCCGTGGGACTGAGACAAACAGGCAGAGGTAGCATTCTCAGCTCAATCACAAGGTCCTCCGATATAAAAAAAAAATGCATGCATTCAATTTATTGGAGCATGTATTTCCTTCTCTCTTTTTTTGTGATAGTATGTATTTGAGTACTAGACTAGAATATGTTTTAAACACCATGTATGGTTTGAAAAAAAAATTACAAGAATGACCAAGTACAACATTTTTCTAAGTAGTCACAACTCACAACGTGTGTTTGGGCCTTGGGTCCAATTTTATCATGCTTTCAATGGTTAGGCTTTACAAGCATTTGGGGTTTTGTTAAAATTTTCACAGGTTGCTTTAAGGTGGCTGTATGAGCAAGGGGTGGTCAGCATTACTAAGAGCTTCAACAAGCAGAGGATGATACAGAGCCTCCAGATCTTTGACTGGGAGCTGAGCGCGGATGATTTGCGCAAGATCGATGAATTCCCACATAAGAAGGGCGACTACGGAGAGATATTCGTAGGTCCGGATGGGCAATACAAGACTGTTGAAGAACTTTGGGATGGGGAGATGTGATAATCCTTGACTACAAATTATCTAGTTGTTTGGACCTTTTTGTTTTAAGCTTATTAAGTTCCGGAGAACTTGCTTCCTTATTCAATAACACAGTTCTCCCCAATTTTCTGTCTTGCTATCGTGGTTAAGCTCAACTCTTTACCAAAACGTAGATGGCCGGGTTCATATTAAGATCGGATTCCATCAGAATGTGTCAATTGCAACTTACGTTAGTTACTCATTGGGATCCTACCTTGACTAGATCATCTCTCCCAATCAATTAGCAATAGTGGGAGCCTACCAATATGGAACTAGAAGAAAAATCGTTTTCTAGCCACCTGAGGCCTTGCACGAGATCGTTAATGCTAATCAGTTGTTCGAAGATATATCTTTTAAAATCGTGATTTTGTTAGTGTGTTAAATTGGGCTCTCCACTTAACAAAAAAAAATTTTATATCAAAAGGACCTCACATGGTTGATCTTACAGTAAAGCTGAGAAAACTCTTCGTCTGTTTGTCTCGGTCCCACAGAAAATTCTTTTGAATTTTTACCAATAAACATGTGGATAAGTCGGCGTTAAAACTCGAATTTAAGACTTACCCTTAACATAGATAAACTCTAAACTTGTATTATGGTTACTGAAGACTATTTAAACAACAATGATCAGCGGGTTCTCTTTTTTTTCTTTAATATAATGGATTGTCAACCATCGAATCAGATGAGATTTTCCTACATCAAGATTTTAAATTTAATATATTAATGTGACGGACGATTATTAATTTGTTAATATCAAATTCATGAACATGCATCATGAATTATATTTCAAATTAATTCATAAATTTATACATCATATAATTAATAATAATGATTTTTGGGTCCCAGTTGCTAGACTCCATCCCAAGTCCCATAAGGTAACAAATTTGAATTACTCATATTACCTCCAACTAATGCTTTTCAGAACCGCCCTCATTAATCCCGAGGTGGTTATGATTTATAATATTATTTCCCTTTTAAAGATATCAATTCAATTGGACGACAAAAAAATCACTATTTATCATTTCTTGATACATAATGATCGGTTGAAATGAAAACAAATATCAATTTCATTTTTTTATTGAGATTTGTTTGGTGGAGAAAAAAAAATTACACAATTTTTTTTTGTGTAAACTGATTGTGATGCAAACAATGGTGATCCATCCAGGTTAGGTTTTTTAGGACCACCAAAAAAATTACGATTTATAATTTTTAGTTTCAGATTGATCGATGGAATTAAAAACAAATATCGAATTCAGATACATATATATCAATTCGATATTTGTTTCAGATTTTTATATACATGTATCTGAATGTTGTATTCGTTATATTATTTATTTTCAGATTTAAAAAATGAACAATATGTACAAGAAAACCTAAAACAAATTAACAATGTCAAATATCATTTTCTCTTTTGATTAACTTTGGATTTTATCTGACAAATATGAAAAATGAATATAAGTGGGTGGTCTGGCGCGTCCCATATTTTCCCCAAGTGATTGAATTTCCTTGCTACTGATGAAGTCACCAAGAAAATAAATGGTCACTGATATACTCGGTCGTCCCCACAATCATGGTTTAGGTTACGAGATGAAGCATGCATATATTAAATTTAAAAAATATAAATTTTATGGATTTAATTCACTGATGTTGTATGTACTTTATTTCTTTGGTTGAAAAATAATATTATGGACAGCCTCTGTGAGATAATATACACATTTTTTTTTTAAATAGTAAAACTCTTCTAATGAAGTATATGCTAAAGTATATATCGTTATATTTCGAATTAATTTTTTAACAAATATGAAAAAAAATTAACAAAATATATATTTTACCTAATGAGATATGTATCTCATTAAATGGTTATGGAGGTGCACCTCCCAGCCCTCACATGCCCCCCCCCCCCCCCCCCCCCCCGTTATTTTTTTAGGGGGACAACTATCCCTTCTCTTTTATTTTGAACGGGGGGACACCTGTCTCCCTTTTTATTTTGAAAGGGGATCATTTGACCCCCTTGTATGGTCTTCCACAGGCCCACGGCCCGAATGATCCCAATTCAAGCTGGCCCGTGGGTCGGGACTCATAATCAAGCTCATGAATATCAATGAACCCCATTCTTGCAATTACTCAGGATACCCTCTTTTAGCTTATAGCGGTTATTTCTTAGTTCAAGATCCCTCTTACTAATTGGAATAAAAGAATTAGTCGATCTGTTCCGCCCAAAATGAGAATGGAGCTTTTTCAGACATTTGAAATTCATGGTCTAATCAGACAACATCTTGCTTCTAACATAGGAATTGTTAAAAGCAAAATTCGGAAAAAAGGCCCTGCCTGAACTAAAACTGGGCCGGGCCTTAACAGGCCTAGCTCAGGTTTCGGCCCTACCGACCCATGCCAGGCATACTGGGCTTTCAGACTTTAAGCTAAAAGATGACCCTTATTACAAAGAAAAAAGATACGCACAGCCCCCATTTCAGTCTCAATTGCAGTCCATCGCGTTTTTTTTTAATCATACACTTACCCTTTGAAGTACATGTTCTTATATAAAATGAAATATATACTGAGATATATTAGTTTTTTTTTTTCATAGTGAAAAAATAGAAAAACAAATTGGATCCTATAATATGATAGGACCCATATACTATGATAGTGCAATATACTACGTTATCATAGCGTATGAGGCTACAAAAAAGATTGCTTATATCAGCGCTCTATTACAAATGCTTGTATAATCATGATAAATACTATTTGAAAATAAAGATGTTGAGAATAACCAACAGCTCCTTCTTTCATTAATCCACTTGAGAGATGTATAAATATTTATATCATATTTTCATTGTAAATATATTCATATATATAATATATATTAAAATTAAAGTAAGTGTATCAATTATGCACACTACTCCTTGATCCTATCATTCATATTAGCACACATATTAGTAAAGGTATTTTAAAACATGTAAATATTATTATAATAAAGGCCAACAATCTAAAGGTAAACCAATCAAAAAAAAAATCAAAAGGTAAAGCTATTTTATATAACAAGACAAGACTAACTCAAAGATGAATTAAGTAACTGTGTATTATAATATCCTACAATATTATATATTTAACAAAAAATGAAACTTAACGCGCTGCATTGTTGTGCTTGCGAGTGGCATAGTCGATCAAGTGTTTAGATCGCATTCATGTGACATTTGATTTAACCTCATTAAATCAAATATACATCCAATATACCCACCTTGAACATGCGCATTATCTAGGATGTCTCCATCTAGACCACTAAATATGTAGGACAAAACCTCTAAATTTGGAGGATATTAATTTAAAAAAAAAGGGGGGGGGGGGGGGTTGTTTGCAATCCAATCATCACCCACCATTTTTTTCAATCACTAATATTATATTAAAACTCATTAACAAAAATTATTAATATTAGTCTATTTTTATCAAAAATTATACCATTAAAAATGTGTCTTTAATACATTTAAAATGAGTCTAAATTTTGGAGTTATTTTTAAATTAATAATTTCACTTAAATTGTTTATTTCATGTTCGATATGTTTCGGTGTTTTTTGTCTTGCAAGTTTGATTATTTTCAAGGTGGAGTGACAGTGTAGAAGAAAAAAGAGGAAGAGAGAAACGAAGAAAGGAATAGAAGGGCACGGGCGGAGCGGAAGTCAATAGAAGAGGCGGCGGTCAGCGGGGAGGGATAGAGGGAAGAGGAGAAAGCGAGGGGGGAAGAAAGTAGCTGTGGACTGGGGATGGAGAGGGCGGCAGTGGCCTCTCTCACCGTCCTCCTCCTCCCATCACCCACTCACTCCCCCCCACTCGTCATCTCCCAACCACCTATGCGGCTCCGCCCACTGTTGTAGCCCGCCCCTTGCCCCACTCTCTCTCTCTCTCTTAAAAGAAATGATTTTTTAAGGGGTGGGGTTACACCTTAAACGGTTCCCCCCCCCCCCCCCCCGGTGCCATCGTCTTTGATTGAGCACCGCGTTTTCCATCACCGCCCCCACATTCAATTCCACCTTCAACAAATTCCACCAACATTGGATTTTGTTTATCATCAATGAATACATCGACTATGCAATACCTGTTACTCTTGATATTGTACTGTTGTAATTGTGTACCTGGTTCACAACAGGATGGATTCGTGCGATGGACAACAATTCGGTGAGCTTCTTGCAAGTGAAGTTACTGACACCGATGGACATGGTGAGGCCTAACCTCTGGCATTCTTCCATGGCTTCCCATGTCGGACCAACCTCGAATGGGATGATGTCTTCTTTATCGAAAACAAAGCTTATCTCCTTGTGCTTCAGCCTCACCGGAAAATGGAGGGGACAGATCGAGGTATTGGAGCCCAAGATTAATGCAATCATCCCACTGATGTCAAAATTTCCTTGAGTTATTCTCACTGAATTCATTTTGAATTAAATTTTCTAATTATAAAAGGAAAAAATCAATACCGATGAAAATTGTAGCTTTTTCTTTAAGATTAGATCATACAGATGCGAATTTGACTTTTCAGATTACTTCCCATATTGTGTAAATCAAAAACCAAAAAAGGAATTTCAAGAACATGATGTTTCACTTGCTCTTTTTTTTTATGAACAAATTCTTGAAATGGATTTACACTACAGTGATGAGTACAAATCATGAGTGTACAGTACGCATTTGGGTATAAAATTCATCTTGAGAATAAGAAAAAAAAAACCTAGGCAAAACAGAGGAGGATAGCAGAAAAGCACTACCTGAGAGTCTCCTTGATAGATGGGAGGACCAGGTCACAATGGGCGTGGGTGCACCACACCTTCGATGTGATGAACAGCTCATCCCGGCTCTCGATCAGTCCTCTCTGGAGAGCCTCCTCCATGGCCCGGTCGAGAGGTTGTTCTGTCGGGTACGCCAACGCCGTGTCAAAGTGTCGATACCCAGCTTCGATCGCGTCCAAGAATATCGAAACCAGCTGATCGAACGGCAGGGGTGCGGTCATCGTCCCGAAGCCCACCACGGGTATCTTCTGTCCTGAAACAAGTGCCAATTCTGGAATTCCAGCCATCTGTTTCTCTCTGTTTATCTGAATTTGTTTTGCTTCAGCTTGTTAGGATTTAGGAGGGCCACGCATATGTTGGTTGGGAGGATGGAACATGGTGAAATAGCTGAGGCAACTACTAGCGCTAGCACATATGAGACAAGATGGTGGGGATGCCTGTGGTACATGTTAAATGGATGGGCAAAGATATACCCACTATCCAACTTAATTTTTCCACATCTCAAAATTATTAAAATGTCATTATTTATTTTATTTTTTTGTCTCTCTTTTCCACTACCCAGTTCAACAGCGTACAGTCGAAGTCTTCTTCATTAGAATGACAGAGGTCCGTCGATATTTCTAAGCAAGTGTCGACATGGATGTGTCGAACTCTTCAAAACAACAATTCTCCTCTAAGAATCAATCACTTATACAATCATGTAAGTCCTTACGAAAAATAAAAATATCATTTAAGTCATTTAAGTATTTTTGAAAATCATTAACATATATATTTATTTAAGTATAAGAAACAAAAATGTCAACCAAAGAGTTATTTGAACAAAATAAACAGTAAACATTTCACATAGACAAGAAGCATTATTTTCTTTTCTAAACAAGTGGAGTCCCGTGTCGAAAGTATATGGAATGTTAGTCGATACTCCACTTGTGTATATGGAATGTTTAATGTTTATTTCATTTATATTACTGTTTGTTTTTCTATTTTTACACCTTGTATTTAAATGACAAAATAAGTAAAAAACTAGAAGAACTTAAATGACTTAAATTGAATTTTTGTTTTTTGTAAGAACTTAAATGACTGTATAAGTAATTGATTTTTAAAAGATAGGTGCTGTTTTAAAAAGATCGACACGTCCCTGTCGACACTTACTCAGACAGATCGACGGATCTCTGTCGTCCATGTGAAGCAGATTTTACTAGGTCATGTCGAAATTTATTTAGATAGTTCGATGGACCTTTGTTGTCCTAGTGAAGAAGATTTTGACTGGACGCTGTCGACTTGGGTAGTAGGAAAGGGAGACAAATAAATAAATAAATAAATAATGACATTTTGGTAATTTTGGGATGTAGAAAAATTAAGTGGAGAGGTGGGAATAGCTTTGCCCTAAATGGATTACATCACTGATTGATTATAGTTTACTATGTAAACTGTACTTAGATGGTGGCACAAGGTGCGGATAAGCGAGATTAATGGTTGATTGAAAGAGGCACAAACGCACTACACAATTGTCAAGTGTGGAGGAGATGAGTTCAAAAGGATATGATCTTGTAATACAGCTTTGAATGGCCATTGATAGTGTGATAGATTTGGAGACCCAGGTGGAGAAATCATGGGTGATGCACATGCTCAAGGTGGGGTATATTGGATTGTAGTCTCATTAAATCAAATATATATCCAATAGGGCACATGAATGCGATCTAATTAAACCCTCGATCGATTCTACCATGCGTAGGCACAACAATGCACAGGTTGAGATTTATTTTTTTGTTAAATATATAATATTGTAGGATATTATAATATATATGAACTTAATTCACTTTTTATCTTAAAATTTTTAACAAGTCTTGTTATATAAAATAGATTTGCCTTTCGGTTGGTTTTTAATATAATTTATACATTTTCAAAAAAAAAATTAATATATCATTTTTTTAAAATACCTTGAATGAAATGTGTGCTAATATGAATGAGAGGAGAAGTGCATGATTGATTCACTTTTAAATTTTATTAATATTATATATAAGAATGTATTTAGAATGAAATATGATATAAATATTAATCCATCTCTCAGGTAGATTAATTAACAGTTTAAGAATAATAATTGGCGTTCTAATAATATGATTATTCTCAACATCTTTATTTTACCAAGTAAAAAAGCATCTTTATTTTCAAATAGTATTTATTATATATGATTATTTTAGCCACTGTGACCAAAGGGTTTAATGGTGCATGTTGAAAGCATAATTAATGTGTTGATGAAAAACATGTGTACATAATTTATATTAAGATAATATAGATAATAATTGGCTTCTTATGAGGGGTGCTGGTGTATGCGGAGAATATGTGAGAATCCACGGCATTTCTCATTCACAAAGAATGGAGATATTGTATTGAAGGAGTTCGGAGAGTACATTTGTGTGGGGGCATAGCGGCCATCATTTAAGAGTCGTGGGGTGGGGGGCACATAAGAGGGCGATAGATTTCAATCTACAAATTTTTTTTATTGATCACCCCTGCCAGGGCCGGCCCTGGGTAGAGGCCACCAAGGCAACTGCCTAGGGCCCCCACCCAGGGAGGGCCCCCACCCAGGGAGGGCCCCCAGCTAACTTAAGTAAAAGCCCATTAAATTTTTTTATTTTTATTTATGAAGTTATCAACTCTCCAGGGCCCAGGCCCAACTATTACAAAAAAAAAAACTGTCCAACACACCCATATAAATGTCCTGAGTCCCCAAAAGTCCAAAACCAACAGCCCTAAAAATAAGGTTTTATTGCTCTTGAACTTTTATTTCAAATTTTAGGTACTTGATTGTTGATTGTTAGATATTTTATAATTATAATAATGTCTACCAGGAAATATAGTAGCGGATATGAAAAAAGAAAAAAGAAAAAAAAGATTGACGAATTTATTCAATCTCAAACAGGAGCTCTTGATAATTTTTTAAATAATAATAATCAAATAGAAAGTTCTCTTAATGAAGATAATATGATTGAAAATAATGATGAAGAACATAATAATATAGAAAATATGAATGACGAACATAATAATGAACATGTGAATGAAGAACATAAAATAGACATGAAAATTATGAAAATGAAGATTTGAATGAAGGATATGGAAATTTTTTGTGAATGCATATGGGGGCCCCGCTTTAAAAATTCGCCTAGGGCCCCGTCAAACAAAACAATTCTCAGGGCCGGCCCTGACCCCTGCGGATAGGATGTACCCCGCTTTTTGTATTTTTTTTTATTTTTTCGTATCTCCAATTCAGACACGTAATCATACTTTCTTTAATAAAAGTATGGGTTAGATGATTCTATCTTAACAAAAAAAAAAAATTAGTCGAGTGAAAAAGATACCACCAGATTCGATTTTTTTGCAGGAAACAACAAAAAAGAATGTCACAAGTTATGTTGATCTAGCACCAGTAGTGGGGTTACCACCATAAGTCTATCGTCTTTTATGGACCTCTGTAAAAATAAAATAAACCAAAATCAAAACAACACACAAAAATCTAACGCAGAAATCCCAAAGCTTCCACGCAGAAATCCGTGGCCATGATCCATTATTCTCTGAAGAAAAGTATCCCCATCATAAATAGAGAGAGTGACACGAGGGACCATTATCCCATAGAAACCTCTCATTTCCAACCAATCTTTTGAGTGTAACCAACAAAAAACACGAGAGATATGGCTGGAGGGATCCCTGAAGTGGTCCTGAATTCAGGATTCAAGATGCCGGTCATTGGCTTCGGCACCGCGACCATGCCCACGGCGGCGTCCGATGAGCTCGAGTCGAACTTCGTAAACGCGATCGAGGCAGGATCCACGGGACGGAACAGAATCTCGGGCGGGCGACAAAGGAAGCCCTGCGGAGAGGATTGATCAAGGGGCGAGAGGAGCTGTTCATCACGTCCAAACTGTGGTGCACCCACGCGCACCATGACCTGGTCCTGCCGGCCATCAAGGAGACTCTTAGGTAATGCTTTTGGCTGAATTCGAAAAAAGTTTGTTAGTATTTAAGATTTATATAGTTGATTATATTTATTTATTTATATTGATATATTATTAAGATAATTGTTTAATAAGGGTGCAAAGGTATTTTAGACAATTCATGTGATTTCTATTACAAAAGTATTTTTTGAAAAGATTTATCAATATGTGTTCCCAAACAGCTTCTACTCTAGAAACAAAAGGCATATTCTTTAAAAGTAACTTCATCCAGAAAGAACTTCTTGTAAAAAATACTTTTTAGACAAGTTGTCAAACTATGCCTAAATCAGAATAACAAATGTGGGTCAAGTTAATTAGTAGATATCAAGGTATACTTAATATAAAAAAAAGTTTGTGGTAGTGTTGTTCTTGCAAGCAACCTTGGGCTGGAGTACATCGATCTGTATCTCATCCACTGGCCGGTGAGGCTAAAACACACAGAGCCAAACTTCCATTTCGAAAAGTCAGACCTCATCCCATTCGAGGTGGGTCCGACATGGGAAGCCATGGAAGAATGCCAGAAGTTAGGCCTCACCAAGTCCATCGGTGTCAGCAATTTCTCTTGCAAAAAACTCACCGACTTGTTGGCTGTCGCTCGAATCCCTCCTGCTGTGAATCAGGTATGCCATACAAGTTACAACACAATAATCACAACCATATATATGATAATGAAGATGAAATCATTAATTAATTGTTGGTGGGATTTTTTGAAGGTGGAGATGAATGTGGGTTGGCAACAGAGGAAACTGAAGGATTTCTGTAAAGATAAAGGCATTGTTTTGTGCGCGTGGTCTCCTTTAGGTGGCATGGGTGCTATTTTTGGAACCCACCGGATCTTGGACAACCCAATACTTGAGCAGGTTGCGCAGGCTAGGGGGAAATCAAAGGGGCAGGTCTCTCTCTCTCTCTCTCTCACAAACAAAAACTAAACACAGTTTTAGAGGACAATGTGACACTAACACTTTTACAACCATTACTATAAATGTTACATCATCTAACACAATATAAAATAATGTTTAATTCTGTGACTCAAGATTAAGCTAATTTTGTGAATCTGACTAATCATAAGAAGACATATCATCCTATCACTTTTTTGTATGTGTTTACATCAGTTTGAGTCACAAAATGATCTCTATTTTTTTTTTTTTTGTTATCAAATCATTTTCTTATATGAAATCACACAACATATACTCAACTATATTAAAAATGCATGCATTCAATTTATTGGAGCATGTAATTCCATTTTTTTATGATAGTATGTATTTGAGTACTAGACTATAATATGCTTCAAACACCATGTATGGTTTGAAAAAACAAAATTACAAGAATGACCAAGTACAACATTTTTCTTAGTAGTCACAACGTGTGTTTGGGCCTTGGGTCCAATTTTTCCATGCTTTCAATGGTTAGGCTTTATAAGCATTTGGGGTTTTGTTAAAATTTTCACAGGTTGCTTTAAGGTGGCTATATGAGCAAGGGGTGGTCAGCATTACTAAGAGCTTCAACAAGGAGAGGATGATACAGAACCTCCAGATCTTTGACTGGGAGCTGAGCGCGGATGATTTGCACAAGATCGATGAATTCCCACAGAAGAAGGGCAGCTACGGAGAGATGTTTGTAGGTCCGTATGGGCAATACAAGACTGTTGAAGAACTTTGGGATGGGGAGATGTGATAATCCTTGACTACAAATTAAAGTCTTTATTAGATTCTAGATGCTATGATTTGCATCAAAGAATTCCCACATAAGCCGTTTGTACCTTTTAATTTTAAGCATGTTAAAGTTCAGGGAGACTAGCTTCCTTTTTCAATAACACAGTTCTTCCCAATTTTCTGTGCTTTCGTGGTTGAGCTCAACTATTACCAAAACGAAGATGGGTTCATATAAAGATTGGATTCTATCAGAATTTGTCAATTACAGCTTACTTCAGCTACTCATTGGGATCCAACCCTACCTAAGATCGTCTCTCCTTACCCATTAGCAATAGTGGCATGGGAACCTACCACTATAGAACTACAAGAAAAAGTGTTTTCAGGCCACTTGAGGCATTGCACGATCCCCACTTAACATATTATATTGCAACATTGGTTCTTTTTGTTCATTAAAATCTTGGATTATCAACCACCATTGGTTCTTTTTGTGCATTAAAATCTTGGATTATCAACCACCGAATCGGATGAGATTTAATATATTAACTTGACGGACTATTATGAATATGTTAAAATCTAAATTAAATGCATCGTGATTTTTTTATATTTCAAATCAACTCATAATTTTCTACATCATATAGTTAATCATACCAACAGTGATAAAACTTCCAAATCTTTAAAACGTGATATAATTAAGGTTATGATGATGATTGGTCTATCATAATAAACATTTTGGATTTGGATCCCAATTCAACTTATTAAAACATTTTACCACCAAGAAAAAATTTATTAAAACAAAGGGAAAAATTGATATAACTCCCTCGAAATCTGGCAAAACCGGTTATAGTCCCTGACTTAAGTTGCTGCAATACATACATTTATATAAGTCCCTATAAAATATGAAAAATCTAATTTAGTTTTTTCGATGAAAAAATTGCTCCCACCTTTTCTTGAAAATTCTCCTGCTATCTAAACTCACCAACGGTAAAAAAAAAAAAACAATTGATACAACTCCGTGAAAATTACCTGTAAAATTAGTCAATCCCCTTAAAATCAATCACAAATCAGGTTAATATATTATAAGAATTTGTCAAGTAAATTTTATAATGACATTACGATAATTTATGATGTATGATTTGAATCAACTACAAATCTGAATAGCGTGAACAATGCAGGTATAATTTCTGGCTCCCAGGCAGCTACACTTGTCAAAGATAAGGGGCCCGCATTTAGATGTATATAAGACTAAAAAAAACTAAGTGTAACAAATCTCTTCAAAAAAATAAAAAAAAATCGTGAATAGCGTGAACAATCACATTTGTCAAAGATAAGTGGCCCATCACCTAGATGCATGTAAAACTGTAAAAAAATGGGTGTGACAAAACTTTTTTAAAATAAAAAATAAAAAATCTTGAACGGTGTGAAAAACTAAGATAAGGATGGAAAGGAACCGCCCAACCACCCTCCACTCTTTTCTAGCACACATCCACTGTATTCCCATTCACATTATTTCTGCCTCTCCAGTCTGGTACATAATCATTGTTTAATTAAATAGACTATTCTAGACATTTCATTAAAAAAATATTACATATTTTACAAATAGATCAATGTAATTCATTAACATAAATATTTTATTAATAGTAAGAAAAAAAATAAATCTCATTAAATAAATTGTACTATTTAAAAAAATGAAAAAATCTATATAACCCCTTACACATATATGAAAATCCAAATAACCCTCTACATTCTACATAATTCTAAATAACCTTCCATAAACATAAACAAAACGCAAAATCTCATCGCCGATGACACTGTTCTCCATTCCTAATCTCATCACAGACAGCATTAAATCCTTTAGAATGCACTTCATTCATATACTCATATGCATAAAATAAAAAAAATGGTTGGTGCTGCATTTTGTCAAACAGATAAAGTGCATAAGAAGAAGTGCCTAACCATTTCTGACATGAATAGATTTTGGGGAATAATGTACACAATAGGGATAACAAATGAGAATCAACAGAGAGTAAACACACACACAATATATTATGAAAGATTTGAAATCCAAAGGGGTGTGAAAGATGAGTTTTTTTAAAAGACAAGGAAGGGGGCACTGGGCCTCTGACAATAGATCACATTATTGTGGAGGGTGTCAACGTTCTGAAGGTAATGGCCTCTGACAGTCGGAATCCCCAATAGTCAGATCACCAATGGTCAGCATCGCCAAATTTTGAGTAGTCGAGCGGGAGCAGTAAAGTAGCCAGTAAAGAAGAAGAGTTTTGATAAGAGGGTATACATGTAATTAACAGGGGGAGTTTTTGCCCTTTTTTTCTGATTTGCATTTTCTCAACATTCAATTTTGTCGGTCAATTTTTTTTAAAAGAAAAATGTAATTATTTTTTATTCTAAAAAAAAACATGATTGAGTAAGATGAGAAGATTAGAAAGATTAAAAAATAAAACAAAAACAAAAGAAAAATACACATACTCATGGTGCTCAGAATGTCCGTCGGTTAAGATAACACAATATCATTCAAATATTCTCATTCTGTTTGGGTCGATTTAACTCAGGGAGTGATTTGGATTTTACAGAGACTTTACAAGGGATTACTTGGATTTATGTAGAATGCAGGGGGTTATGTGGAATTTTCACATGTTTGCATGGGTTTATATGGATTTCTCCCCTTGATAAAAATCAAAACGTCTAATGTGACTCACATGCGGGGACCATAAACAATAGTGTACCCTCTGTTCAGAAATGCGGTCCGTGCGGCCGCATATGCGGCCGCATATGCGGTTTGGTAAGCCTACCGAACCGCATAGGCTGATATGCCGGCATATGCGGACAAGGCCCGCATATGCGGGGATATGCGGGCGCATAGGTTTAGAAAAAAAAATGAAAATTTTGCATTTACACCCTCCTGAAAAAGTTAATTATATTTATACCCCTTAAAAATTATATTTATACCCCTGTGTCCGTCTGAAATTGCATCTATGCCCCTGTGTGGCTGTGTCTGAATTTTTAATGGTTTAATATGATTACATTTCTTCAAATTTACCTTGTTATCTCTTGTTTATAGATCAAAACTATATAATTATTTTTTATTATTAAAAAATTACATAACCGCATATACTCCCGCATATACTCCCGCATGCCGCATATACTCTGTGCGGTACCCTACCCGCACGCAAACCGCATACCGCATTTCAGAACACTG
The DNA here is from genome assembly GCA_030737845.1 of Acorus calamus. Lineage (NCBI taxonomy): Eukaryota > Viridiplantae > Streptophyta > Magnoliopsida > Acorales > Acoraceae > Acorus > Acorus calamus. Next base: position 29,934,216 of record CM060869.1, on the reverse strand, counting down.
AGTGTACCTTAACAATTTCCTATTATTAATACTTCTTTCAGTCTCCGCTTCACTTCTCCACAATTTAACAATCCGAAACCAACACATCCACATAAAAACTGAACAAATTTGTGAACAAATTGAGAGAGAGAGATGGCAGAAGGGATACCACAGTTGATCTTAAGTTCAGGACACAAGATGCCCGTCCTGGGCTTCGGGACGGCAGCCCAAACTCCACCATCCAACCAACTCGAATTGGACCAACTGATCCCCATATTCATAGACGCCATCGAAGCCGGCTTCAGACACTTCGACACGGCGTCGGTTTACGGTACCAAACAGCCTCTTGGCCGGGCCATAGAGGAGGCCCTCCGGAGAGGACTCATCAAGAGCCGGGACGAGCTCTTCATCACGACCAAGCTCTGGTGCACCTCTGCCCACCATGACCTGGTTATCCCTGCGATCAAGGAGTCTCTCAGGTGAACCGTGTTTAGTTTATAAGTATTTTTTATATAAAAAAAAAATTATATATATATATATTGAAAAAATTGATATATCTCACTAAAAACTTATGAAAATCTGAGAATGTTAATGTAAAATCGGTAAATCACTTTCAGATCCTATTTTATTAGACAATATCTATTTTAGTTCTTATCATAACGTAAATTAATAAGATCTATGGTAAACCCCAATCATACATGATAAGTTAATGTAATAAGTACCTTTTTAATATTTACTTTCTTTCTTGATAAAATTGATATATATATAACTCCCTGATAATTTATAAAAATTAGAAAAAAATTGCCTTATAAGTTTATTAAAATCTTTTTATTATCCTCATAAATTATTTCTTCTTAATCTTAATTATCTTAAAATTTCAATAGATAATATATTTTATAAATTTTATATAAAATCAGATTTTCTAAAAAATTAATTAAAATTAATTAAAAATCTATATTACATGTTCACCAAATCGTATTACATTTAAAACAAATTATAGTTTTAATGCATATATAAACTATTTGTTAGATAAGATTTTAAAATATGTTTTTATAAACAAAATACACAGTTTTCTATAACCGTAGGAGGTTTCTCAATGGAGGTGATAAGGGCATTTTTTATATTTCTACGTTTAAAAGGTATTTCGGTCATAAAACAAGACTGATTTAGATATTATTAGTTTTTCAGGACTTATTTAAATATTGTATTCAGATATTTCAATATTTCTGGAATATACTCCTTGTACTGATGAAATGTCAACTCACATACTAAAATCATTAACCAGGATAAAATAGAGGTATCTAAAGGGATTTACGGATTTTAAATAGAACTTTTTGTATTTTCACAAGTTTTCATATAATTATATCATTTATCTTGAAGAAAATTTTTCCTAAATATATTAAGATAAAAAATTGACTGCACTAATGAGTGGGTGTAATTATTTTTTTTTGAGCTAAATGTGGGCATATCATTTATGAGTGGGTGTAATTAATCAACTGACATTTTTTTTTCTCATCATGCTTGCAGTAATCTTGGGCTAGACTACGTGGATCTGTACCTCATCCACTGGCCGGTGAGGATGAAGCCGAAGAAGATTAACTTTTACTACGACATTGCAGACGTCATTCCATTCGAGTTGGGTCTGACATGGGAAGCCATGGAAGAGTGCCAGATGTTAGGCCTCACCAAGTCCATCGGCGTAAGCAACTTCACTTGCAAGAAACTCACCGACTTGGTGGCTCTCGCTCGAATCCCTCCAGCCGTGAATCAGGTTACAAGTTACAACACACAATTTCAGTATGTCACAACCATATATATGATAATGAAGATGAAATTATTAACTGTTGGTGGGATTTGTTGAAGGTGGAGATGAATGTGGGGTGGCAACAGAAGAAGCTGAATGATTTCTGCAAAGAGAAAGGCATTGTTTTGTGCGCGTGGTCTCCTTTGGGAGCCTATGGTGCTAGCTGGGGAACAAACACGGTCATGGAAAACCAACTGCTCAAACAAATCGCGCAAGCCAAGGGAAAGAACATCGCACAGGTGCTCTCTCGCTCTCTTTTCAGTTCGATTCATATGATTACTCAATTTGATTTTGAACCATGAATTATTCAGGTTCTCTGCTCAATGATTAAGCATCAAGTGCATGTAAATTTTTTTTTCACAGATTGCTTTAAGATGGTTATATGAGCAGAGGGTGGGAATCATAGTGAAAAGCTTCAACAAGGAGAGGATGATTCAGAACCTCCAAATCTTTGATTGGGAGCTTAGCGAAGATGATCATATCAAGATCAGTGAACTCCCACAGCAGAGGGTGCACTCAGGAGGTTTCATAGATCCCAATGGACTATTCAAGACTGCGGAAGAATTTTGGGATGGAGAGATATAAGGATGTCTCACGGTCTCACCTAAGGTGTGTTTGAAAACATGTGGGAAATATATGATTTTGAATAAATTTGTTACTTTCTATGCTTTTTAAAAACATGAAAGTTATAACATACTTTTTAATTAAATTTGTTTTTTTTTATGCAATTAAAAACACGTTTGTGTTTTTTGCTTTTTTTAAAAACAAAATCATGCTCACGCACATTTTCAATCGCTATCTTAAAATTTAATTGGTTATAGAGCAAGATTCTTGAGCTCCGGTTTGTTTCACAAAAAGAATCAATAATAGAAAAATAGTTTTAATGTCAAATAAAATATTTATTTATAAATAAATGTTAATAGTTAACATGAACTATGAGATCGACCATGTAGGGGAGATTAGAGAGAGGCAGGCCAGGAACAAAAAATAATTGGTGAGCGGGTGATATAGTGTAAGGTACGAGTCGGATTACATGATGAAGATGAGGTTCGACAAGGAAATAGAGGCAATGTTGAAAACCATGCCTCGCAAACCATGCAGGCATCCCTGGAGAGGCTTGCAAGGAGTCATCTCCACCACCCGATAAATGTTTCAGTGGACAAAGAGGTTTCAAAAGCAATGGAGAAGCGGACATATGAGAAGAAAGTTCAGATGATGAAGAAGCAGGCATCTGAAAAACTTCATCAGATGAAGATTTGATTATATATTGATGGGGCTGTACTTTGTATATACATATACATGTATTACACATTTACGTTATATTGACTCTTTACTGAGATTACTTTTTTATTCTTCTCTAACAAAGTATTATTATATATCTTCAATTAAATTAGTCTACATGAATTTTATTCAAACAGTTATTGAGATCATGATGACGTAAAGGTCGACTTGAATTTTAACAGATCTATGAGCAATGAATGTATAAATACGGATTATTTTTACAATTAAACACAATTGATTCAACAGGCCTTCATTTGGTTGATGAGATGATTGTATGGACCGAGATCATGTGACAATCTCATCCTGTAAAAGGATTTCATAGATATCAGTCCTCAAATGCAACTCCTTATCGCGCATTACTTCTTGTAGATCTGATAGCTCCTTTGCAGACAAGATGGAATTCAGCTGCTGGAAGCCATCAAGCCATAGTCTTTTTGACCTGCAATTAGGGGGGAAAAACACAATTGATCATGCTGATACACAATTGAGAATGAACTTTTTCTTCTCTATTATCAGAGAAACATGTTATCTGCACTATTAAAAATAAGAACCTGAGCCTATGACAATCCAAAATTTTTTAATAATGAATATGAATACAAATAAATCCACAAGAAAAATCACGAGTACAAATTTGAATAAGATCAAAGCCAACTGTATGACTGATAGTGTTTGATGAACTGCATTAACTGTTGACTTTGATCCTCTTCAGAACACCATAATCTTCCAAATGCAATTTGAAGGCATCCTTCTAACTGAATGCATGACTACAGAATTGGGGTTATCCTTAACAGAGGCAATTCCTATCTTTTTGTAATTTCATACTATTTGTTTAAATAGCAAAAGGTTGCATGTGATTTGCTTAACATAAAGAATTATGTGTGCACAACTGCAAACCTTGGAAGTCGAGAAAATCCTGCCCAATTTAGTGAGATGCTACAGCTCAAATGTAAAATAAAATAAAAAAAGAAGTAATTTCACTTGCCCACAAACCGCAACTATCCAACCAAACTTAGGGAGAACCTACAGCTCAAATATCAATTATAATAAATAGTAAATAATAAAGAGAAAGCTAAATCACTTTTGCAGAAACTTCAATTATCCAACCGAGCATATTCTCAGTCAAATATATTTGGAAAAAGGGAGACATGACCAATGGTAGGATGCCGGAATTGGGCATCATGCCACCATTTAAATGACCAATGATGAAATTTGCTAAAATAATGTGGTCATCAAGTAAATGTCCCCCTGCCATATGAGCAAAAAATATGGTATAAAGCATACAACTGGACTTACTTGGTCACCGTTTCAAAAAGCAGGGTATTTGACCTGGCCCGCTGCCTTGCAATGGGAGTGGGGGGTGAACCAGGCTAGGGCCAGGCAAGCACCTTATTCTGCACCCTTACTAATTAGATAATCAAGTGGCCCAGCAAACTGCAGGAATTAAAAATTGACATAATTTGGCATTCAGACTTCTGCCCCCATTCCCCCCCCCCCCCCATTCCCAACAAAACCTTTATCTTAATACTATGTTTCTGACAAATTTATCATAATACTATTTAAGATGCAGTGTTTTGTTACTTGAAAGAAACCTTAACTTAAAATGATAGCAAGTGTATAAATGGTTTAAAAATATTTGTGGATATCTTATTTACTGAGCAGGAGCACACAAACATTAAATAAACAGCATTTTTTAAAACATTAATGGCTTCCTATATACAGATCAGAAGCACACCAAGTATTATAAAAAGCATCCACAATTCCACACACACAATTTTCGTGTAATGTTTTCACAGATAAGTTGGGGAAAGCAAACTCTTACCATGGACAGGCATGGATAGCCCTGAAAAAAATTCGCCTGGCAGCAGAAGGGTTACATGCTACGTGGATCTCATATGCAAGGTAGCAACGCCACAATATGACTGACTTTTGTAATCTATCATTAGACAGTGCTCTTTCAAACAGCCCATGAATTCGATGCTGGGAATCAGGCTTTCCCAACTCAAATGATAATGCAAAGAGCCAGGTAATAACAGAAGGTTTCCTGTGAATTTTGGCAGCATGGTTATGCAAAGGGCATATTCTTCCAAAGATAAAAAGTTATAAAAAAATAAAATAAAGCATCATTGGAAAAAATCATGATTGGTGACAATACTCCAGGTTATTAAAAAAAATGCATCTACAACTTGGACAGAAATAGTCATGATTAAACTGAGAAAAATTTAACTCGTTGCATAGAAATCTGAAATAGTAACTCACTGGAAAGGCAAGTGTGTATTTTACATTGTAAGTTGCTTATGTGAAAATTGATAAATTCAGTATATACACAAGTACATCAAACAGATTGATATTGAAAAACATTAAAAATTAAATTAGCTTAAGAAACTAATAACATATAATTTGATAGGTGATGTTGTAGCATTTGCCTATAGTGGATACAGTGGCAGTGCTCATGAGTTAGCCAAAATTTGTTCATTTTTCCTATTTATAGTTGTTGGGTGAACTCCCTATATTTCTTCAAAAAGACAATGCTTCATTGTTTCAAGATGTAGCAGTTATTATCACCAGGCTAATCCCATCAATTAATATTTCGTTGCTAGCTAATTCTAGCAGGGTTTAATCATTAACCATGGATATCAAATGAGCCCTTAGATGGTTCAGTCATATAGTTGGACAAAATCCTAAAGTAAAGCTTTGGAGTAACCTCATCCAATTAAACAGTAAACCATACACAGACCAATTTCTACTGAAGGAAGGCGTGGGAGTTCCACTTCAGTAATGCATCAAGAAATAATGTTATATCAATATTAATTTCATAAACTAGCTGGTTAAAATCCTGTGCATATTACTTTTGTACAATTGCCCCGTAAGCTAAACCAAATTAAACATTCTATGAGATAATCTTACAGCATATTCTTGCATTCATAGCATGAATGTAGGCAGTTAGAGATTAAAAACATGCATGCAGTGTCTCCATGAATGACGGTTTATATAGAGATGAGCCAAGTCACAGTTGCTGACCAGGTGTCTTTACTGGTTCTTTCTTAAAATTTGCACTTGTTGACCATGGAGAACTAATATTTGATGTCTATAAATGCTGCTTGTAGATCATACAGTGTTGGTCAATGACGATGCTACATAGTATACAGGAAATGCCTTCCGATCTATGGGATTGAAATCATCTAAGCTAAATCAAATCACTCTAAGCAAATACCATGGAGATGATGTTGAAATGAATAGACAAACAGTGGTCAGAACTTATTCAAAAGAGTTGCCTTTTAGTCATATCTCAATTATACAAAGGCATTCAATATATCCCATTTCATCATCTCATATGTTCTCTGGTAAAAAACAGGAACTTGCAAGAGCATTGGTGAGCTGTTGGACAAGGTTGGAATATGTTGGAAGTTTACATCAAAAATTTCATTGAACTAGATTACAAAAGAGAAAATGATCAGGTGTAAAAGGTTCGAACATAAATATGATGATTCTATTTAATTGAACCAGAGTATGCTTCGGATTATAAACAAATGCACGAATAATATTTGTTACTTAAATACCACTTCAACACACACAGGAATCAGATATATAAAGGGAAAACCTTACTTTTGGCAGTATTGGTCAAATATGAGTCGAAGTTTATGGAGTACGGTATAATGATGTCCCACCTCTACCATGGAAACATATAAATCTGGGTTATATGGATATATTTGTAAACCCTGCAAAAGATGCTCCCACATTTTTGGAAGATTTCCGTCTTTCAGATGCTTTTGAAGTATTCTGATAGAGTGGATTAACAATGATTCCAATTGAGAACTCTGGCTTCTCCTCTCTGCAGTCAAGCAATCTCAATTAGTTCACAAGGCAGAATATGAAATGCAATCAAATTGTTCAGCTGAAAAGAAATTTCACCAAATTCAAATGTTCAGTAAGTGCTTCTAGAACAAGTCAAACACTAATATTAGATATCACATAGACCACAAGAAACTATACATAGTGCTGTACAAAAAAAAGAAAAGGGATTGAATTTTGCAAAAGGTCATATATTACATAATCTTTCTGCAAATTGCCTTGACTACATACAATCCGGTTGACTGCCATAGAAGAGGACAGATTAATAAATCACTTAATAACCAATGCTCATTATTTTGTCTAAGCATGTGGACGTTTTGCCTTTCTCAGCTATGTACTCTAAACATATAGCATCTATAAAGATCCTTCGTGATAACAAAGGGATAGTTTCCTTGTCTACTTTTTCTTCTAATATTTTCATTTTGTACGTTTGCTTCCCATTGTTTCCAGTTTAATAAAAATTCCTGACATTAACATTGTCCAAAGGAAAACACAAAGGGGCAAATCTTGGATTCTTGGGATGGTCGAGAGACAGAAAATAGAGCCAAGTCTTTTCAATCTGATATTTTAGCTCTTGCTTCTGAAACTATGATATAACATTTTTGTCATTCTTATTATTAAGTCTAGATTTGTGTGTGTTAATTCTATAGATGCTAGCAAATCAAGTGTGTTTTACAATATACGATGCTGCAAATAACACACTGACGAGTTCAGGGTAAGAACAAATGATTGTTACTGAGGGCATGCCCAGAATAGAGCTGAATGACAAAATAAATGACACAAAATAGGGGGGGGGGGGGGGGGGGGGGGAGGGGAGAATGAGATTCCGGACCAATACCTAGAAGTACCATGGAAAAAGCCTCCTCAATAACTCCAATGCCTGCAGCCCATCCCAAAGTTAAGATTTCAAATAAAGAAGCACAGCAGATGAGAGCAATAGACTGGTCCTTTATATCTCCGCGAGCCCAGGCAGATTTTATGCTTTTCATTTGATCTTTGAACCCTTGACGTGCTCTTAGAAGTTGCAAACCTGAAGTTTGATTCTGATAAGATGTGTATTTTACACATCCGCCCAAGCAAGATAGGATATGAATTGCACGTTGTGATGAAGATTCACAAGTGCAGTTAGCAAGCTCCATTTCAGCATACCAGAAGTACAACATGGGAGCATTTTCGCGAAGAGCCTGCTCCATAGATTTCCAAAAGGAAAAACATAACTTTTCTGATACTTAATTCAACTATGCCTAACAAAAATTATCACATGCAACTTTTCTGATACTTAATTCAACTATGCCTAAACAAAAATTATCACAGGCCACAATCAGAGATACCAGTATATATATCAACATTAAAAAAATGAAATTATCTTCATGGATAGAAGGAAAGAAACAACGGTTTAATCTTCAAGTAGCTCTTACCAATCACTAAACTAATCCCTTCACATCTAACAATTAATTGCCTATAAAAGTTTGGTAGACACCCAACTATTTCAAAATAAAAAAAAAATCAATGTTATATGTCAGATGTGCAAGGTCAGTTGTCAGTTAATAACCACGCCTGCCAAGTGCATAAACAAACAAACAAATATAAAATGCCCTATTCCATGATTCCATTGTCGTTGAATAAGTTATGGAGCACATCTTGAAGAACTGAATTCACCACATTAGAGGACTGAGCTAATTTTATGAGTGTATATCAACATGATGTCAATCTCCTTTAGAGGTTTTAAGGGCATACGAGGAATCAAGTTCATTTCAACCATGAAACATCCTAGTAAGGATCTTCTTAACATCTCCATCATCCAGAAAAATAGAAGGCATAGATATCAATCTTTTTTTCTTCTTTTTTGACAAAAGGATTGGAACATTCATGTATAGTAATGGTGTCCCTAGAACAAAAGGAGGCGAGAGATTCCAAATACAACGAAAAAGAACCAAAAAGGAAACAAAACAAAAGGATATAATTCAAAACAGTGGACTCAAGCAAACTAAGCCTCCAAACCCAAGGCCGAACAAACTCTACATCCTCTTCCAACTTATCCCCATAATAGTAAGCATTGATTCTTCTCCGAGGAATGCCATAACCCAATTCAGAAGAAAGGACGTGATTTCCATCCAAATATTTTGAATATATACCCATTTCCATTGGAATATGAGTTTGTTCCTTAGAATTTAGCTTTGTAACTACAGTCTCCTTTTCTCCTTCTTTTCCGGAACCACCACCACATGCCTTTTCCATATTATTAAATTTTCCATGGTCAATCATTGTTATGAATTTATATCTGTTAAATCAATCACAAGCATGTCCATGCAATTCCTTTTATGTCTTCCTGCAGGTTCTCTAACCCTCACTTGATGATAAGCCACATTAAATTCTCTAAAGTATCTCATTGAAGCAAATCTAAGTTGTATCTAAACCTTTTTTTTCCTACACTAGCTTCTTTGCACATTGCTTTTTATCTATCCAACATCCAAACCGAAATCGTATATGGCCTAAATAACATGGATGCATCTATCAAATTGTTCATGTATAAACAACTACAAGATAGCAAATTTTATTGCATTTAGACAATTATTAAATATTGGTAACCATAAAAGGACAGATTTGACAACAACAAGACCTCCTTTTTTGATGAAGTATGCAACAACATAACTTACTAATAAATTTTCTCAATAAATAAAACAAGATCCACTTGCTTAAAACTATGTAAAAATGCATCTCAATGAGAACTTCTGAGCATACCGCAGGAATTCCTTCCATAGAAGTTAACGCCATGTCGAATACCTTCCTTGCAAGATCAATATTACCTGATGCAGCCTCACTTCTAGCATACAGTCCGCAAAGTAACAAATCCTATGACAGAATTTACATTATTCACAGTTTAAACTTTTGCATGATCAAATTTTATAAGTACCATAACTGGAGTTCATAACAAGGACTAACCAATAATGTCAATCAAAAAGAAATTCCATGGACAAGAAAAAAGGCATTAAATTTTCCAAATGAAAGAGCATAAACATGAAGAAAATAGCAAAGTATGAAATTTATACACATTTATGTATTGGAAGTAGGCTTCCATACACAACCTCTACTGAATAACAAATAAATATTTTCAAAATTGAATTATTGGATCTAAATAATTTAGACCTACCGACTGAAGATGCCTTGCATTCTTTTTTTTTTTTTGAGGAAAATATAGGTGAATCTTATTTCAAGAAACCCCTGAAAAAGGAGATGCCTTGCATTGTCACAATTGCTGAAGCTATTACATTAACTAAAACAATCACACAATAGTCAATACATGGTATATATTGAAAGAAAAAAGAATAACCATGTAGTACAGAAAAATCCATGTGGTAGTGAAAATCATTTCTTCATAACATTTGTGGGATACTTGAGAGGAAAAAAAACTATACCAACGGTTGTCAAATCAAATAATTCACTAATAACATGCAGAGAAAGTAAGGACAGCATATACAACCACTACAGAATGAAGACTACCTGCCGATCACTTTTTAGGAGGGATTTTGCCAAGGCCCTTGATGGATTGACCAAAGATGAAGAATCCATTTGTGCCACATATAGTTCTTCAGCAAAAAGAACAGCTTCTTCCAAAATGTAACTACGTGGGAAGACTCTAAGAAAAAGCAAGATTGCATTGCGAAGGAACTTCATAATACTATTCATCTTCGATACATCAACAGAGCTATCCACATGAGATATCAGACTGAAGTTATCTGTCATGCTTTGGGTCCTGCTGGTTACTTCAAAAACTTTTCTTAATTGTTCTACAATGGAAGCCTGAAGCATATCTAAGCTGAGAATACTCTCAGTCCAACTTGAACTATTGGTGCAAGTCCTGATGAGAGAAGCAAATTCATCAGCATTTATATAGCATAATATATGACAATGGAAGATAAATTGGTTATTCATTAAAATGACACTGGCAATGAGTGTTATGGAAAACCCATGCTCTTTTCAAGAGGTGGCTCAAATATGGAAATTGTTCAAGGATCAAAGAAGGATGGAGATAGAATTCTAAATACAAGTGCATAAATATACACCTCATGCAATTTGTTGGTGCTCATGGGACACAAAAAAAATTTCGAAGGAAAAGACCATAATCTGAGAATATTTAGCTTAGCATTATTAATCTTTTTTTAAAGAAATGTTGGAGCAATATTAATTAAAAAAAAACCCAAACAAAAGGAGACGAGGGATCTCCAAGCAAAATTATACAAAAGGAAAAGGATAAAAAAAACAAGCGAAAGCCCCTCCCAAGCTTAATATCAAACCCACACGAACTACACATTGTTTATTATGGTGGAAAGCATATACACACCTAAGATCAAACAAACCCATGTTATAAGGTTAGAGGAAATGACTGCCAATTATTCTACACATAGATCCTCTTGTGTTGGAAAATACTTTTTTTTTTAAAATACATTCATCACGCATTTGCACATAACCAAATTCTCCAACACACCGTATGGGGAATGAGCGAATGGAACTTAGTAAGTTTGTTTCGATCATTATGCTTGCGCCTTTGATTAGTGTGTCAAGATTTCAACCTTAGGTTGAATTCATCAGTTGATGTCGTACTACAGGTTCTCCAGTGTGTTCAGACTCCCAAGTAATGGAGATGCAGTTGCTAGGCATTGTATTGCGATTCAGAATGGAGTAGAGCCTGGTTATCCAGGATCCAGATGCACCTACTGGGTAAGGAAATTTTGGGACTTGAGCTACTGGATCTCCTTAACTCGAAGGCTTCATGCAGAAGCCCGATAAGAAGGTATGGAGATGGGGAGAGTAGGAGTCTAGGAGAGGTTGTTGATCATCTCTTTATATAGTTTTTAGGGAATGATGACTTCCATTTGGGTTTTGCTAAGATAGGTTGGAGGATACAGACCCCACAAAATGCAGATTGTTTAAATGGTGGCTTACTAAAATGTGTGATGTGTGAGATAGTGAGAGTCAAGCTTTTGGCCAGAGATCTGGGTATCTTGCTACCTGTGGGATGAAAAAATGAATCTACTGTGGACCTCAATGTGTAACTGTGTCTCCATTAGTCTAGTTTGGAAGGCATTTCAGAGAGAGACCAAGTCCCATGACAGTGCCTAGCGTAGGGGGTGGGAAACAAATTAGATGAATGGTAAGGCAGACTGATGTTGCTGATCCAATGTTGGCAGACCAGTGGATGATTTGGCAGGCACGCAATAATAATTTTTTTATGAAGGCATGTAAAATGTTGGGTGAATGGATGAAATATTTGGAAGGGTAGAGAGGTGGAATCCAATGATCCTCAGTATAATGTAGAAACCCGAGTTGGTAATTGGGGTGCATGGAGGTAGAATACTAATAAGTTCTACTCTCTTTTTTGATAACTGGTAAAACAACAAAAAGCCAAAAAACTATGCTCTCATCTTTCTTTCAAAAAGCCAAAAACTATGCTCTCATTTTTCTTTTAAAAAAAAAATAAAAACAACAATAACAACACAACTTAGCATCATTCTTTTCCAATTCTGCTTGTTATAGTAAAGGGAATGATCTCGGTGTTCCATGATTCTTTGATTTGTCCCCAGTGGCCATGGCACAGTGATTCAAGGCTTACATGTGTTAAGGGTAAGTCTTGGGTTCGAGTCTTGACGCTGACTTACTCACCTGTTTGTTGGGGATTAGTCGAAAGAATTTTCTGTTGGACCAGGGCAAACAGGCGGAGGAAGCCTTCCCAGCCATATGGATCCCTCCGATATGAAAAAAAAATGATTCTTTGATTTCATATTAATCAAAGAGTTTGACCTTACCCCACATCACTTAGCTAATGATTTTTTTAGAGAACAAGAGTGAAGTTGTGTGAGGCCAACAAAATCGTGTAAATTATCCATAGGTAGTTTGCAAGTTTGAATAAGAACCTTGATGAACCTAATAATTAAGAACTTAAAGCCAATGAGTGGTTACCAATATCATCACAACAAACTTTTAAAATTTGTATTACTTGGATTACTGTACTAATTTTACTGAGAAGTGGCATGAACATATAGTAAAATGACAAACAATGCCTGACTATAAATTCTTCAATGGGAAAATCTAGTATGAAACTTAATAGATAAAAAAATTGACAAGATATTTAAAAGAGTCATTATAAATTATCTGGCAATCATATACACTAACAGAATGAATAACTGAACATAAAGTAACAAACCATTGAGAAATCTTGCCACCAAAGAAATCAATGAATCGGGACACCAGATAGAAACGTGCCTCCTCAGAGCACAAAGAAAACAAGTAGTCACACACATCTTCAAATACAATTAGCCTTGAGAGCCCCTCATTGCTTTCTGCATCTGGGTTTTCTTCATTGGAAGGACCTTCAAAGAATTAAAAAAAACATGCAAGAAGTACTCAACATAAATATCAGAAATAATACACCATCGAAAAACATAATATGTAAATAAATAAGAAACAAGTAAGCACCAGAATTTTCACGCACAGGCATCCATTGCTCACAGTCCCTTGACAACTCTTCCTTCGACCATCTCTTCCATGTTTCTGTGTCTTTAACCTCAACTAGAGCCTCTGGATCAACATTGATTCCAAGCTTTTTTAGTAATAACTCAATGTCTTTTTCACTTTTGTTTTCTGAGTCATGATCATCTTCTTCCATTTCTTCATCATCAGCATCTTCAGCTATTTCTTCTGACTGTGTATTGATTTTAGAAGCACCTGATGGAGGTTCCACCCAACCAGTCCAACCTCCAACATCAGAATCCTGTGGTAAATCTTCTGTAAAGATGTTTTGCCTGTTCTCCTCTTCTTTCTCCAACCATATAGACCAACCCATTGCTTCATCTTCTCCAATTCTCGCACCATTGCTGTTCCAGAAGTGCTCAAAAAGTCTGTGTTTGTTTTGCATGCTGAGGAGTAAGGATGGACAAAACAAACTGTACTCTATTTCAGCTTGAAATAAGCCGGTTGCTACCTCCTGGTAGCCAGTTTGCCACTCAAACTTACATAAGCTAACAAATATATCAACCAGACCAAGCTCTAGATTAATAAGATCAGGATCTATCGTCTGTACATGAACCGAGCCCTGCGTCACAAAAATTTAGGTTGATTAGCAAAATCCTGAATGAATGTCTATTCATTGACTTAAAAGAACTCAAATGTTTCGCTAATAAGTTTTGACAGAGAGTGGAGGACACACACTACATCAGCTCAAGTAATATGTTTCTAATACAATGGTGTGATGTATATTAGATTCCAAAATATATAAAAAACACCATACGTCAATTAGACAAAAGTAACGGGGGGAGGAGAATATATATCAATTATACTTAAAATCCCCATAAAAAAGCTACTCCTATCAAAGTACAATGCATCAGCATGGTAAGAAATGATGTATCCAGTCTAGTTAAAATATTTATAGTAAAATTGGATCAAAGAAATGAAAACAAGGAACTGGTAAGATCAAAGCAACAGAGGATAGAATAATACACTGCCATTAATCAAATTGGTTTTCAATGAGTTGCATATAGGCCACCAACAGGAATAAGAAATTCCAACCAACACATCAAAAAAGCTTCTATTTAGTTTGGTATTGACTTCACGAATCAGAATTTGACACTATTTCCTGACCTCGATCATTGATATTATGTATATGACAAACTTATATATTAAACATTCTAAAAATGAACATAGGCAACAAGCATGCATCTCAATGAGTCGACCACTTTGAGCTCGAAAAACATGCTTTGGAAATGTCAAAGATTGATATCTCATGCAGTTACGCTAAAGAGCTGGTCATTTATCATTCTTAGATATGGACTCACACAGAGATACAAAAGCCAGATATGATTCAACATTTTCAATTATGTTTAGTCACAAATAAAACAACATAATTCTCCTCACTTTGCAGAAATAGTACAATTCTATAATTTAGATAAACAAGTACTGATTCCATACAAATTATGCGTGACACATTCAGATTGAATATAGAACCAAGCAAGCAAACAAATAGAGAATGACGATTAAATTCGTGAAATGGGCTCGGAGTTTTCCAGTGTTGCACATCAATTAAATAAATATATACAAAATGTAGAACCTGCCTACATAGCCTGCTGCATGTCGAAGCTAATGCCTGTATAGCATGAGCATATGCCTTTCTCATGTCTGAGACCTTAAAGCTGGAAAATTCCCCCTGACGAACCCTCAAGAATTCTTTCCACAAATTACAGCTACCAGGATGTTGCCTGAGTATTTTCTCCCATCTGTCAACAAGTACGTCGGTACTGTCCCTGCTTTGATATGACTTCAGAAGACAGAGAAGCAAATTTTCGCTATCCGGATTAAGCTCTGTGGCCTTCTCCAAAATGCTGATCTTTTTCTCAAGTGTCTGCAATCGAGCTGCCTTTTGTGGCTGCATGCTTGCAATTTTATCCTGCACAACAGTAGACAACATACAGCTTATATTAAAAACAATGCATATTTCAATATCAGAAATATTGGAAAACAATTCAAGCCATAAATCCTGCTTAAACTGCTCAAAATACTGTAAGGTAAAGATGAACAGGCAGCCCTGAAGTGTTACCTGAAATTCAGCAAAAGCTAGCCAGACTTTTTCGTCATGTGGGGAATTCCAAGACTTTTTGTTGAACTCTCTTGTTTTATTTATAATCCCATCTTCCCATGATTCCTCGAGATCCCCCTTTCTGCCTTCTTCATGCAATGCTGTCACTGGTTCAGTCAATGCAATGAACTCCCCAGGAACAATGGAAGATTTCTCGCTTGCAGCAACATGGAGATGCTTGAAGCCCTGGTGCTTCTCCAAAGATGAATATTTGGAAGAACAATAACGCACTGCATTTCTTGAGTTACTATCCAATGCATCAATGTCACCATCCACATCCAAGTGTTGCCCACGTGATTTCCACCGGTATAGAAGTTGAATGTGATGCTCCGTTGATGCAGTCAAATTATGAGGCTTGTAACGTGCAACGTCCATTCTGTATAGTTGTGCTGCCATTAGAGAGCATAAACAAGAAATTTGAATAGCGTGGAAAATATTTCTAATAGTGTGATATCCATTTTGTTTGGTGATAGAATTCCCACCAGTTTCTCAAAATAATGCACAAAAACGTAGAGAGATAGATCTTTTCATCTCAACAGGCAATAAAAAGGGATTACAGTCAAGTTGTGCGTAACACATTTGAGCAAATCGTGCCATTACCGCACATTATGCCCCATGGTAGTATGTCTGATAACTTCATCTAAGTCATAGAAATAAAGGTCATCTGATCATTTGTGTATTAATGGAACACTGTTGCAGACTTGCAGTAGTGATTGTCACAGAGTCATGGAAAGCACACAAGCACAAAATATTAATCAAATATCTTTGAGTTGTCCTTTATGTTGCATAAAGAGACTCTAATTAACAATAATCGCATGATATAAATTCCTGCAAGCATCCATTCATGATGCACCTCACAGAGCAAACTTTTTTGGTCAGGTACTAGCCATAGTTATAACATGATATTTTATAGAAACAGTGCCTCCACCCCCCAAAGCACAGTAACAAAGTTCAAATACGGCAAATATTCAGTATGGTAAGTGTACGATCGTAAACCGTACAGGATAGGTACAGTAAAAGTACAAATAAATTAAACTTCTATGGATATTTTTATCATTGGTATGAAAAATACATGCAAAAAAAAAAAAAAAAAAATTGTATGCTGGGTGTAAAATCAGTGTCTGATAACAATTAGAGTTAGTTTTTTTTAAATTATGAGATGACCTGAACATGTGGATTCTAACTCTTGACAAGGTCCTCACTAAAATTAATAGAACGAAATGGGCCCATGAAGGGAATGTACCATGTGAGCTTTGTGGGAAAGAGGAGGAAACAAGGGACCACCTTTTTTCGGTAGCCTTTTTAGTATACAAATTTGGGGTAAGGTAGATTTGGCCTTAGGGTCAAATTGCTATTTCAGAGATCTTGAAGACATGTGGAAATGGTTCCGCAAGAAGCACAAAAAACATGACCGAAGCAATCTAGCCAAATTCTAATGGCTACTTCCTCACGTGGTGTATTGGAGTATTTGGTTGACTCGCAACAAATGTCTTTTCCAACATAAAGGGTCTATGTAGAGAGTACATGGATGATGATTTCCTCACTACTCAAGTCATAGGTTAAGTGGATCCTTGAAGTGTGGTCTCCTTCAACCATTATGGGTGATGCATGGTTGGGGAAGTTCGTTTGGAGGTCCTTCTTTGTTGGGATTACTAAAATTTGTTGTACTTTCATTTTGTCGAATATCTTTTTTTTCTGTTTTCATTTTTAACCTTTGTACGGAGATCCCTCTCCTTTTGTTTGGAGGCTTTCTATGACTAAGATAGCACCTACCTTACTCTCAAAGAAAGAAAGAAAAATGCATAGTACATGCCTACGTGATACTCGGGTATGAAGATGATGTGGACACATGTATTCATGTAAGCGCAATATCCAACTAGAAAGCATTGACAAATTTTTAAGAGCACAGGTACATGAACACAGGAAGTGATTCATTACAATCTTATACCATGGGTCTAAAGTTTCCAAATATCCGTCAAACATAATCCTCCGGCCACTCCATTTAACATTTAATAAAGCAAATTTCATTAATTAGATACACATCAGTTTGGATTTCCAGTGTCTAAAGCCTAGAACTACAAAATATTCCCAAAAGTTCCCATGACCGTGGGTCCAAGCAAATGGAAACGCACCACTTTTTATATCACAAATAGCTGCATCCACTATGCTAAATGATATTACTTGAAAATCAACTGACCCAATTTGATCATTTAAAGTTTAGCATATAAAACCAAACAAAATTATTTCGACTAGAATCTACAAAGCAAACGATCTACAATTTTATTGAACAAGGAAAAACAAACAAGATACCTGTAAAGGCTCCCAAAAACCAGGTTATCACGGTCACCGCGAACATCAATGTAGTAATCCTTCGCAGGCTTGGTCACTGAACCCGTCCAGGCCCTGACCCCGGACTTCCTCGAGACTCCACCGCTGACGTCCTCGAACCTCTCCTTCCTCCGCCTCTTCTTCCTTTTCCTCTTCGAACGCCTCTCATCATCATCGCCGCTGGACGAAGACCGTGGAGAGTCAATCAGACGGTACGAAGGCGGTTGTGGCGCAGCGGGCTTCGATGGCTCGTCATCGGAACCGGCGTCTTCCCTGACGATTGATTCGTACCGGAGAGAGACGTCGGGGAGCTCTGCGGCTGCGGCGGAGGCGGCAGTGGAGGTGAAGCTGGAGAGGCTTAGCCACTGGGGGACTTGAGAGGTGGTCTGGAGCGATGAAGTGTCTGACACGGGGAAGAGAGGGAAGAGAGAGGGTTTTGGCTGGTCTAGGTCTTCTCTAGGGTCGTGTTCGGCTTCTTCCGTCGGTGACTCCATTAACGGGAGTGGTTTTTTGGTTTGGGTCGAGAAAGGACAGTGAAGGTGTGTTTTATGCGACTGTCAGTCCTAGGGTTCATCAGTTCGACCGGTTGAAGATCAGAGGGGAAATGCAATGCCGAACGACATGACCAAGACGATCGGCATGATGTGGAGGCATCATGTTCGCCCAATCGGTGGACTTTTTCGTAGAGGTACACTGAAGCCATTTTCTCAATATTTACTCCCACCACCCTCAATTTTATCATCCTCCCTCTCTATTATCCTCACCCAAAAAAAACTGTAAATGGTGGGGACAGAAAAATATATAAGGGGTGGATGCTCTTTTTTCACAATTGATCTTATGTATTTCAAATAATAATTCAACTCAAACTCAACCTTTCATTGATTCTTAAATTAAAATTTTCATAAGATAAAATTATTTTACACCATTGATATTATGAATTTATATCTAAGTTACATATATAACTTATAATTAGATATTTAAATATTATTTATGGTGTATGTCACTAATAATGATTTTATTGGATTTTTTAAATATATGTAAAAACTAGATTTTGCAGCATGACAAACTAGTTATATAGGACACAAGTTACAGAATCATGATAGTCTCAATGAGATTTCTGTTTTGGAGGAGAAGAAAAGAACCCCCCATTAGGAGCATTCATGTGGAAAGATAGATTAATAATAAAATATGATAAATAACATGTACGGGTGAAACTGAAAAAATTTGTGACATGCTTTAAATCATCAAGACTAACATAAAAAAACATATACAAAATGTATATCTAAAATATGAGTACATTGCTTAATATGTGTCCATTTTTCCATTACTCACAACATGGACGAGATCCCTAGAGATATGTTTAATCCATCACATTTCCTCTCTATGGACTATATATTTAAGTGATCATATAAATTAATTAAATGAGAAGATTTATGTGTTTGTTGGCTAAGCCAATAAGATGTTATAAGTGTGCCATTTTTCATGACCACATAAAAGATATTAGATTCAATATTTAAGTTTTTTCATTCAATGTTTTACAATACACACATTAAAATATAACTTTTAACCAATCAAGAATCTTTCGAATTATCCTACAGACTTTTGGATTCCATTTATTAAATTTTGTATGATACCTAAATATAAAACTAAATCACCAATTCAAAAGCAGAGGGAGAATATGAAGTCAGGGAGGAGTGGCCTTCGTGTCTCCATTTTATGTTGCCCTCTTCCCTGCCTCTCTTCCTCCTCCTATTGTCCCCACCACTCAAATCTATCACCTATAAGTGGTGGGGACATGAGATTGGGTTGACAGAGTATCCTCTCCCAAAGCTATTTCCCCTAGCTGTTTTAAATCCATGTAACTGTACAAGCCAGCTCCAACGTATGTACTTTAATATTTAAAAGCGTAGTATTCCTGGGCGACCAGGATCATTCCCCAACGTTCCCATTAGTTCCCCAACGTTCCCATTAGTTCCCCAAACCACAAACCCAAGCCGTTGATCTCGCTCGTCCAATCCTTCCAACGGACCAGTGAACGGACGATCCTTATTCGCCACAACCACACCCCTCACAAACTCCACCCCATCCCACCGTCCATCACATCAAACACCCGGCTTCGCAAATTTTTTTTAAAAAATGAATAATATTATAATGAATTAAAAAATTAAGATAAAAAAAGTCCGTGTTTTTTGTTGTCGTTTTTGCTCCTGCTGCTTCTGCCTCTCTGACGTTGCTGCCGATGGAATCCAAGGAGTCCCTCCCCAAAACGTTCCCGCAATAGCCTCCTTCTTCCCGAAATACCCCCCCAGCCATCCAATCCTCCCCAAACGATAATTCAAGGTAAGTGAAAACTAGGGTTTTCATTTTTCCTCGGATCTCGGATTCCAACGGTTTCTCGTAGCCCGTGTTCTCTCGGGATGTCTGTCCTTCTAGGGTTTCGGCGATTAGGTTTGGAAGGTCTTGAAATGTAGCTTTGCGTTCATTCTCTCTTGCCGTTTTGGGGTCGCAGTCTCTCGCCGGGGCGGGCATGGCGGAGTCGGTGGAGGAGATTCTGGAGTTCCTGAGGCGGAACAAGTTCACGAGGGCCGAGGCGGCCCTGCGTGGGGAGCTCGGCAGCCGCTCCGACCTGAAGGGACCGGTCCCGAAGCCTGAGGAGGGGCTGAAGGTGGCGAAATCCGGCCGCGGGCCTGTCAAGCAGGGAGGAGATGCCTCGAGGGAGCTCATCGTGAAGGAGATCGAGTGCGGGACGGTCAATGCCTCTGTCGCCACCGACCTCTACCCGTGGAATTTTGGTGGCGCGGATGATTTCATGGAGATCTTGATATCTGAGCAGCCGAGGCACCTGAGGAAAGTGAAATCCGAGGCACCGGACAACCCGTGGTCGTCTTCTAAGAACGGGGATGAGCAGCCTGTGCCACCCGTGGCGTCTTCTTCTTGTTCGGGGCCGTGGAAGGAGTTCTCTGTGGTGAAGACTGTGTTTCCGGCTATCGATGATGCTAAGAAGGATAGGAAAAAGAGGACAGAAGCGGTGGAGTGTCCGGAAGTCGATTTGCCCTCCGTTGTGGTGGAGAATAACAAGCAGGAACTGCCGAGGCTGGCGCCGGTGAAGCTTAAGTCGGAGGACAAGCAGCTGAGCGTACATTGGGAGGAAAAGAACGAGCGTCATGGATTGAGGATCAGTGGCACTGAGGATAATGCCTTCTCGATTGGTGCATTTTTGGATGTTCCCATCGGACAGGAGATCAACTCTACGGGTATGTCTATTAGAAAGTTTGAAGATTGGGATATTATTTTACCTCCAAGTACCTGGTTTTTTTTTTAATTAAACAGAAATTTTTGGCCCCGTTTTGGGGGGGCACATGTTCACTTACTATTACACCCTCATTTGAATTAATCAAGGAAGAACTAATTATGCAGTTAGACTATAGAGGTGTTTGAATGATTATGTAGCTGAACTGTTGATGTAAGAAGGTAAACGATGGGAAATCAATTGGGGGAGAAGTTAAAATTTCATAGAGTGTTTGCTATATTTGTATTTTTCTCTCTTTTAATGTTATGATGTAAGGAGATCCCTCGTCTCCTAATTCGGGGGTTTTTCTTGAAATAAGATTCTCCTATATTTTATCCAAAAAAAAAAAGATGGGAAATCAAACAACCCAGCAATGGGGTCATCGCTAGACATCAACAAAAATTCCAACCTTGTCCCAGGGAATGGGATTGGCCAAGTGTCTAATTGTGAACACTTGAAAACACCATCTCTCCAGTGAGTGTATACCCAGAAACCTGTTCTAGACAACCTCACTGTGTTATTCCATAATCTGATAATTTGTAGGACACCAGTGGGTTCAGACATCCAGGGCCGCTTTTTGGTAGTACTCTCTCTCTACTACCTAACACATCAGTCCACCATCGCTCAATCTTCTCCACCGCCACTTGCTTAGTCTCCTCCAAATTTAAAATACCCATTGCACCCAACTTTCTTCTGCTGAAGACCTTCTACTAACTAACAAGATGCACTCTTCTTTCGTTCTCTTTACCTCTTTTTGCTTGACAACATCTGTCATGCCTTTAGGAAATGGAAAGTTGAACTCTGCGATAATAAGGCCTATGTATGATGGTTGAGAAAGCTTGATGGTCTATCTTAAAGTCTCAAAATTGAAGTCGAAGATGGCTGTTGGTTCATCTTCTCTTCCTTGATATCCTTGCTTTTATTCACTATTCTTGATATAATCAATGCATAATATGGAGGTTTTTACTCTGTCATGATGGATAAATGAGTCTTAGGTATGAAGATTGATAAAGCTTAATTTGTCCTCAGATTTTATTTCTGGAGGTGAATAAGGTGGATCCCGATTACCTTCCTTCTATTTCTGCCCCATTATTTACAATCATTGGAGTAAACAACATACTTAATAATTAGGATAATTCTTTTTGTTTATTCATGTGTTTTTTATTGTTATTTTTGTTCATTTGATTTCTATTAGAGTATCTCTATGGCTGCTAAGATTTTCTACCTGGCCCAGGGTAAGACATGTTTCCAAGCTTCCTATTGGCACACTACCTCAACCAAACCTTAATTGATGGATTTGTCACTAATTTAATACCATTTACCAAAAGGACCTTGCATCATAAATAATTTTGGAAGGATGAATAGCTATGGAGGTTAAAGAAGAGATCCATTTCCTTCTCGAAAATGGGGTGGAAATCCAATTTTGGAAGGATGAATCATGAATGGCTATGGTGGTTAATAAGAGATCCATTTCCTTTCTAGAAATGGGGTGGAAATCAAATATTTGAAAGATGAATGACTCATTGGTGCTTCTATGTCATCGCACTTCCCTAATCTATTCCGGGTGGCATTGGATGAGAATGATCTCATTTCTAATGCCTTCACGCGTGGCGATAATACCATTATTTGGACCCTTCTTTTGCATAGAAGTCTAAACGATGTTGAAGCGGAGGAGTTATCCTCTCTATCTGCGGCCCTTGAGGATGTGGAATTAAAGTTGTAAGAGGAGGAATCAGTGGCTTGGAAATTATCCCCACTTTCCGTCAAGACCCTTTTTAGGAAGAACCCTTCCCAAGACATTCTTACCACATGGTTTGGAAGCCTTATTTGGGGAGCCCCTCACGCCTTTGAAGATCCAAAGCTTCATGTGGTTATTCATTCTTGATAAGGTTCTCACAAAAGTTAATTGATCAAGATGGCCACATGACGGTAATATTTCATGCAAGCTTTGTGGTCTTGAGGAGGAATCAAGAGACTATCTCTTTTTAGTTGTCCATTTAGCTAAAAAATTTGGGAAAAGATGGGTGTGGCTTTTGAGTCTCGATGTTCTTTTAACGATATCAAAGAATGTCCTGTTGGTTCCGGAAGAGCGCTGACGAGGAGATAGAAGCAATCATGCCAAATTCTAAGATTGGTTCTCCATGCAGTTTTTTTGAGTATTTAGATCTCGAGAAATGAATGCATACTCCAACATAAGAGATTCTAAGTAAAAAACACAGTCGACTATTTCTTCGAACCTTCGCGATTGGGTTACTATGATATTAGAAGCGGATACTCCTCCGACCGTTATGAGTAATCTTTGGTTTTGGGAGATAAGTGCCAGTATTTTTAGTGGGCGGAGTTCTGCCATATAGCTCTATCCCTTTCCTTTATCTTGTAATCAAAGATCCCTCGTCCCCTTTGTTCGGTGGCATCTTACTCACTAATAAATCGCTTCCTAAACTTTTCTAAAAAAAGGGGGTAGTGATAAATAAAATTATAGACAGTCTACTAAATTTGGGTTCTTTCACGTTAATTTAAGTGTTCTCATGCTAATTTGGGTTGATATTTTGGCAAGCACTGTTTCAATGTTTATGTATTTTCGCTACTTGCTTTGCTTGGTAGTACTTATTTTTGTTGTTTATTCATTTGTTCCACCCTCTGTTAATTTCAATAGGAGTTGGAAAACGGGCAGCTGGAAGTAGTTGGCTATCTGTAAGTCAGGGTATTGCTGAAGATAATTCTGATTTAGTTTCTGGATTTGCAACTGTTGGTGATGGTTTAAGTGAGTCAGTTGACTATGCAAATGAGTACTGGGATTCTGATGAATATGATGATGATGATGATGTTGGTTACATGAGACAGCCTATTGAAGATGAGACCTGGTTTTTAGCTCATGAAATTGACTATCCAAGTGACAATGAAAAGGGAGCAGGGCACAGCAGTGTCCCTGATCAGCAGGAAAGAGTTCCGGCAAAAGACGAGGATGATGACCAGTCATTTGCTGAAGGGGATTCCTACTTCTCTGGTGAGCAGTATTTCCCGGGAAAAAATCTAGAACTAGCTGCACCTGAGGATCCTATTGGCCTCCCCATGGCCGAAATGTATGCAAGGGGAAATGTCAATGATTTGATTGCCGATTATGATGGCCAGTTGATGCATCCTGAAGAGCTACATTTGATGCGTTCAGATTCAGTTTGGCAGGGCTTTGTTCCTCAGAACAATGAACTTACGATATTGGGAAATGGAAGAGTTCCGAATGATCGTGAACGACCTCGGCCCGATGACCTATGCATGGATGATGATCAACATGGTTCAGTCAGATCAATTGGCGTAGGAATCAATAGTGATGCTGCAGATATTGGCAGTGAAGTCCGAGAAAGTTTGCTGGGGGGTAGCAGTGAAGGGGATTTAGAATATTTTCATGATCATGATATTGGAATCAGTGGTTTTAGGCATTCTCAACATGACACTGGAAAAAATAATCTTGATAGGTTAAAGAGAGAGAAAGCTAGAAAATTGAAGCCTGGTTCAGATCAATTCGTCTTGGGTTCTGAAAAAGTTGGTGGTGCTCCTAGCACGAGTTATGCTGACAGTGGTTTTTCATTCCCTCCTATGAGAGCTGATGATTTGTTGCAGGCAAAATCTCATAAATCCTTATGGTCAAGCAAGGGCAATTTGGTGTCTGGTGATGATACAGATGATTTTGTGAATGGCTTGATAGGGACTGATGATAAGCTGGCCTCATGGAGGCAAAAGAGCAGTGATTCTTCACCTGCCAAGAGTTCAAGAGAAGAAAATACAGAAAATGCTGAAAGATCATCCACTGCTTCATCAAACTGTGGTTATGCTGATGGAGAGTATATTAAGAAAGATCAGGATGACAATGTAAGCGAGGCAAGAGAGGATCCTAGGACAGCATTGGAGGATGAAGAAGCAGCTGCTGTGCAAGAGCAAGTTCGACAGATAAGAGCCCAAGAAGAAGAATTTGAAACTTTTAATCTCAAGATTGTGCATAGGAAAAACAGGCATGTGTTTCCTGTTCCCTTTTTGTTGAACATCTGCCAGTAAATATGGAAGACACATGTTTTATTAGTTTTATTCATCTTTTCCTTTTCTACATAAATATGTGGTTCTATGGTTGCAATAAATATCTGAAACATTTTTAATTATTTATTTAAAGTGGTTTTTAGGAGGCTACTCTACTCATCCCTTTTCATCTCTAATTTTTATCTTATTTTTTCCCCTGTGATGCTCAGAACTGGTTTCGAAGAAGATAAAAATTTCCACGTCGTTCTGAATTCAGTGATCGCTGGGCGTTATCATGTTACTGAATATCTTGGATCAGCTGCATTTAGCAAAGCCATTCAGGCTCATGATCTGCACACAGGCATGGATGTCTGTGTGAAAATTATAAAAAATAATAAAGATTTCTTCGATCAGAGTTTGGATGAAATAAAGCTTCTAAAGTATGTTAACAAGCATGATCCTTCCGACAAGTACCACCTCCTCCGTTTGTACGATTACTTCTATTATCGTGTAAGTTACTTGATTTACGCAGTATGCTTGTGCCTGGCCTGTATTTTCTTCTTACTATTTGCTGCCTACCTGTTCAAATGACGTACAGTACTTCCTCTTATTTATCTGATGTTTCCCTCGAGATAAATCATATTAGTTCTTTTTTGTTTGTTTTGTTTTAAGGAGATCACTCACTCCATTGTTCGTGGGACTTTTAATTGATTTAATTAATTGAATCAAGGGAGTCCCAATTAGCTTTCAAAAAAGATAAATTCTAACAGTTAGTTTGAAAGTTATAGCTGATATTCTGCACTATACTGCCTCCCGGATTATAGTAAATCTGTGGTCAGGTTTCATTTTTTCAAAGATAATGAAGGAGCTACTCCTTAAGAAAGGAAAGCCTCTCGAAACAAAACATGAGATGAGGGATCCCGAAGAAAAGAAAAGAAAACTGATGAAAATTATAGAAAACAAATCCAAAATGGAATTGTAACTAGTACCTTCTTCCTGTGAGAGTGGTCACTCAAGCCTGAGGCAAAGCCGCAGTGGCCTCCCCGATTCCCTTTGGATTAGAGTTATTCGTGATAAGTACTACTCTGGAGGTACTAGACTATGAGATGTGCTTTGTCCCACATCATAGAGTTGCTCTCTCTAAAGTGTGGAAGGTCATCCTTGAGTTGGCCATCATGCTCAAAAGTATGAGATGTCCTTTTCAGGTAAAGGAGCCACTTTGAAGATATGTGAAGAAAAGAAAAGAAATTTTCAAGAAAGACCTTCTTCCTGTGAGACTGAAGAAAAAAAGCCAAATTGTGTTGAAGCTTATGGCTTGCTTGGGATGTGTATGTTTAAGAGAAAGAAGACCGAAGAAAAAAAGCCAAATTTGCCTTGAAAATATAGAGGTGGCAATTGCTAGGTTTCTTTGGATTTGGGTCCCACCCTTTTCAAAGATGATCCTGGCTTTTCTATGCTGTGAGGCTTGTTGGGAAGAGCTGTAATTGCTTGAAGAGGACTCCCTTTTATTTATTTTTCCTTTTATCTATTTTTCTTTTCTTTGGAGGTCTATCATCCTCTTTTGTTCGAGGGGCGACATTCATTATACGAGGCTCCGACCTTTTTACAAAAAAGATAAAAAGAAGAAAAAAAAGAAGCAGCAAGGATGGGAATTATATGAAGATATTTAAGAACAACGAATGATAGAGCCTTAGAGAACTATGCCATTACATGGCTAAGAGTGAAATAATAGCATGAGAGTAATTTTAAATATCGACAGAAAGCCAAAAAATAAAATTAGAATAGTGTGGATATAAGCTTTACCCTATCTAATGGATATTTTAATGTATGTGTGTGACTGAGTGTGAGAAATGCTCCTGAACAATCAGTGGCCAAAAATCTGCAAATTTTTTGGACTTGAAGATTTCACAAAGACAGAATTTCCGATCTCTTTATATAGGTGCGCCTGCTGGTCTTTACTCTCCTTTGTTATGTTGGTTCAATGTTAATTAGTTGCTTTGAAAATTTGTTGACCTCAAAATTCTTATTAGCGTCTTGTTCAAATCATCAAGTGTAATCTGGGTCACCTGATATGCCAATTGCAGGGGATCCTAAAATTTTTGCAAGGAGTAGGCTTTTTTGTTTTCTCTCTCTCTCTCTCTCTCTCTCTCTCTCTCTTGTTTTTGTGTGGATGGGGGTCCTTGGGGGAGCGGGGGGGGGGGGGTTGTAAAGTTTGTAATCTGTTTGTTTTTTTTTCTGTTTTCTTTTGTCATTTCTAGTTGTAGACCCTTTGATACTTCCCTTTGTCTCTATGAGGGAATGCATTGATAGTTATATTTAGATGAATGAATGAAAGAAAAAAAGTTTTTACTTTAGCAGTCATTCCAAGGCTCTATTAAGATATACAAAACCGTTAACATTATTTTTTCCCTCTTTTTACCTCTGGATGTGTGCTGAAGCCACTGATATTTGCAGGAGCATTTATTGATAGTATGTGAACTTCTCAAGGCAAATTTATATGAATTTCACAAGTTCAATAGAGAATCCGGGGGAGAGGTTTACTTTACATGCAAATGCCAAGGTTGCAGGTTGTATGTTGCTAAATTCTTTAAGTCAATCCCTTTGTTTCACATCATTTAGCATCCTGGAATTGACACACTTATATTTTTACAGTCAATTACTATTCAGTGCTTGGAGGCGCTTCAGTTTTTGCATGTCCTTGGGTTAATTCATTGCGACTTGAAGCCAGAGAATATACTGGTGAAAAGCTACAGTAGGTGTGAAGTGAAGGTCATTGACCTTGGAAGT